>JANTQA010000012.1:0-462500 GCA_027625915.1 Anaeramoeba flamelloides | reverse complement strand
TTAAAGTATTGATGGAACCTCTCTAGGGCTAAATAAAAGGTAAACATGGATCCGTTCAATTTAATACACTTTGGCAAATGTCTTAAATAATGAAGGTTAGTTTTTCTTTTCAGATAATAAAAGTTGGATTTCTTTCTTTTATTATTTTCATCTTGAACAAAATTAAAACTTGATTTTTTTTAAATTCATATGATTACATAGTTCTAAATGGATAAAACGGAACCTAATTGATATATTTTCAAGTTTTTTTTTCGGTTTCAATATTTCTTGATGGCAAAAATAAATTTGAAATTAAATTATTGAATTCCTCAATCCAATTTAATATTATTTTTAATATATAATCATCTTTTAATTTATAAAAATATTCATTTTTCCAATTTGAATAATTAATCACCATTTCTTTATATTTTTTATTACAGAATATTTCCAAAATTAATTCATCTCTTTGATTTTCCAATAAACTCTTATATAATTCAAAATTGTTGTTTTCTATATTTATTTTTTTCTCTATTTTATTTTTATTCTTTTATATTTCATTTTTTCTTTCTTAAATTCTTGTATTTTTATTTGAAAATATTGAAATTCCGTAATTTCAATAGCTAATGCAAAAAATCATTGAAAAATCAAGAACTTCCATTGAAGTTAATTTTACATCAAATGGGTTATTTGGTATATTTAACCACGAATAAAAACGACTCAAATTATCTATATTCTTTGATAATAGTTTGAGATATTTATTATTAAATAATAATTTTATATTATATACAGTCAGTTTCACTTTTAAGGCACAAACTTTCAACGAAATTTAAGGCACAAAAAAAATCTCAAATTAAAGCACAAAATTCAGATTCTAGTAAAATAAATTGTAAAAATTAAAATTCCAAATTTTGTGCCTTAATTTGAGATTTTTATTGTGCCTTAAATTTCGTTGAAAGTTTGTGCCTTAAAAGTGAAACTGACTGTACTCCGTCTTTATACAATCCTTCAAGTAATAAATGTACCCAACATATCGTGAAATGGATAAAACTTGAAGTGTTTAAATTAAATAGATGCAACCAAGGATTTCCCTTTTGGCATAAAACTCCATATGTTTTTGAAATATCTGAAATAAATGATTTATAATTCGAAGAATCTTTTTGTAAATCAAGAATAGCTAAAAAATTTTGTAAATCTTTTATAAATTTATCATCTCTTTTTTGTGTTATTATATTTTTATTTTTTAAATATAAATCATTGTTTTTTTGTTGATTTAATATTTTTTTTCTTGATTAGTTGAATATTTTTTTTTATTTTTATTAATTTCATCTATTTGAAACTTATTTTTTTCATTTATAGATGAGATTTCACAATTTTTTTAGCATCTTTTATATTTTCTATATCGTTCCCAATTAAACAATTATTTTGTTTTTTTGAAGATTTTAATATATAATCTTTATTATATATATCATTAATATTGTCTTGAATGATATCTTTATCATTTGGATTTTCAAACTCTATTTCAATTTTTTTAAAAATTTCATTATGATTTTCATTTGGGGTTTTGTTTTTTTATCTTTTGTTTTATTTGATTTTTATTTAAATCAGTATTATTAATGTTTCACTTTTAAGGCACAAACTTTCAACGAAATTTAAGGCACAAAAAAAATCTCAAATTAAGGCACAAAATTTGGAATTTTAATTTTTACAATTTATTTTACTAGAAGCTGAATTTTAAGCTTTAATTTGAGATTTTTTTTGTGCCTTAATGTGGAGGTTTTTGGTTTTATAAAAAAAAAATGATTTTATATAAAATTTTTTTTTTCTTTCAACATTAGAATTAAGATAATTTTCTACAGAATCATCATTTATTATGAGTTTATTCCCCAAATTGAACGCTTTATCATGTTTTGACAAACAACAATGTCTACAACATTGAATTGCCGAATGACTAAGTTTCCCTGCAGCCGATTGCTGTTCTAAAGTATCACCAACAATAGAACACAGTTTAAATAAAATTTTTTTTCCAAATAAAGTTTTTGTTTTTTCTAGTTCTAGCATTTCTGAAATAAAAGGCAAAGGCTCCTTTAAATCATAGATGGGAACATCCTTAGGTAGATTCATTAGCAGGAAAATTGATTTATTTTTTAATCGTACACCAACTCTAAAATTTTCTATGAACATATAAACTCCTTTTATATTATCTCTCATATCACTTTTGTGTGCTTGTGAATCGATAAAAATTGAAATAAAAAACATATATTCATATTCATTATTATTTAGATTAATATTGAATTTTTTTGAATTTTTCAGTATCGAAAAACTCCATTGGTTGAAATTCAAAACCATCAACCGATTTATTTGAATTTTCATCTTTTTTTATTCAATAAATAGTTTTTTTAATTTGGACTGTAATATTAAATCCAACCAAGTTGTTATTGTTATATAAGGAACTTCACTGGTATGTTCTTCTTTAACATTATTTTCAAGTTTTTTTATCCCAACGCAATTTAACTGTATTGATAGATCTAGGGCTTTTTTTGAGTTTCATTAATATGATAATAATTGTAAACGTTATAATAACCTATCTTATTAAGTATTTGTTTTCGAATTACTTTTGGTGTAGAGAATAATTCCTTATCCGGACAATATTCTTTAATTATTTTTATCAATTCACAAAAATGATTATTGGGAGTGTTACTTCTAATTTTCCATTCAAATAAATCTTTTTGTAAACTCTTTTCTTGAATATAATCAGAATATTTTAAGCGAGGTTGTTTGGAAAAATATTTAAATTGTGGTTTAGAAGATTCATTGAAATCTTGAAATAGAATTTTATGCTCATGATTCTCTGAATTAAAATCTGTAAGATTTGTTTGAAAATTTATTATATTTTGGTTTATATCTTCTTTATTTTTTGAATTTGAAATTCTTTCAATTTATTTTTTACTGTTTCTTTTCTTTTTTTCTTTTTTTTTTATTTTTATTAATAGGTTTATTATTTTGAAGATTAACATCAATTTTTGATTTAAAATATTCTTTTTCCAAAATTTCAACATAATCTGAATCATCATCGGTATCTTCCAATAACTCACTAATACCATAATCATATTGCATTTCTCGCCACCATTCAGTTTTAGAATGGTCATTAAAACTCTTTGCATAATGGTTATAATTATTTTGATTTTTTATATTTGAAATAGTAAAATCGGAATTAAGTTCTTCAATTTCTGAATTTGATTCTGAATCAGTAGAAACCTCTGTATCGGAAATTGCAATAGTTTCAATAATTTGGTCCCCTTGGAAATAATAACCTTCTTTATCATGAATTTCTTCTTCTAAACAATCAATACTACCCGACAAATCATCTACATTTAAATATTTTTGATTTTCTTGAGTTTTATTCTCTTTTTTAACTCGAGGATAGAGTTTCTTGATCTTGAGATTACTTAAAAGTCTTTTATGTCTAGAACAAATTAAATCTGAGGTAAGATTGATGTTAAACATTCTAGCTAATTTTAGAGTTGCACCTCCAATTAAATCACATTCATAAAATCTCTTTCCGCAAAAATATTTTTTTCCATTAATTTCAATTTTGTTAAAACTACAAAAAGATTTTGATAGGTCATTATACAGTCAGTTTCACTTTTAAGGCACAAACTTTCAACGAAATTTAAGGCACAATAAAAATCTCAAATTAAGGCACAAAATTCAAATTCTAGTAAAAATAAATTGTAAAAAAAAAATTTCCAAATTTTGTGCCTTAATTTGAGATTTTTTTGTGCCTTAAATTTCGTTGAAAGTTTGTGCCTTAAAAGTGAAACTGACTGTAACATTTTTGGTGAATTTTCAAGTTTTTAACAGAATATTGACAAACTTCTGGGTTTAAAAATTCAGATAAGTAGTTAAATTTGTTTTGTCTATGAGCATTTATTAAATTATAGAGTCTACCTTTTACGGGTATTAAATGCTCTGAATCATTATACAAACACCACTGTTTACAGCATATTGATGAACGAGTCTTCATAAAAGTAATATATAATCTATTTATTACAAATTATAATTGAGATAATGCATTTTATTAAAAAATAGTATTATATTGAAATTAGAGTTATTTGATGAAATAGATATCATGAAAAAACAGATTTTATAAATTGTAAAATATATTAGATCAAAAATTTGATATTTACTAATATTAATTGAATTTTTACTAGTATTTTATGTTAACTTTATTACCGAAAGTGACTGATATTCTCTTTATCAATCTAAAAATCAAATCAAAAGAGATTTTTCAAAAAGTGTTTTGAACAAAAAAAGTAATATTATATAATATTATTAAAATCGATTTTGGTATTTTTTGTTCATTTTAAGTCAAAATTGACTGATATTCTCTTTATCAATCTAAAAACCAAATCAAAAGAGATTTTTCAAAAAGTGTTTTGAACAAAAAAACATAACATATTAAACTTTATATAAAATCGATTTTGATGAAAATGTTACAGTTAAGTTTAAGTTAAGTGATATCTTGTTATTACTTTCAAAAAAAACTAATAAAAAAAGTGATTTTCAAAAAATGAACATATTAATGAGTTAAAAGAGTTATTTACGAAAAAACATTTCACTATTCAAAAAGTTCTATAATCAAAATTAAATAAAACAAAAAATCAAGAAACTTACAAAAATAATGATTTTAATTTATAATTAAATTAATTTAAATTTATAATTACTAAATACAAGATAACGAATTTAGTTTTTAATTTTTTTTCTATTTTTTTAAAAGTTATATTAATTTTTTATTTTTTATTGACTGTGACCCCGCTGGGGAGAATTATACTTGGAAACAGTTACCTAAAATATAAAAAAAAACTAATTAAAGTTTTTTTCCTCGGCAGACAAGCGCCCATTAAATCAAATTAAAATGGGCTGAGTATATACTTTCAATGGGGGGTAAACGCACCGTTTGATAGCTGACAAAAAGTATAAAACTTAATCCGGTTTCTGAGAATACATATCCTTTATCATAATAATTTACTCAATTTAATCCTCCTTGATTAATACACATAATGAAGTAAATACAGATTATATTGATGATTATAACCGAATATCAATGACCTTCACCGGAAAGTAAATGTATATAAAAAATAAAAAAAAATATACAGTCAGTTTCACTTTTAAGGTACAAACTTTCAACGAAATTTAAGGCACAAAAAAAATCTCAAATTAAGACACAAAATTCATATTCTAGTAAAAAAAATTGTAATAAAAAAAAATTTCAAATTTTGTGCCTTAATTTGAGATTTTTTTGTGCCTTAAATTTCGTTGAAAGTTTGTGCCTTAAAAATGAAACTGACTGTATTAAATTATTATAATTTGAATGATAATATATTTATAAAATAATTAATATCTTATAAGACAATTTAAACAATAAATCAACAACGGGTGGATTAATTTTGGATAGAAGAATGGAAATATAATAAAATGAATACAGTCAGTTTCACTTTTAAGGCACAAACTTTCAACGAAAATTAAGGCACAAAAAAATCCCATATTAAAGAAAAAAAATTTGTAATTTTAATTTTTTACAATTTATTTTTACTAGAATTTGAATTTTGTGCCTTAATTTGAGATTTTTTTTGTGCCTTAAATTTCGTTGAATGTTTGTGCCTTAAAAGTGAAACTGACTGTATTTATTATTTCAATTTCATCTAATTTCATTATTTAAATGGTATTCAACGACTCAAAGAGTGGAGCACAAAGTACCCGAATTTATAATTATTTAATTTATTATAATTTATTATTATAGATTAAATCACGAATTATATATTAAATTTATAAATAAAATAAAATAATTATTTATTCTTAATAAATTCTATTAAATAATCTCTTTTTAATCAAAATTTTATATATAATTTATTTTAAAATTACAAAAGAAAACAAAATTTTACAAAATTCCTTTTGTTAAAAGTTTTTCAAAAATATTTAACGATTATTTTTGAAATAAAGAATATTTCTTTCATTTTTTTATTAAAATTATTAAACTCTGATTTAATAATATTAAGAATAAAAAAGGAATTTAAATTTATACCTTATATTGTTTTTAATTCTATTAAAAACAAATTTTAATCCAAAAAACAAGTTAAATGCAAATCCAAATGCAAAGCAAAAAGCAAATCCAAATCCAAATCCAAAAGTAAATCAAAAATTTGTTTAGATTCTATATTCGAAATAAAATTGAAATTCAATTTGTAATTCTAAGCAATAGTCTCAATCTATTTAGTTAAAAATTTATATAAAAAAAAATTTTTTTTTACATGTATAATATATGAGAAAAGAGTTTTATGGTTTTAAATTGGTTACTTTCATTACAAAAATGGAGATTAAAGGTAAATTTCTGATTAAAATTTTAAAATATTAAGTTCACACATATCAAAAAATAAATTTAGTTTAATTTGGGTAGATTATTTAATTATAATAATTTTAATTTTTCTTAAAAATGGTCAAAACGGGGATAAAAGGCCAGAATTTTGGCTACAGGGGTATTTGAGTGTTTTTGTAGTGTAGGGTTACTATTACCCTGCACATGGTGTGTTTGTGTATAGTGTGTGTATAGTGTGTGTATACATATGTACACACTAGATATAACGAGTGCGGCCAATTAAGTTATTGGCCGCGCTTATTGTAGTTAAAAAAACATGGCCTAGTTAGGCCAAAATAAACATGAAACTTTCATTAGGGACTAGTAAAGCCCCTAATGTTAAAAGAGATTAAAGATCTCTTTTTTTTATTAATTTTTTATTTATTTAACATGAGACGCCCGGGGATGGGGTGGTAGGGGGCGGTTTGGGTTGTAAGAAAATTTTTAGAATTGGAGTGTGTTAAAACGCCTATAAAGGCAATATTTTTTGTTTTTTTTTGTTTTTTTATTTTTTATTTTTTATTATTTTTTGTTTTTTTTTTTAATTTATACAGTTTTATGTGTTTTTTTTTTTAAAAAAGGAAGAAGAAGAAGAAATAAAATTACCTTAATCTTCAGTTATATTCTTCTTTAATCAATCAAATTCAAGATGGGGTACGACACAATTATTATCAACAAAAAAAACTTTAATTTGTTTTTTTTTTCTTTTTTTAAGTTCTACTAACCAACAGATTAAATAAAAATAACTTTTCTAATCGATTCTAGCCAACTATTAAATAATTAAGCTGGTATTGTTCCAAGTTTATTTTTTTTTTTTTCAAATAAAATAAAGAAAAAGAAGAAAAAATAAAAAGAAGAAAAAATGATTAAATTTAAAATCAATTTTAGAGGGTTCAGAGTTAATTTATTAATAAAATCAATAATCATAGGGCTGTATTTATAGTTTTTTAATACTAATTTCTGAAATAGTAGTAATACAATTTTCATCTATTCCTAAACATTTTAAAAATATTTAAAATTTTTTTAAAATATTTTTCACTCTTGGTTTCAATCATTTAAATAATTAAAAATATTTTTTTTTTTAAACATTTTAGTCAAATTAGAAGATAAAAAATGTCAAAAAAAGATAACTTTATGAAAATTTTCCTGAAAAAAAAAAAAAATCAGGAAAATTAAAAAAAATTTTAAAAAATCAAAATTGAAAAAAATTAAATAGGGTTAAATTTTCTAAAAGATATAGGTGTGAGTACGATATATTTTAAAAATTGATTTTTATTAGAAAATTACTGGGGTTTTTTGAATATTTAGCTCCTAATACCTCTATTTAAAATTTTTCAAATTATGAATTCCAACTTGTGAAGCATGACAAAAACATATAATTATTTGAATTTCATTTTCAAATATATTCCTTAAAAATTGTTTTCAATGAATAGAGTGATCAAAATAATTTGTGCCCAAAGATGCCTATCTAATTTACAAAATAAAATCTATACTTTTTAATTAGCGTTATAAGAGGAAACTAGTTTCCTCCCTTC
Organism: Anaeramoeba flamelloides; assembly: GCA_027625915.1. Taxonomy (NCBI): domain Eukaryota; family Anaeramoebidae; genus Anaeramoeba; species Anaeramoeba flamelloides. The sequence goes on along the minus strand of JANTQA010000012.1, from coordinate 454,574 downwards.
AAAAAAAAAAGAAAAAAAATCTATACTTTTTTATTTTTTATACTTTTTACCTTTTCCAAATTTCATTTTTTGAGTTGTTTTTGTTACTTTGTTTCGTCCTCTTTTTCTTTTTTAGGCATTTTGGCGAGGTAAAAGGAATAAAAAAGCATAATAAGAATTAGTAGAAGTAGACATGGCTAACCTCTTAAACAAAACTTGTTCATGATCAGATCTCAAACAAATTGAGCTGAATTGTACTTTCTGTACAATCTTTCGAATTCCACATGGGCTGATTTTTTGCTGTCAATTGGTATCTTTGTTCTGGGATTTTGCAAAAACAAGATTTGGGAAACTTACAATAAAAAAAAAAAATAACAAACGAAAAAAAAAAAAAAAAAAAGCTAATCAATTCAAAAGAAAATTTTGAAAACCAAATCTTATACCTAAAAATAGAGAAACTTTATAAATTCAACCCATCTATAAAATTCTAAATGAAAACTTAATCAAAGTAACCTATTTCATTTGATCTATATCTGTTCAAATATTTAGATCTATTTATTAAAACAAATTATGATGGCGATCGAAACAAATTTGACAGAAAAGGTAACAATCACTAACACATTCAACACTTAAGGTACAAAAAAACTTTATAATAGAGTTTTTACACTTTTATATTATTTTTTAAATCTCTTTCATTACAAACTTTTCATTCTTTTTTTTACTTGTATTTTTTTTTTTTAAAAGTTTTCTTTTCATTTTTTGAAGAAAAGATATTCTATAAGTTAAAAAACTTGTATAAATTATAGATAAACACCATTTCTAAAATTATGACTCACCTGAAATAAAAAATTGAAAAAAAAAAAATAAATCCTTTAGTATTAAAGAACATCTAATAATTAAATCTGATTTGTAATTAACTTTTAAATAATTATAAATTTAAATTAAAATCTGATTATTTTAAAAATTTTAAAAAAAATAAAAACCAAAAACTAAAAAAATAAGTAAGTCAAAATTTTGAAATGAGCATTACAAATTTTTTATAACTGAACTTTTACTGAAAAAAAGTTGATCAACAAGATTTTTTATGATAAATTAAATACATTTTCAAAGAAATTACAGAGTATCAATTTTCAGAGTGATTATTTGTCTTTTCGAAGATATTTTTTTTTCAAATGATCTTTTTCAAAAAAAAAAAAAAAAAAAAAAAAAAAAAAAAAAAAAATTTGTATAGAAAAAAAAAGAAAAACAAAAACAAATCAATTAAAAAGAAAAACTAAAATTTGTAAAATTTGAAAAAATGATTCTTATCCAAAAATTTGAACATATTTTTTGTAAAGAATACTGGAATAAACCCTCAAAACAACTTTCATTAACATTATAAAGCAAGTCAAAATTTTTGAAATCTATTTTAGGATTAAGGATTATCAGAATTTTATGCTCGGTGAATACTATTTTTAAGTGTAGAAACATATTTATGGGCTTAAAAGAAACTTGATCTTATAGATCTTGCTAACTCTAAAATTTAGAGTGTTTTTTGGAAATTTTTGAGTTTGGCAAATCCATTTTTAGGTTGAATTTGACATCTTTGTTTTTTTCTCTTGACAAATCTTGATAGTATTATTGATAAAATAAAGAATTCCTTGCTTTCTTCTCTGGTGTCTCTAAATTGGTTTTTTTGATGCTGAAAAAAAATTTTTGGGTTAATTTTGTTTCGTTGGGTATTATTAGGCTAAGTGCAGTGATTAGGTTTCTTGACTTTTTTTTTTTTTTCGATCTTTGGGATCTTGAAACCCATTCTATTTCCTTTCCTTTTTTTTTTTTTTTGAGAGTTTTGTTAGGGTTAGTTGAGTAATTCTCCCAACAAAGTAACAATACCTCGAAATCAACTGATCGGGTTTTTTAACATTAGGTGGAGGTTTGAGAAACTTAACAAGTATTCCTTTAGACAGGTGTCTTTAATATTTTTTACTTTTGTAATGCTATCTCAACCACAAACTTGATGAATAGGTAAAATAGAGAAATTTTAGTCTTTAATGGTAATTGCTTCGATCTTTTTGTGTTGGGAAATGGGATTTTAATTGTTGTTTCTATTGCCTTTCTACACAACAAACCCAAAATATAAAATCATAATTGATAGTTTTGTGTTCCTTTGAAAAAATGCTTTATGTTTTTCCAAATTAAAAAAAAAATTAAAAGTTAGAACAAAAAATAAACAAAAAAAAAAAACTCTTTTGTAAATTATTTAAAGCACAAAACCAATTCAAGACTTCAAAATAGCATTATCAAAATTTCAGATCCTTCGAGAAAAAGAAAAAAAATTCCCTTCGTCAAATCCAAAAATTGTCTCTCAAAATTTTCGACTTCCAAAATGATATTGGGAAAATCACACTCCACTTTATATTGAAGTATGTTAGAGATTGTGGTGAGTGTATTCACCTATTTGAAAAGAAAGTGGGGTGACGTTTTCCTAATATCAAAAAAAATAGCGTTTTATTTTTGCCTTGCTTTGTTGGAATTTTTCGAAAAGTTTTGGGATCAATAAATGATTTTCGTCAAAATCTTAAATTGCTAAAAATTGGCAATATTTTGACTTTCCCTCAATTCATTGTATTTAAAAGGTCTTAATCTATTTACTGTATTGTATTTCGATGCCCACAGAGGATAAAATTCAGATAGTCCTTAAAAACACTAATTAAAATTTTAGAGTTTCAGGAAGTGCGGTAAAGTACAGTGAAGTGTCTTAGATTCTATAGAGTGCCGATATTTTTTTTAATTTTTGAAATAATTTCAAAAAAACCTAATTAAAATTCCTAGGTTTTTTCTAATTTCTGAATCAAACCAAAAATTGCAAAAATTTTCATTTTATTCCTAGAAATTAAAAAAATCCAAAGTTTTTACTCCATTCATTTTATTCTGGAAAATCTAATGGTGATATTTTTGAGGTTTGCTTTTTTATCTGTTAAGTGTTCTCAGTTTTTTTGAGGTTTTCTATTCTATTTCTGAAGTGTTCTAGGTTTTTTTTACTTTAAAAATAAAAAGAAAATTTATTAAAATTTTCGGTTTATTTCTAAAGTAAAAAAAAATTAACGAAAATCTATTGATTTTCTACATAAATAAAAAACTTGTAAAAACCTAACGAAAATCAATAGATTTTCCTAATAAATAAAAAACTCAAAAAAACCTTTAGGTCAAACAAGAGGAGTTAATAATTCCTCCCTTAAATAATAAAAATAAAAACTTTTTTTGAGTGAATATTGTTAAATAGACTTATTAAATGGTTTTTTATACCTTTTGAGTCTACAACCATCAACCTAAATTGAATATTAAATTAAGAGTGATCAAATATTCTGAGTGAAGATAAATAATGAAGAGAAAGGAAATAAAATTTAAACAAATACATTGACTAATTTTTTTTTCAAAGAAAATTTTTTCATTTTTTTCTTTTTTTCCTTTTTTTTTTTTCAAGAAAACCCAAAAATCCAAACTTTCTTAAACATTCTCCAAACCAAATCCAATATAACAATTAAATTTCCAAAAAAAAACCAAAAAAGAAAAGAAATCCAAAATTCTAATTAAATGTCCAATATTAATTGGCCTTGGTGATTTAAATTCAAAAACTAAACAATCCAACAAATTCGAAACCTTGGGTCCAATAAAAACCTTTCCAGAAGAAGTTACAAAGATTGTTGATGTTGTTGTAGATGATAGTAATACAATTGTCTTTTTGAGTTCCGAAGGCAAACTCTACCAAACAACTGCAAAAAATTACCATGAAAAGCTAAAAGTATTTGAAAACCTACCACCAATGAAAAGTATTGCTTCTGGCTATTATCATTTCCTTGCGCTCTCAAATGAAGAAAAACCCAAGGTTTATGGGTGGGGTGAAAGTAGAGACAAACAACTTGGTTTAAACGCCAACTATTTCGGAAAACCAAATTTAATTAAAGCTTTAAAAGAGGAAAACATTGACCAAATCTGTTGTATTGGTAGCTGTTCATTTTTTTTAAACAAAACAACAAATATTTTGTTTGGTTGTGCGAGAAAATACAAATGGAAAGTTGGGAAAACCAGAAATTAAAGAAGATAATGTAGAGATCCAAAAATTGCATGAAAATGTTGCTAATGTATTTGGAGGCCCTTCGGATCATACACTTATTACAAAAACTGATGGAAAATTATATGCTTTTGGTGGTAATATTTATGGTAAAGTTTTAAAATTTTGTTTTTTTCTTTCGTTTTTTTTTTTTTTCTTTTTTTGCTTGTGTCTTTTCTCAGAGTTCATTTTTTCCCAGAAATATTTTTCTTCTTTTTTTTCTTTTTTACATTAAGAGAAAAATGGGAAAAATAGTTTTGACAGAAAAAATCAGAAAAAGAAAAAGAATATTTCAAGAAAAACCTTCAAACAACAAGATCCAAGTTTGAGATTTTAAAATCTAAAAGAGAAGTAAAAAAATTATTATAAATTTGATTTTCTTTTTTTTTTGTTCTAACTCACTTTTTTTCGAGGTTTTTATTGGAAACTAGACAATACTTGTCTTAGAACAAAAAGGAAAGGGTTTCGGTTTTCACTACTATCTTACTATTAAGAATCTGATCAGGTAGATTTTACAATTCCTAAAAAATTGAAATTTAATAGTTCTTCTGTATCTAAAGAGAAAAGACGCTTATTTCAGTAATGTTTTGACTACATACACCCCTCATGGAGGCGTTATTTGAGATAATCCTTAAGGGATTAGAGTCACCATATATTTCTCTATAATCAAAGTATGTTGTAATTGGGTATAAATGATATTAGTACGCCATGGCTCAAATAGCTCTAAAAAATCTTTGATAAATATTATTGCACAATAAATTATTACATTTTTTACTAATAATCATCACTATTACAAATTTTCATTTTTGAATTTTTTTTTTTTAATTCCTTGACTAAATCTAAAAATAAAAACTCAAAATAATAGTATTAGGGCAGTTAATAATTTATCTTTAGAACTTCCAAAAGTAACTATTTTTTTATTTTTAAATTTCAAAGATTAACTCAAGAATGATCAACATAAAAACCTAAAGACTGATCAGTTTTGTTTCCTTTTTAAAAGCTAATTGTAACATCGATATATTTCCAATATTTCAAAAATAATTTGTCAAAAAAATCTATTGAATTTATTAATTGAATTTTTATAAAAAAAATTGAATTTTTTAGCTATTAATCTACTTTTCACCAAAAATTTTTGAAAGTTATTATTTTTTTGAAACCTAAGCTAAAAAAAATGATAAAAAACAACCTTTTTTCAAGACTTATTTATATTGGTTATTTCTAGAAAAAAAGATCTTTATTTAATAATACTCTACTGATTATGAGTATTATTGAATTTTTCTCTTTTTCTCTTTTTTTGTTTTATTTGTGAAATAATTAGCTCAGTTTTTGGAATCATATCTTAATATAAAAAAGGAAGAGACAGGGGAATAGAAGAAATGTGAATTTTCTCTAGATATTAATTAACCAGTTCACAAGAGTAAATATGGAATGTTGTAAAAAATTGAGTTTTTACAATTTTTGAGATAAATAAAGAGTTCCATGCAATTACCCACAATTCGGTAATAGTAAATATAATACCTGATTATCCGAATAGATTAATAATAAGTTAAATCAAAAAATCATTTGGTAAATACCAATCTTTCAATTTTAAAAAAAAAATCATTTTTCGAACAATGTATTGGTATTTACCAAACGATTTTATATTTAACCAATTCATTTGATCCCAAAAATCAAAACGGAGATTTCTTTTACTATTACCAAATTGTGGGTAATTGCATGGAACTCTTTATTTATCTCAAAAATTGTAAAAAACTCAATTTTTTACAACATTCCATATTTACTCTTGTGTTATGTTTTTTTATTCAAAAACTTAGAATACTGAAGGTGTTGTTCTTGGTTAGAGTTAGCTATTTTGAGAGTTTAAAAGGGGCGAAAAAAATAACTTTGGAAAAATGTTTAAATTTAGAAACAATCACTTTTTAGTATTGAGAGTCTCTTATTTTAAAACAGTTTTAAAGAATACAAAAATTCTTCTAGCTTTAAAGATCTAAAAAGAATGAAAAACTACAATGGATTTTTTTTTATTTTTAATGTTTTTAATTTTTTTTCCAGAAGATCCACACTATTTCAACAAATAATAACTCACGCAATTTGACTCATTGTTTCGACAACAAGCAAAATATTGTTCTTCCTGGGTGATATAAATATCGCCCTCTCAAGAAAAATATATTGCTTTTTATCTCAACTTCGTACAAATAAGAACAGATATTTTGCAACCTTTGGAATCTGAATATTGATAATTTAACCTTTAATTTTCTGGCAAAATGTAGATTTTTTTCTGAAATTGTTGGGTTTTTTTTACTAATACAAGGATTATTTTTAATTGATGAGATCAAAAAATATTACTACTTGATTAATCGATTTTTTAGAGACATTTGAACCCTGTAATACTAATGTGGTTAACACCCAATAACAAAATACTTTGATCTTAGGATTCTCCTTGGTAGACGCTAATCCCTTAAGATTGAAAATTTTTCCAATTTCAGATTCTCAAATATTTATTCAGCAATTATATTAATCATTCTAAAAAAAACCAAGATCTCCACAAAATCATTTGATCATTATAATTTTAAAGTTTTGTTTATTAATTTGGTTTCTTTATTTTTGAAACTTTGAGATTAAATTTATTTTTTTAATTTGAAAATAACACTAAGAACCTTATTTGTTTTTTTTTATTATTATTTAACGGAGAAGTTTTTAATTCCTCTTATTTTCTCTTTGTTTTTTTTTAATTTTTTTGAATTCTGGAAAACCGTGGTTAGGTTTTCTTGAGGTTTTCTATTAGAACTTTAAAATCATTTAATTTTCGTTAGTTTTTTTTTGAGTTTTTCTATTTTATTTGTGAAGTGTTTTATTGATTTTCGTTAGATTTTTTTGAGTTTTTCTGTTTTTTTTGAAGTGTTCTATTGATTGTCGTTAGGTTTTTTTAATTTTTGTTTTGATTAGAAAATTGATAGATTTTCTTTTAATTTCAAAAACAAGATTAAAAAAAAACAGCCATTAGCTTTTCCAGAATTTAAAAGAATTGAGTAAAATCTTTGATTTTTCTCTATTTTTTTGAATTCTGAAAAAGCGCCGTTCAGTTTTTTTTTTTTAATTAGAGAAATTAAAATAAAATTTCAAAAATTTTCATTTTATTTCTGAAATTAAAAAAAACCTCCGTTAACTCTTCAAGAATTTAAAAGAATTGAGCAAAATCTTTGATTTTTCTCCATTCTTTTGAATTCTGGAAAAGCTAGACACTCTACGGCACTCTAAGGCATTTGAAGGCACTTGATGACACTGTAAGGCACTTCCCTAATTTCTAAATTTTTGTTTCGAAATTTTATTAAAGAATAATAATTTACTTTATCATTTTCAACGACAAAACAAATAATGATTCTTTATTATGAATAATATCTTTGATATTAATTTGATTATTTTAATTAATTTGAATGAGTTTTTTAATCCAAATTTCTTCAATTTACTTTATAGAATGTGAAGTTCGATAAAAAATGATCGATATCACAATAATTATTAAATCGAAATATTTTTTACATAAATTACAAGAATTTCTTTTGATTTTATTCTTAATCATAAACATAAGAATATCTATTTCGATAATTTGTAAAATTTCTTCGTTTTTTTTTTTATTATTGAAGAAGTGTAAATTACACTCTAGTTGCCCTTATACTTAAATTTCCTTTCAGAAATTTAAGCGTAAAATCATAGATTTCACGATTATTAACCAATGAAAATAATAATAAACTGTTATGGTTTTGAAATTAATTCATAGAGGTTTTTTTTATTTAATTTATTCAGAAATATTAATCTATTATTTTCATAGGAAGGGCATACCCACAAAAAATGATCAATATTTTCTATAACTTCCTTTTGTTTGTATTTTAAACATAAAGGACAAAATTTATTTGAATTTTTATTAATTACATAGTAATATCTGTTTAAGCAATTAGTAAATGTCCTAAATTTTAGGATTGTTGAACTTGATGGATAGCTTAGATATTTTTGAGTTGTAAATAATGAATTTTGGTTTCTTAATATTGTGAAGTATTTTTGCACTTTCCAGCTCTTGGAATTCAATAATTCATTATATGTGTATTTATAGATTTCCTTTTTTAGTTCAATTATATCTTTTGAATTCCAGTTAATTTTATTGTTGGTTCGTTGATTAAATTTTATTAATTTTTCTAAATAAGGAAGAGATAAATTTTTTAATTTTTTTTTGAATTTGAATTTTTTTTTATTTACTGAAATTACCATATTTTCAATTTTAAATTCTGTTTTATAAATAAGAATTGGTATATTTCTGTTTATTTTGCATATTTCAGTATGGCTGTATTCATCCAAGAATTTAAATAATTTAAAGTTTTTATTTCATAATTAAAAATTCCTAATCCATATGTTAATTGACTTAATATAAAAGATTTAAATAATCTGATTTTCAAATTATTATTGAGGGAATTGTTATTAAATAATTGTTTACAGTTATTAAATGTTTCTTTAGCTTTTTTTAAATTATAAACTATATGTGAAATTTTATCCAAATAGATACCTAAATATTTAATCTTTTTTAAATTTTTTGAAATAACTGTTTTTTCTTTATTTGGTTTCAATCCAAATTGAATTATAATTTCATAAATTGAATTTAATTTTTGATTTAAATGATGTTTATCCCCTTTTATAATTAAGATTAAATCATCTGCAAACATTTGACAATGGTCTGTTAAAGATATTATTTTTAATAAAAGAAAATGTGAAATTAGAGCAAATAAAATAGGTGATAATGGGTCTCCTTGAAATATACCTAGACATTCTCCTTGATAATATTTTATTAAAAAATTTTGAATAAATTTATTTAAAATAAATTTTTTTATTGTTTTTCTAATTATTTTAAAACTGATTGAATCAAAACATTTTGCTATATCAATCATTATAATATATGTTTTATTATTTTCATTTTCATTATTTGATTTTATATTATTATAAGTATTTAAGAAATTTAATACTGCAATTCGAGTATCATATTGTTTTCGAAATCCAAATTGTGATTTGTGAATAAATTCCCAACAAGGTTCAATTAGTTTATATAACATTTTAAGAAATAATCTTGGTAAACTTTGATTAATTGAAATTGGTCGATAATTCAAAGCTACCCCCTCATTTCCTTTTTTATGTATAAATACAATTGAACTTTTTTTAATATATTCAATATTATTCTTATTAGGATTAAATAGCCAATTATTAAATATATTATGAATTGCAATTAAATATTTATCATAATTTTTATTTTCAATTTGTTCAAGATTTGAAATGATTTCATCATCACAAATATATTTTAAATTCTCAATTTTTTGAAATCCTTTTACTGATTTATTTTTTAAATTTTTAATAGTGTTTTTAATATTTTCAATTTGAAAAAAAATTATCAATTTTAAAATTTTTTAAATTTTTAATTTTTAAATTTTTTATATAATTTAAAATATTTTTACTTGGTTCAATTGAATTGTTTTTAATATAACCAAAATATTCGTCAATCATGTTTTGATTATTTAAAATCATTTTCATTTTTTTGGATCTTATAAAATTAATTTTTTTCCAAAAATTTTTGTTTTCCATATATTCTAAGTTTATTTCAAAATTTCTTCGTTTTAATCTAAAAGTAGAACCATTCTATTTTAAATTATTTTTTGTTGTTAGGTTTTTCTTTAATTTAAAAGAATAGATGTCAAATCAAAAATTTTTACTCTATTCATTTAAATTATGGAAAACCTATTTACCTTATTACTATCTCTTACGCCCAACTGTATTCTATTGTACTCTTACACTACTTTGAAAAAAAAAAAAAAAAATACAAATGACATAAATCTTGATTAATATATACCCCCCTATATAATTATAATAAAAATAAAAATAAAATTTATTCTTTATTATTTCTTTATATTTCTCAAATAAATCCAATAAATACAATTAATTTAAATAATTAAATCTAATTAAATTTTTCAAATCAATAATTAAAAAAAAAAAAAAAAAAAAAAATTCTTCGATTTAAAAAAAAAATAAAAAATAATAATAAATTCTTCAAATTACCAAATTACCAAAATAAAAAATAAAAAATACAATAGTAGGTGAATTAGGATTAGGACACACAAATAATGCTTTAATACCAACCCAAATCAAACTTGAATTCCCTGTTGAAGAAATTTCAAAAATCAGAATTGCATACCGATTAACCTCTATTCTGACAAATGATGGAAAACTTTATGTAACTGGTTCTAATCTATTGACTGGGTTTGGAAGTGATTTAACAGAATTTAAACAATATCCACAATTTGAAAATAATAATACAATCATTAAAGATATTGATTGTGGTTATTATTTATTTGCAATATTAACACAAGATAATGAAATTTGGGTTCAGGGAAAATTTAATGATATTAAATCCAATAATACATCAGTAATTAGAAAAATTCAAACAGGAACTAATCTAAACAATGATCTTTCAACTTATAATCAAATAAAATGCTGTGATCAAAATTTAATCTTCTTTTTTGAATCAAATTCATATTTAAGTCAAGATCTTAAAAAGTTATTAAAAAATGGATACTTTTCTGATTGTGATATCCAAGATATCCCAGTTCATAAAATATTAATTGAAACAAGGATTGGAAAAACATTTGATTTGATCAAAAAATATTTGGAATCAAATTGCAAATTAAATGAAATTCAAGATTTGTTAAAATGGATTTATTGTGATGAAATGATCAATTTCAAAAGAACAAATGAAATTTTAAATCATTTTGGAATCCAAAATGCACAAAAAACCAAATTATTAACAAATGATTTAAAACAATTATTATTTGATGAACAAACTTCTGATTTTAAACTTGTTGTGAAAAATGAAGATGAAGAAGATGAATAAGAAGAATTATATATTCAAAAATTTATCTTAGAAGCCAGAAGTGGATTATTTTCGAATATGTTTCAAAATCTTGAAGAAAATTTCCAAAAAGTCAAAGATTATTCTGGCAAATCATTAGAAATCATTGAATTATTAATATCATTTTTATACACTGACGAACTACCCATCACTGCAGACACAGACCAAGAATTCATCAAAGAAGAATTTGAAGATATTGTTGAATATTATCAATTAAATCCCATAATTCCAATGATGGATATTTTTGAAAAATATTCTAAAAAATAATAATATCAAACAAATTCGTTATTTTAATTTAAAAAAAACTCTTTTATAGATTCAAATTGTTTTTTTTTTTTACGATTAAATAAATTAATCATTTATTTATTTTTATTTTCAAATTTTTATAACTTTTATTATTGTTTTCATTTTATTTAACTTTGTATTTTAATATAAATTATTCTGAATTTTTTCATTTCTTTTTGCTCAATCAAGTAATAAATATTTTTACCATTATTACTAAAAATCTAAAATTAAATAAAATAATAAAAATACTAATAAATAAAATAAATCTTATTTGAATAAACAAATTTAAAATTATACACACTCATTAAATTTTCAAGAGTTTTCTATTTATTTTGAAAATTTTTTAAATTTATAAAAAAAGAAAACAAAAAATTTCAGCAAAATTCGTTTGGTTTTACTATTTATTCACTCAAAAAAATTTATGTTAACTTTTTGCTCATTTCTAATTAATCTCGAAAAATCATTGATTTTACTAAACCTTATCAAAAAATTTGTCGATTCTAAAATCAAAAATATACAAAAAAAATCAATTTTATTATATTTTTCCAGACTTAATAAACTCTTTTTCAAGTCAAAGGAGCCCAGTGATATTGGGTGGATTACATGTGTTTGTAGGGTTTGATTGTATATTTAAAGAAAACATTTATTTTGGAAATTTTAAAAATTCTTATCAGTTTTTAACATTATTTCTTATAACTTACTTTACTTTTTTTCTTTTTTTTTTTTATAGAAATTTATTTTGTAAATTATTTACTATTATACCAATATTGATAGTACCAAGATAAAAAATTGTACAATTAAGGTTATTTAAGTAATGAAAATGATTGTAAAGAAATAAAAATCATTTCAATTAAAATTTAATTTGATCTTCCATTGAAGATCAAAATAAAAAGTGTTTTTTTTTTTTCTCAATTTTTACTAAGAATCTTTGTTTTTCTATTTTCAAGCTAAAATATATTGATTGATTCGATTTAATATATATCAATATCAAAAATTCTCTAATATATATTATTCTTACTATTCGTTATTCTTTAAAGGTCTAATAATAAAAGGAAACTTTAGAATTTTTTACATAACTTTGATAAAAACGAAGTTTATTATTATTATTATATCTGACAATTTTTAAATTATATTCTTCTTTCCATTCAAATCCAATAATTATTTAATTTTCTCAAAAATTATTTTGATTTAATAACTTTATTTTAAATACTCCCCGATTAATTAAGCAAGTGTTTTACATTGTTTTTATTTTTTTTTAGAAAATTGTAATTTTTAGAGAATATATTCAAAACACACAATTTCTAATTTTTCTTTGAGTTTATACCTTCTTTCTTAGATTGAAATTATGGTCTGATCAAGTTTTATTTAAGATTTATATACAATCAGTTCCACTTTTAATACACAAACTTGCAACGATATTTAATGCACAATAAAAATCTAAAATTAAGGCAAAAAATCAAATTCTAGTAAAATTAATTGTAAAAAAAAAATTATTAATTATGTTCTTAAATTTGAGATTTTTATTGTGTCTTAAATTACCTTTGAAGTTTGTGTTTTAAAACTGGAACTGACGGTAAAACTGGTCCCCATTTGACTGAAAAAGAGTTTAAATAATTATTCTAAATCACACGATAAATACTTCCTCTGAAGTGTTTTTTTTTTATTCTTTTTTCTAAATTTTTATTAATTATGATTTATTTTCCTGTCTTTTGAGGTATTGTAGTTTTTAAATAATTGCTAATAATTTCCTTTTATTTAAGAGTTCTAATTTTGTATTTCTCCAATTATTTATGTATTAAGATTATTCTTGAAAAAAATAGAAATATGAAGTGTTAAAAATTTTTAATAGGAGTTTAGTTACACTTTCTTTTAATTGAAAAAATTTTTTTAAATACTTTTTATTTATTTATTTTTCTTTTGATTATGTTAAAGGTTACTTATTTGTGTAATGTAAACACCATTTCAAAAATTGTGACTCACCTGAAATAATAAATGAAAATATAAATTATTCTTTAGTATTTAAGAACAATTAATAACTAAATCTAATTTGTAATTAACTTTTAAATCATTCAAAAATAATAAAAATCTGATATTTTAAAAATTAAAAAAAAAACCAAAAACCTAAAAAAATTGTAAGTTACTATTTTTGAAATGAGTATTACGGATTTTTTATAACTGAACTTACACTGAAAAAAAAGTTATCAACAAGATTTTCTACAAATAAATTATATTTTAAAAGATATTATATTGCCTCAATTATCTTAGTGATTATTTCTTTTCGAAGATTTTTTATTTATACAACTTGATCTTTTGTAAAACAAAAAGTATTAAGAGAAAAAAGTGAAATTGAAAACGCAAAACAAAAGACAAGGAAAAAGAATTACAAAAATTTGAAAAAGTAAACTAAAAGAAAAAGAAAAAAAAAGAAATTGATAAAGATAATATAAAGAAAAAATAAAGTAAAAATAAAAAAATTTTTCAAAAAAAAAACACATGAAAAATAAAAAATTTGAAAAAGCAAAACTAAAATTTACAAAATTTAAAAAAATGATTCTGATGAAAAATTAGAAAAGAATTTTAAGATAAGTATACAGGAATAAACCCTCCAAACAACTTCTGTTAAAGTTAATAAAATGAGTTAAAATTTTTGAAATCTAAACTATTTTTCAGTTAACGAGGGCTCAGTTTTATTGAAGTTATGGAAGACATTCTATGAGTTGAATTTATTACTCTTATCAAACTAAAATTTTCAATTTTTAGATCAAAATCATTTTTTCTCATGTTGTGATTTTTTTTTTTTTATTTTTTATTTTTTTCTATTTTATTTTTAAAAATTAACTTTGGAAAAAAAAAATGTTTGAAAAACCAAATTAACATTAAGTAAAGTTAGACTTTTTAATTTTCTTTTAAAATTCATACCTTTACAAGTTAAAAATCTTATTATCAACAAATTATTTTCCTAAAGAAATTGAGAATTTTTACACAAGAAGTTTCAATGAATGGACCCAAAAAATTTTTTAACATTTTTTTTTTGTTTTGAAATTTATGGTTTGTTAAGGATTTTCTTTTATGATTATCAATTCTTATATGAATTTTATTATTTCTTGTATTTCTAAACAATCTAAGTTTTGTTGATACTTAAAAATAAAGTGACTTTTTCATTTTTGGCTGGTCTACTTTGAGTGAAATCGAGTTTAGTTTAGGATAACGAACACTAAATAAAATTTCAGAGTTTCAGGAAGTACCGTAAAGTGATGTTGAGTTTCGTATAGTGCCATAGAATGCGATGTTTTTTTTTAATTTTAAAAATAATTACAAAATTTTAGAAATTTAACTCAATTCTTATGAATTAAAAAAAAGTTAAATGGGTTTTCCAAAATTTAAAAGAATAGAGTAATATCGAAGTTTTAACTCAATTCCAACATATTCTGGAAAACCAAACAGTTTTTTTTCTTGAAGACTTTGTTTTTAAATATCGGTGCTCTAGGTTTTTTTGAGGTTTTTTTGGGGTTTTCTATTTTATTTGTGAAGTGTTCTAGGTTTTTTTTTACTTTTTGAAATAAACCGAAAATTTATTAAAATTTTCTGTTTATTTCAAAAATTCTGGAAACACTAACTGCAAACAGAAAGATATTTTGCTGAATAAACTCTCATCAAAAATAAATAAAAATTTAAATCTGGACTTTTTTTTCCTTCCTATTCCCAGTGGAACATCTGATTCATTACCCAATAGTATACCCGAAATTAAAATCATTTTTGAAAATAAAATCATTGTTATTTTCAGTTAATTTTAAATCATGAAATAAAAATGGAGAAAAGTTTTTTGTAATTTTATCAATTTTTTTGGGTATTTTTGTTTTTTTTTTAAATTAGTGTAGCTCTATTTTTTTTGAAAGATATAATTTTCAATTTGATCTTTTCTTTTAACAAATTAATTTTTAATATAGAACTTTTTGAAATCAAAATCATATTTACTTATTATTTATTGTCGGTTTCTTGGATCTGTTAAGGTATAGGTCATCTGTGAAGAAAAAAAGAAAAACGACTTATATTTCGAAAAAATGAACTAAATGTCATGCAAGTATAATTTTGACAATAGTAGAACATAACTGTACCCAATTTTTTGTTAATAATTCACATTTTCACAAAAAAAAAATTGAAAAATAAAACCTCTGGGAAATTTGAAAAGTAAAATCCTTTTTTTTAGTAATTCCCAAGAGTATATTCGTATGGAAAATAATTATTTATTTTTTTTTTTGTGGGGGGGTGTCAATATCAGATATAATGAAAATTTATTTTCTAACAAACATTCACAAAATAGGTAATATTTCCCATGTATGAATTCACAAAATAACTTAATTGTGAAAATAATGAAATTAATTTTTTTTTGACAATTGATTCGGCTTACAGAGTGTATTTAAAACAATATATATATATATATATATATATATATAAAGTTTCTTCACATCATTAATATTTCCAATGCAAATATTCACAAACAAAAAAGAAAATTCAAAACAATGGATGAAAGTAGGCAATTTTTGTTTGGTTATTACTATATCTGGAATATGTTTTTAGATTATTTATTTTTCAGATTTCACATTTTTAAATATCAATTATTTTTTCAATAATTTATATTTTTGTCAAAAAAAAGTAATGTAAATGATGTATATTTAAATAATTTATTGCCTATTTGAAATATTTTTATCAAAATTTTGAAAATTCTTTTGAAAATAGATTTTAAGCACTTAAAATACGAAAAAAAATATTACAGCCGTTTCAAATCAGGTGTGAATCGGAAACTTCTCATTCAACTTTTGTAAACCGTTGAAAACCATTTCAAATAATTTCAAATAATTTCAAATAATTTCAAATTATTTCAAATCATTTAAAATTATTTTAAAAATATTTTAGTTGCAAATGATTGGATTTGAAGATCAATCAAAACTGTCTTCTTTTGTTTGAAATACTTAGAGAAATGAAACCTACAAATTGAAATCAATTTTTTTAAAAATTATAAATTGAAAAGTAATTTGTAATGGGATTCAAGAGTTGGTAAAACTGTGTATGCTCAAAAGAAGTGAGTTTTGGTTGATCTTCAAATTCAAACAATTGCAACTAAAATATTTTTAAAATTACAGCCGTTTCAACTCAGGTGTGAATCGGCAACTTCTCATTCAACTTTTGGAAACCGTTGAAAACCATTTCAAATAATTTCAAATAATTTCAAATTATTTAAAATTATTTTAAGTAATTTTAAAAATATTTTAGTTGCAAATGTTTGAATTTGAAGATCAATCAAAACTCACTTCTTTTGAGCATACACAGTTTTACCAACTCTTGAATCCCATTACAAATTACTTTTCAATTTATAATTTTTAAAAAAATTGATTTCAATTTGTAGGTTTCATTTCTCTAAGTATTTCAAACAAAAGAAGACAGTTTGGATTGATCTTCAAATTCAAACATTTGCAACTAAAATATTTTTAAAATTACTTAAAATAATTTTAAATAATTTGAAATTATTTGAAATGGTTTTCAACGGTTTCCAAAAGTTGAATGAGAAGTTTCCGATTCACACCTGAGTTGAAAAGGCTGTACTTAAAATAATTTTACAGCCGTTTCAACTCAGGTGTGAATCGCACTCATTCGTTGAATGGTCGGGAAACACTTTAAATTGACTTGGAAGGTTTCCCAACCATTCAACGAATGAGTGCGATTCACACCTGAGTTGAAACGGCTGTATAACCTATAAAGTTGGATTTAACAACTTAAAATGTTACAGCAATTTCAAACCAGGTGCGCACAATTTAACTTAACTTAAAATTTCAATTTTCATTAAACTTTCTAAAAACTCCTTTAAATTGAAAAGGTAGATTGTTATTTTGGACTCAAATCTTCTTGAATTGTACTTCATATTCAAGATCTCGTACAAAATGGAATTTTTTTAAAATAATTTCAAAAAAGTTTAAAAGAAAAAGTGAAAAGTTGTTTACGAAGCTTTTCATTCAGGTATTCTTGAGTTTTGGTGTTAAAACCTTGATTTAGTTTTAACAGATCTTGAAGTTCAATGAAAGTTGAATGAAAATTGAAATTTTAAGTTATGTTAAATCGTGCGCAACTGAGTTGAAACGGCTGTATTAACCGATATTGTTTAATAAAATTGAAGTTATTGAAAAATTAAAATTTTAATAGATGTTTAATTTTTTTTGAAAATAATTTTTCATGATGGTATTTTGTATGTCTTCGAAACCCTCAGAATCACGAATTTATTTTTGAGTTTATACATTCTTTTTAATATTTAAATTCTGTCTTGTTAATTTTTTACTTTACTTTATTTATTGATAGAATAAGTTTAAATTACACTCTTGGTGTCCTTTTACTTAAATTTCCTTTAAAGTAATTTAAGTGTAAAATCCTAGATTTCATGATTATTCAAATGAAAAATACAGCCAAATTTATTTATGTTTTAAAGGCTAAAGTAAAAAATTGAAAAGGAAATTGAAAAATTAAAGAAATTTAAAAAGGGATTAATAAGAAGCAATTGGTAAAAAATCAAAAACAACCAATAACTGAATACAATAATAATTAAGGACTTCCAAAATCACAGTCACGATACTTATGGTTGATTTAATAATTTGATAATTGATCATGAATTTTCATTTGGGGATCATTGTTTAAGTTGTTGAAATTCTAATTTTTTTGATCTTATTTGCTTTAAACCTTTGGTCATTATTAGCCTTCACTTTTATGTTTTTATTTTCAAGTTTCTCATACTTTCATGTTAAAGTGTAACATTGTTAGCAAGTAACCACTTGAATTTAATCCATTTGTAACTCTTCTTCTCAATATAAAGAAGATTCAACCAGGGGAAAAATGAATTATAATAATTTTTACTTTAATTTATAAATTATTTTTGGTAATTTGAATTAATTTATTAAAAAAATTATGATTTTTTTAATTGTAGAACAAATAAAAAATGAAGAATTTAACAATTATTATCACTTTGCTTATTTTCTAAAATAATGAAACAAATAATATTTTTTAATTTCAAAGTTTCAATATCCTCTTACACTTAAAAACGTTTTTTTTTTTAGAAAAATTTTCACAATAAAAATATTCACAAGCAAATTAAAATGTAATTAATAATTACTTGAAATTTTAAGAAATAAATATTTATTTATTATCTTCTTTAAATCAATCAAATATTAAAAATTTTTATCAGGTTTATTATAGTCCAAAGTTAAATGCAATGATAAAAAAAATAAAAAAAAATAAAAACCAAAATAGAATTAAATAAATGATTAATTTATTAAATTATAAAAAAAAAACAGATTTGAATCAGAAAGGGATGTTTTCTAAATTAGAATACAATTTTGTTTGATAAAATTATTTTTTTGAACATTTTTCAAAAATATACATCATTGGAATTATGGGATTTAATTGATAATATTCAACAATATCTTCAAATTCTTCTTTGATGAATTCTTGGTCTGTATCTGCAGTGATTGGTAGTTCGTCAGTGTATAAAAATGATATTAATAATTCAATTGTTTCTAATGATTTCCCAGAATAATCTTTGACTTTTTGTAAATTTTCTTCAAGATTTTGAAACATATTCGAAAATAATCCACTTCTGGCTGCTAAAATAAATTTGTGAATATATAATTCTTCTTCATCATCTTCTTCTTCATTTTTCACAACAAGTTTAAAATCAGAATTTTGTTCATCAAATAATAATTGTTTTAAATCATTTGTTAATAATTTGGTTTTTTGTGCATTTTGGATTCCAAAATGATTTAAAATTTCATTTGTTCTTTTGAAATTGATCATTTGATCACAATATATCCATTTTAACAAATCTTGAATTTAATTTAATTTGCAATTTGATTCCAAATATTTTTTGATCAAATCAAATGTTTTTCCAATCCTTGTCTCAATTAATATTTTATGAACTGGGATATCTTGGATATTACAATCAGAAAAGTATCCATTTTTTAATAACTTTTCAAGATCTTGACTTAAATATGAATTTGATTCAAAAAAGAAGAATATTAAATTTTCATCACAGCATTTTATTTGATTATAAGATGATAGATCATTGTTTAGATTATTTCCTGTTTGAATTTTTCTAATTACTGATTTATTATGGGATCTAATACCATCAAATGTTCCCTGAACCCAAATTTCATTATCTTGTGTTAATATTTCAAACAAATCCCAACCACAATCAATATCTTGAATGATTGTATTGTTATTTTCAAATTGTGGATATTGTTTAAATTCTGTTAAATCACTCCCAATCCCAGTTTTTTGATTAGAACCAGTTACATATAGTTTTCCATCATTTGTAAGAATAGAGGAAAATTGGAATGCAATTCTGATTTTTGAAATTTCTTCAACAGGAAATTCAAGTTTGATTTGGGTTGGTTTCAAAGCCTTATTATCATGTACCAATGCTAATTCACCTTTTTTTTTTTTTTTTTTATGTATTTTTTGAATTATTTATGTTAGAATTTTTTATAATTTTTTATTTTTTTGTTTTTTTATTGATTTGGAAAAAATCTAATTAGATTAAATAATTTAGATTAATTGGATTTATTTGGGAATGCAAAGAAATCCAGAAAGAATTAATTTTTATTTTATTTTCATTATTATTAAAGGATTTGATGATATCTTTATTAAGTTACGATAAGTTTTGTTATTCATTCAAAAGTGAGGAAATATATCTCCAATTTTGGATCTCGAGTGGGAGATAAAATAATGTAAAGATTCGAAGAGTATGGGACAGTGCTGAATAAAATAAGATATTTTATGGAATTTAGTCAAAAAATGGGAAGAACATTGACAATACGAATAAAAAAAAAAGTAAAATTCTGGATCTATTAATTTTATTCTTATTTTGTGTCAAATTCATTATGAAGAACAATAAATTGTTTTTTCAAAGAATCTGTAAAACAGTTGATAATTGTTACTTGATCTGTTTTCTGAACTGTTTGTACAGACATTTTTTGTTCTGTTTTTTTTTTTTTTATTTTGGATTTTGGTTTTCTTTTGGAAAGTTTTTGATCGATCATCATTTTGGGTTATTTTGACTTCCAATTCGTTGAAAATTATCTTGTGAATTATGTAAGCTTTTTTAAAAATTTCAATTAGAAGATCTTTTAAAAAAAATACAAACAAATAAGTGTAACTAATTTTTAAAAAAATGAATGAATCGACTTTGATTAAATTTTTCAATTCAGTTTTCCTCTATTTGGAAACAATATGTTATTTTTGTTAATCAACTCACATTCTTCTAGGCTTATTTATAAAACACAAGCAAAAATTGATCCTATAAGAATAAAAAAAATCTAAAAGAATGTTTAAGTTTAATTCAAAAATTAAAAATCCTCCATTTTGATGAATTAATTAATTATCTTCCTTTTAGAAAAAAAGAATCAGAAAATATAAATTGGTACTCCAAAAATTTAAAATACTTGATTTTTTTTTTTTTATTTTTTTTATTGATTGAAGGGAGTGATCAAAGATCCTCTTAGAGCCTAAAATCCTCTGTTTTGGTGAATTAATCAGATATCTCACTTTTAGATACAAATAATTTGAAAATATTAATTGGAAATCTAAATATTTGAAAAAACTATAAATTGATCAATGCAATTTCATAATTAAAAATTGAGAAAATAGCGCAAGCTGGAAATGTTGTTAAGTTTTTTAGAATTGAAATGAATAGAGTAGAATTTTTGATTTTACATTAATTCTTTTAAATTTAAAAAAAAAACTAACATCAAAAGATATATATATATATATATATATATATTTAAATGGAAGGGTCCACTTTGATTATAAAACTCATAAATTTTACCAATTATTTAAACAGTAAATCTTATGTTATGAATAAAAACAAATCAAAATATTGTGAATTATGTTAAAAAATAAATTATTTAGATATCATTGAAGATTTAGACCATTTGATATGGAATTGTTGATCCTATGAAAATTATTGCAAATTCTGGATATTATAATTTTTTAGAATTATTATATCTAATATATTAAAAAATGATCATATTATTACAAAAAAAGATTCATCATGTTTATTAGCATTGGTGGATAATAAACTTATCTTTGAGTCTTTAATAAAATTACTAAATAAAAATTTTAGGAATTTGAAAAGTACCGTCAATGTGTCATCGAGTGGCAAGGTTATTTTTAATTCTTGTTTTTGTTTGTTACGTGTTCTAGGTTTTTTTTACTTTTTGAAATAAACAGAAAATTTTAATAAATTTTCGGTTTATTTCGAAAAGTAAAAAAAACCTAACGAAAATGTATCGATTTTCTAATCAAAATAAAAATTAAAAAAAAAATAACGGAGGTTTTCTTGAGTTTTTCTATTTTATTTGTTAAGTGTTCTGGGTTTTTTTGATATTTTCTATTTTATTTGTGAATTGTTCTAGGTTTTTTTCTACCTTTTGAAATAAATAGAAAACTCAAAAAAAAAAAAAACGAGAACACTTAACAAATAAAATAGAAAACTCAAAAAAAACTAACGAAAATCTATAGATTTCACAAATAAATAAAAATTAAAAAGAAACCTAGAACATTTCACAAATAAATAGAAAACTCAAAAAAAACTAACCACACTTTTCCAGAATTCAAAAGATTGAAATAAAATCTTAGATTTTTCTCTATTCTTTTAAAATCTGGAAAAGCTAACGGTGATTTTTTAATTTTTGAAATTAAAAGTAACTCTTGTGAGAAAAAAAGTGAAACACGGTTTTTAATTGGGAACATTAATAGAATCACAGAAACCTGAAAATGAAAAGTAAGATCAATGAAAATTAGAATAAATAAATAAATAAAGACAAAATGAAGTATTCGTCACAATAACAGTTTTTTTAATACTATCTTTTAGTTTGGGCTTTTCTTTGATTGATCAATTATTAAAAATTTTGTTCAAAAAATTGACTTTTTAGTCAAAAACCATAAAAAATAAAATTAGTGATCATAATGCAATATTAAATAAATTCAATATTAATAAAAACTGGGAAATTAAAAAATGTCTACAAAATTAAAGATATTGCAAAGTTTCATGTTGACTTTACAAATTTTTATAAAAATAAAAATTATCAATTAAATGAAAAAGAATTTTAAAATCTTTAAAAAAATAATTTAAAGTAAAAGAGAGAATTATCTTAAATATACCAAAAAAAGATTTAAAATTATATAATTTAATTAATAAATTATTTGAAAATAATGAATTAATTAAAGAAATTAAAGATAGGAATAGTAAACAATATTTTAAATTAATAAACCAGATTAATATTGAATTTGAAGAAAATCAAAATTTTTGGAAAAAGCTAAATAGATTAAGAGAAACTTTGAGTGAAATGATTCTAAATAATGATAATATGGAAACTTCGTATTTTAATTTTGTTAAATCTATTAGTAAAAAACCAAAAAAATATATTCTTAATTTTATTAAAAATTTCACATTAGATAAAAATAATTTATTAAATATTAAAATAGAAGAAATATTCTCAATTACCAAAAACAAAGAAATTATTGAATATCTCATTAAAATAAATCTGTCAAAAGAATTTGATAAAATATAAACAATATAAAACAATAAAAAATCAAGGTGATGAATTTTATATAAATTAGGAAAACTTTATAAAAACAATCCAAAAAATATTTTTTAATTGGGTTAAAGATATTTCTCAAAAAAATATTAAATTTATTAAAAAAAGAAATTTATTATTCATTCATAAATCTTGCGATGAAGGTATTCCACTTAATTATCGACCAATTTCAATTAATCAAACTCTCCCAAGATTTTTTCTTAAATTGTTATATGCCGGAATTCAAGATTCTTGGGACTTAGTTTCAAAAAAACAATTTGGATTTAAAAAAAATTAGATACCAAGAATTGCAGTTTTAAACTTATTGAATGAATATCAATAAAAAAAAAAATAAATTTAAAAAAGAAAATATTTATATTGTTACAATAGATATTCAAAAATGTTTTGACTCTATTCATCATTCACTTATTTATTATTCAATTAAAAAATTTATAAAAAATGAAATTATTGTAGAATATCTACTTGCTTATTACTCAAAAGAAGGATTTGGTGTTTACCAAGGAGATCCATTATCCCCTTTATTATTTGGATTTATTACTCATTTTCTCTTAGAAAAAATTAAATCATTAGCGTTACATATTCAAATGTTTGCAGATGATCTGATTTTACTGATGAAAGGATCATTAATAGAAATAAATTTTCAATTACAAAAAATCTTTAAAATAATAAAAGATTTTGGAATGAATCCTAATGATGATAAAACTAGAAAAAACTTTAATTCCAAAGAAAATTTTATATCTTGGTATTTGGATAGATAAAAAAAACCCATTTAAAATTCAACCTTGATAAAGTTAAGGCCAATTTTTAAAAAGTCCTACATATCTTACAACAAGAAAATTTTTCTAATGGGTTAAAAATTCAATTTTTTAAAGCTGTATTACATAGCCAATTATTATATGGTTTAGAAATATTTGATTTGACAAAAACAGATTTTAAAGATATTTTTACTTGGATTAATAAAAAAATTATAAAATTTTTATTAATTAACCCACATTCACCTAGACTTATTTATAAAACTGAAGCAAAAATTGATCCCGTAAGGATAACGATATATAAAAGAAGATTTAAGTTAATTCAAAAATTAAAAATCCTCCATTATGATGAATTAATTAATTATCTTCCTTTTAGAAAAAAAGAATCAGAAAATATAAATTGGTACTCCAAAAATTTAAAACAACTGGAAAATGAACTAGAAAATTTTAGAATTAAAAACTTAGAAAATAGTCCAAGTTGGAAATGTCGTTATGTTTTTTTTAATTTAAAAAATAAACTGAAAATTTCAAAAATTTTAAGTTTATTTCTTAAATTAAAAAAAACCGCCATTAGGTTTTCCAGAATTCAAAAGAATAGAGTGAAATATAAGATTTTACTCAATTTCACTAAACGAAAAAAAAGAGCGTCGTTAGGTTTTCTCGAGTTTTCTGTTTATTTGTGAAGTGTTCTAGGTTTTTTTTACTTTTTGAAATAAACAGAAAATTATAATATTTTTTGGGTTTATTTCGAAAAGTAAAAAAAACCTAACGATAATCAATAGATTTTCGAAATAAAACAGAAAACCTCAAGAAAGCCGCCGTTAGGTTTTTTTTACTTTTAGAAATTAAAAAAAAAATTCAAAAATTTTCTTTTCATTTCTCAAATTAAAAAAAACCTAACGACAAAAGATATTTAAAATGGAAGGGCTCAACTTCAATTTTAAAACTCAGAAATTTTACAAATTACCTTAACAGGTACTCTTATGTTATGAATAAGAATAAATCAAAAATGTGAGAATTATGTAAAAAAATAAACAATTTAGATATTATTGAAGATTTAGACCATTTTCTATGGAACTGCTCATCCTATGAAAATAATCGCAAAATCTGGATATCTGAATTTTAAAAAATTAATATATCAAATATATTAAATAATAATAATATTTCTAATATTATTATAAAAAAGGATTCAAACTGCTTATTAGCATTAGTGGGTAATAAACTTATTTTTGATTCTTTAATTAAATTCCTAAATTTTTATTTAAGAATTCGGGCAAATAAGAGGGGTCAATAACTCCTCCCTTAAATAATAAAAAAAAAAAAAAATTGACTTTTTTTGGGATCTCCAAAACCACAACAACAATTTCGATAATAAAGTAAATTTAAATTGTGTTTGTTGAATTGATTGAAAAAAATATAATGGGTTATTATTTGAAGTTAATTGGTTTCTTCTTTTTATTGATTTTACTTTTCATTTTCAGGTTTATGTGATTCTATTAATGTTACCAATGAAAAACGGTGTTTTCACTTTTTTTTCAAAACGGTAAATTTCAAAAATTTTCAATTTATTTGGAAAATTAAAAAAAAAAACACGGTAAACAAGAGGTTTTAATAACTCCTCCCTTCAATAATAATAAAAATAAAAAAAATATAATATCTTCTTTCTTTGAAAATCAATAGACTACCTATCACCACAAATTTATTTTTCAAACAAAATGATCTTGATCAAATTAAGAACTACGTTTGCAATTGAAAATTAGGGGCGTGTGTGATACAAGAGAATTATGGAGGTTGGAAAAATCTCACAATTATTTATTCAGCGAGATCTAAGTGCTAAAAAATGTCATTTTTGACATATATTTTTCTCTCCTCGTATCTCAAAATGACAAAGAATGTTGCGAAAAAACAGCTTTTGGAGAAAATTTCTATTTAGGTGAAAGTGGCAAACCTGGAGACAATGTTTGGGGGTTTCTTTGGTTTATTTTTGAATTGTGAGAGAAGATGAGAAGGTTTGCTACTTTCACCTAAAAGGTCAATAATGGAGAAAATTGAAAATTTTGATGAATTATTGTCTGTTGTTTTCCAACAATTACCTTTTTTGATTAATGCCCACGATAATTTATTTGGTATTGTATTGAATCCACTAAAATCACCAATTCCCAAAATTAAAAGATCATTTTTCTTCAACTGATAAAGAAATTTATTTTTTAAAAACAAAAAGTGACTAATTTTGCAAACTTAATTTTCAAAAGATATTTGAATGCAAAATTCCACCAAACCTTCACCCACTCAACCTCAACTCAATTTTCCTTGACTCAACCAATTGTGTTTTGAGAGAAACGATCCAAACAAAAAAATTTTTATCAAAAAAGCATAAAAAACAAGAAGTGTGTTGTTATGGATCATGTTGCTCCACAAACAATTCAAGGAGATACTCTCCTTTTAGTCATGTTTGGGAGATTTATTCAAGGAAAAACAACAAAAATCAAACAAAAAACAAGAAAAACCCTCAACCTCTTTGTTGTGAATTAATCTGGTTTACGAATTACAAGAACAATTCAAGGAATCCAACATTCAAAAATCTTAGAGAATTGAGATCATTAAAAGTAAAAGTTGTTTATTGAGAATGTTTGAAATGATCTTAATTTTTTCTGTAAGGAAACCGCGGTGTGTTTTTCTTTTTCATTTTTACCATCCTTAACAAGGGTGTTCGATAGTACGTATATCAAATTTTCTTTTTCATTTTTCATAAAAAAAATGACGAAAAATGATTTTTTGATCCAAATTGGAGAATATTTCAAAGATCACAACTTTACATTTTAAATGATATTGGTTCAAAAGGTGTTGAGATAAATTGATCAATTGCCAACGTAGTTCTTAAGAAAGTGAAAAAATAATAATAATAAATCAAAATATTTTTCTTCTTCTTTGAATATTTTTTGATTTACAAAATTGAAAGTTTCATGTGCCTTGGTGGCTATATCCCCTGTTTGGATTTAGAGATTGAATAAAAATCAAATTAAAAGTAAACAAACCGATTTCTTCATTTGGAGGAATTGGTAGCTTTAAAAAATTGAAGTGTAAGTGATCTCTTGAAAGGAGTTTTCAAAATTTTAGTTTCTTGTTTGCAAACACCAAAAAGAGATTTTTTTGATTTTCTTTGGGAATTTTAAAAACAGAGATTTGGTAAAAAAAAAAACAAAAAGATACTTAATAATTTTTTTACTTCCCTTTTTAGGTTTAAAATCTTATTCCTTGGATCTTATTTTTGAGTGTTTTTCTTGAAATACTCTTTCTTTGTTATTTTTTTATTTTTTCTCTCCAGGAACTATTTCTTCAAGTTTTTCTCTTGAAAAAAAAGAAGAAGAATATTTCTCTTCGAAAAGAAAAGACAAAAGAAAACACTACAGAAAAAAGGAAAAAAATGGACTATGAGAAAAAAAAAGAGAAAAAAATCAAAAAAAAATTTGAAAAAAGGTTACCAAAAAGATTAAGACCAAAAGCATATAATTTTCCATCAGTTTTTATCATAAGTGTATGATCCGAATGACCACCAAATACATTAGCAACATTTTCATGTAATTTTTGGATATCTGCATTCTCTTCTGTAATTTCTGGTTTTCCCAACTTTCCATCGGAAGTCTGACCACATCCAAACAGAATACTTGTTGTTTTGTCTTAAAAAAATGAACAGTAACCAATACAAGAGATTTGTTCAATGTTTTTTTCTTTTAAAGATTCAATTAAAATTGGTTTTTGGACTCACGGTCGTTGGTGTCAAAACCAAGTTGTTCGTCATAATTTTGACCCCACGCATAGACCTTGGGCTTTTCTTCATTTGAGAGCGCACGGAAATGATGATAGCCAGTCGAAATACTTTTCATTGGTGGTAGGTTTTCAATTGCTTGTAGCTTCTCATCATAATTTTTTTTAGTTGTTTGGTTTAGTTTGCCTTCGGAACTCAAAAAGACAATATTATCTAGATTATCTGAAACAACATCAAGAATCTTTGTAACTTCTTCGGGAAAGGTTTTTATTGTTTCCAAGGTTTCGAATTTGTCGGTTTGTTTGGTTTTTGAAATTAAATCGCCAATGCGACTTAATATTGGACATTAATTTAATTTTAGCGAAACTAAACGAATAGAATGATGTTTTTTTTTTTGGGAAAGTTCGGAAGTTTGTGACTTAGATTTGGTTTGGAGAAGTTAAGAAATTTGGAAGTTGATTTGGGTTTTTAGTTTAGAAAAAAATATGAAAAAAAGCAAAATGAACAATATGTGTGGGAATTTTCCTTTTTATTTTTCAATATTTTCCCTATTAAAAACCAAAAAATTTAAATATTTATGTATTGTTTCGAAGGCTAAAGGCAAAGGAACAATACAACACATATTTTCACAGAGTTGAAGACGAGGGAAAATATGGCTAATATTTATAATTATTTATTTTGTAAAAGGGAAAATATTGAAAAATGTGAGGAGATAACTTACTTATCAACCATAGAGTGTCATTTTAAAGACACTTTACTCAATTTATTAATTTTTTTTTAAAAAATCAGGGAAAAAGGACAATACAGCTAATATTGTCCTTTTTGGAGTAAAAAGTACAGATACAAACCAATAATTTTATGATTTGAATTTTTTCAAATTTTTCTTTGATTTTCCGGTTGATAAGTTAAATAATTTTTTTTTATTAGGCCGAATATTAGAATTTGTTTTTCTAATGATTTTTTGAAAAAAACAATTGAAATTCTATTAATTGAAAAATAAATCGGACAAAATTTTCATTTATCTTTCCAAAATTAAATTATGATTTCAAAAATCCTTTGAATACAGAATTTTGATAGTCCTGATCCTCTAACCACGTTAAACACGTTATATGGTTGAAAAATAATTCGATTTTCAAAGATTTTTTCGGAAACGATGAATGAAAATTTTGTCCGATTTATTTTACAATTAACAGTATTAGTATTCACCAAACTATCTTTTGATTAAACTAATTATTAATGTCGTAAGATAATCTTAAAAATATATTTACAATCATCAAAATTTGAATAAGTTCATGAAACGTTTTATTTATCTCTAAAATTGTAAAAACTCTATTTTTTACAATATCAATATTTATATTTTATGAATAGTTTAATTTCTGGTGTCAAATAGTTTGTTTAAAATAATCAAAAAATGAAAACCTAGTAATAATATCAAAATTATGAAGAAATAAATTTCCTAAAAAGGAAGCCAAACTCGAATAAAATAATTTGAAATAAAACTATTTTATTAGTTAAATATAGTATGAAAAAAAAACTAAAATACCAAAATCAAAAACTTTACCTAATAATATAGGATTTCCAAAAATCTTTTGAAAGGCAACTACAATATTATCTTTAGATTTTTAGAGCTCTGCTCTCTATATCATTTCAATATTTCTCAAAAATTATTACCCTTAAAAATACATAAAGAAAAAGTCTGATTTTAAAAAAATATAAATTCACCATTTAATAACTAATTTTGAAAAATGAATTCTAATATTCAGCCTAATAAAAAAAAAATTATTTAACATATTATATGTGTGATATAGATATGTTTTAAATGTTGAAAGTGTTATAATATGTGAATTATTATTGAAATAAAAATATTTGATCTAAGAGAAAGCGAGTTGTAAGGAATTGATATTTGGTCTATTTAAGGATTATCTAAAAAAAAACGCCTCCGAGAGGGGTGAAAGATTTAAAATATTACTGAAATAAACAACTTTTCTCTTTATTTACAGAAGAACTATTCAATATCAATTTTTTAAAAATTGGACAATCTACCTGATCAGATTCTTAATAGTAAATTGGTAGTGAAAACCTTATCCCAACCATTTTTTATTCTAACTCGATTTTTTTAGAGGTTTTTATTTGAAACTAAACTCTTTTTCAAAAATTGTGACTCGCCTGAAATAATAAATTGAAAATAAAAAATTATCCTTTAGTATTCAAAAACAATTAATAATTACATATGATTTGTAATTCTCTTTTAAGTCATTCTAAATCGTTAAAAGCCTGATATATTGAAAATTAAAAAAAATAAAACGAAAAACTAAAAAAAAGTGAGTAACAATTTTTGAAATGAGCATTACCCATTTTTTATTACTGAACTTTCACTGTAAAAAAGTTGAACAACAATATTTTTTATGAATAATTAAATCCATTTTCAAAGACATTACATAGTCTCAATTTTCATAGTGATTATTTGTCTTTTCGAAGATCTCTTTTTTTTTTCCACATGATCTTTTAAAAAAAAAAAAAAAAAAAAAAAAGTATAAAAAGAAAAAGAAAAACAAAAGAAAAAAAAAAAAAAAAAAAAAAAAAAAAAAAAAAAAAAAAAAAAAAAAACAAAAATTTGAAAAAGTAAAACTAAAATTTGCAAAATTAGAAAAAATGATTCTGATCCAAAAATTTGAAAATATTTTTTGTTAAGAATACTGGAATAAACCTTCAAAACAACTTCCATTAACATTATAAAGTGAGTCAAAATTTATGAAAAATAGTTTGTATAATACTTGTCTTAGAACAAAAATGTTGGGATTAGGTTTTCACTACCAATTTACTATTAAGAATCTGATCAGGCAGATTTTCTCATTCTTAACAAATTGAAATTTAATAGTTCTTCAGTAAATAAATAGAAAAGGTGTTTATTTCAGTAATGTTTTAAATATTTCACCCCTCATGGGGGCGTTTTTTTAGATAATCCTTAAACAAAATAAAAAAATAAAATAACAAAAAAAAAAAAAAAAAAAAAGCAAAAAACTTGAAATTCCTTAAAATCAATTTATTATAAAACTGTCAATTCAAGATCAATTTAATTATAATCAAGATTAAGATTTGGGATTTGTTTTTTATATTACAAATTCATTTAAAGTCTCTATACTTGACAATTTCCTTTTCAAAGAAAGATAATTTTTCTTTTATCTTGATTAAGTATTTATTTCAAAATATTTATTTCAAGTAAAATTAAAATGATATCCATTTATATATTAAATTTATTTTTCTTTTCAACTTTTTGATTCAAATTTTTTTTTTTTTTTTTTTAATATATATATAGATATATATATATATATAGATATATATATATATATAGATATATATATATATATAGATATATATATATCATTTGGTAATCAATAAACAAACAAATTAATAGATAAATGATTCTTCAATATTACATTTTACCCATTTTATGTATTTTCACTAGTCCATTAGTTTTTTTCAATAGCAATAAATAAGTGATTCCATTTATTGTGTAGAAATCCGTAGTTGACCATCCTTTACTCCACTTATTTTTATGAAGGGTTTCACCGATTGTCCCATCCCTGTTTAATAATAAAATATGTGTTCTTCCTTTGTTGATCATATATGTAAAAAGATAATGTTTTTTTCCGACTTGGAATGGCATGACGTTTGTCCATCCAGCTTCCCAATTATGCTTCTCAACAAGCTTGCCTACCGATCCATTTTCATTCATTTTATGGACCATCACGAGGCCGTTGCCCTTTTTCAACAGCAATAAATAAGTGTTCCCTTTTATTGTGTATAGCTCTGTTGTTGTCCATCCTTTACTCCATTTGGATTGATGAAGTATTTTTCCGATTGTTCCGTTATTGTTTAACATTAAAATGTCTACCCTTCCATCGTTTGCTTTGTATCCAAAAAGATAATGCTTGTTTCCAATTTGGAATGGCCTGATGTTCGTCCACCCAGACGAGCATTTTATTTCTTTAACTAGCTCACCTAACGATCCGTTTTCATTCATTTTATGTACCATCGCGACTTGAGTGCCCATTTTCAACAACAGCAAATAGGTGGTCCCTTTTATTGTGTAGAACTCTGTTGTTGTCCATCCCTTGCTCCATTTATACTTGTGAAGAGTTTCGCCAAGTGATCCGTCATTATTTAACATCATGATGTCTGCTCTTCCATTGTTATTTTTGTATTCGAAATTGTAATGTTTGTTTCCAACTTGGAATGGCTTGATGTTCGTCCATTCTGATGACCATTTGTATTTTTTAATTAGATCGCCCACAAGGCATTTTAATCTTGCCTGTTTTAAATCAATGGGCCCTTTCTTTTTACTCTCCGGTGATTCTCTTTTACCCATTATATGTATTTTAACTTGCCCATTAGTTTTTTTCAATAGAAATAAATAGGTGTTCCCTTTGATTGTGTAGAATTCCGTTGTTGTCCATCCTTTACTCCACTGATGCTTGTGAAGAGTTTCGCCGATTGTTCCGTTATTGTTGACCATCAAAATGTCTGCGATTCCATGATTTGCTTTGTATGCAAAAAGATAATGTTGGCCGCCCTTTTGAAATGGCTTGATATTCGTCCATCCCGAGGACCAATAATGCTCTTCAACTAGCTCGCCCAGCGATCCATTTTCATTCATTTTATTAATTTGGATTATTCCATTGTCATTTTTCAATAGAAATAAAAAAGTGATCCCATTTATTATATAGAACTCTGTTGTTGTCCATCCCTTGCTCCATTTATACCTGTGAAGATTCTCGCCGATTGTTCCGTCATTATTGACCATCAAAATGTCTGCGATTCCATGATTGGTTTTGTATTGGAAAAGATAATGCTTTTTTCCGATTTGGAATGGCTTGATATTCGTCCATCCCGAGGACCAATAATGCTCTTCAACTAGCTCGCCCAATGATCCATTTTCATTCATTTTATGGATCTTGGCTAGCCCAGTTTCCTTTTTCAATAGCAATAAATAAGTGATCCCATTTATTGTGTAGAACTGCGTCGTTGTCCATCCTTTACTCCAATTATATTTATGGGGCTCTTCCTTGCTCAGTGATCCGTCATTATTTACCCTTAAAATATCTGCTCTTCCTGTATTATTTTTGTATTCAAAATTGAAATGCTTTTTTCCAACTTGGAATGGCCTGATGTTTGTCCATTCTGACGACCATTTGTATTGTTTAATTAGATCGCCCACATGGCATTTTAACCGTTCCTCTTTTAAGTCACTGGAATTTTGATCAATTATGCCAATATTATCTTGATCATTGCCCTCAGATTGATCACCATTCTCAAGAAGTGTTATTTGATCGTTTTTCGAACAGAGATCTACACTAAGAATACACTCATTGGGGATATTATCTTGGCAAATTCCTAGATCCTGTGAATTTAACTTGAATGAAAGATTTTTGGAATCAGTGTCAACTATTACATGGATAATATCACCTGTTTTAATCCTGCACCCATTCCCATAGCCACTCGCTTTATTCAAACAATATCTTCCCTCCCATTGGCCAGAGTCGTCGCCCGTGAAACAATAGCCCGAACTGTACGTATGGCTCGTGGATGCAGATGGAACAATCCCCATCATCAAATAGGGATTTTCAAAATTGTTATGTGAATCAATTTTGATCCCATAGTGATACACACCAGTGTTATGAGACATTACCTTAGTACCTCTGATCCAATCCCATCCTTTCTCCAATTTTTTAATGGTTTTACCATTATTATAAATATTTATCGTTGATTTTTTAATTTTGCCATCCCATTTGTCAGATTGATAATTAATTTCTTTTTCTACTTCTTTTTCGTTTTCTTTTTCTACTTCATCATTTTCTTCTTTTTCAATTTTGACTTCTTCTTTTTCTTTTTGCTTTTCCTTTTCTTGTTCTTCTTCTTCTTCGTCTTTGTAATCTCGAGACGCATTTTCGCCTTGTGACACTTGCTCGATTTTAATGGCCATTTTTTCTCTTCTTCTTTTGCGTTTAATGGACATAACAGAGCATAACGAATCACAAAAGATATCTAAAAGTGATGAACTCTGATCCATACAATACTTTATATAGTCGTCCTTTTCAATTTCTTGTTCCTTGTTTACTTTTGCTTTTTGAAATATTAGACTTATTTCATCGCTGATCTTCAATTCCTCAGCCCTCTCAATGATCTCCTTTTCAATTAACTTGTAGAAATGGTTTTGCTTTTCCTCTGGTTGCTTTTCAAAGGCAAGAAACCATTTTTTGTTGTCAAAGCTCTTCACATAGCCATGTAACGATTTCAGCCGCAAGATGTTGTACATCGTGTCATAAATCTCTTCCTGCGAGAGCGACCCATTCGAGTCGACGTCCCATGAGGTGAAGCAAAATTCCGCTTGATCGGGGATTTTGCCTTTCTTGAGGATCCGTTTCGCATACATCAAGTCAAACGAGTCGACCTGTTCTTTATTGTTTGTATTGATCGCATTACGAATGATCGTTGCTCCCTTTTTGTCCATGCCAAACATCTTTTGAAGATCAAGGATACTCAGGTCATTGAAATTGAACTCGGCAGGCTTTTCTTCCTCGATGCTCTTGTTATATTTTTTGATCTCGTCCTTGATCACAGCAATCTCACCTAGCACAGTTTCCACATTCTCATCAACCTTGTTGACCTTTTCGTTCACCTCTGTAATAACGCCTAAGCTGAGTAAATTTACTTGCTCATTCAGATCCTGTTGATAGCCCTCCAAATCTTCTTTGATTTTTTTACGTCGAGCAATCCTGAAAAGTTTCTTTTGAAAGATCTTGCTATCCAGAAATTCCTGAAGATCTTTAATAAGAAACATTATATCATGAAGTACCTGTAATTTTTTGTCTGCTTTTTCCTCGTCCTCCTTTAATTCTTTTGGAAGTTTTACATGTGTTTGTAAATTGAAAAGAAATTTAATAAAGATTTGTTGAGATTCACGAAGAAAATGTTGAAAAAAACAAAAAAATATTGTTTTTGTTTTGTTGGTTTTATCAAGGGAATTTGGTTATATTTACTTTTAAGAGGTTCTTCTAATGAATACAATACACGTTGAAGTTTGTGAACATGGCTATTATTATTTTTACAGAGCATAACTTGTTCATGAATATACATACATGCAGAAAAAATGGACGATACAAGATCTAATGCCATTTAGTGGTTGAAAAAATTGTGAGTTAACAATAACCCCAGAAGAAAAAGTTTTATGGAAAAGGGAAAAAAAAAATGACTTTGGTTTATTTTTAACTTGTTTCTTTTTTTCTAGATTTGTTTCAATCTGAATTCAATTTAATTTCAGAGATCAATTTCTTATTGGAGAAACTAGGAAATTTAAATGTTGTGAAACTAAAAATTATCAAACTCAAAACTTTTTGAAAGAAATCATTATTTAATTATAAGAAAGATTATTAAGATTTGATTTTGGGTTGATCTTTTGGTTTTTTCAACTAACAACAAGTAGAAATATTATTGAACTTTAAATAGCAACAATTACTTTAATTATTTGGAAAATAAGGGTATTTTTTTTTCGGATTTTTCTAATTTATTGATTGTAGAAACTAATAAGATTTAAATACTCAAGGTTCGGAGTCAATAATTTAGCTTTTTTTTTTTTTTTTTGTCTTTTCATTGAAAATGAAAAAGTCGACATATTTTTTTCACTTACGGAAATGTGAAATTGGTAGCAAAGTCAATAATTAAAAGATCTGCTTTTAGAGAGGAAACTTTTCAATTTCAAGGTATTTTTTGGATACATATCAAAGTTAATTCTTGGTAATTATTTTTAAATTTTTTTTTTTAGATTTCGAAAATATTTTTGACTTTACCAAACATAAGTGTAACAAAAAGGTTTCAAGAAATTTGAGACAGTTCTTAATTTGAAATTCTGTTTTGTGATCGATTGTAATTTCCTTTTCTTTTGGAATATTTTTATTGATGTTGACTTGTTTTGTAAATTGTTAGCTTAAAAAGTTTGGTTATAATAATTAAGCCATCAAAAGAACTTTGGGTAATTGAGTTTATTTTGATCAACTCTGAAGAGTTTGTAAATTGGGTTTTGAGAAAACGAAAGTAGTATTATCAATTGTTTATCAAAATTGAAATTTTTACTTATTAAGATAACTGATTAAAATTCTAGAATTGAATAAATTAAACTTTTGGTGGATTGAAAGATATTATTTTAAAATATACACATAGCTTTCAAGGATTAAAAAATACTTAAAATTTAAATTTTTTTGATCTTGGGTTATTTTACCAATTTTTGGTTTCGAATTGTCGACATTTTTTTTTGGCTTAATCTTCCAATACTGTTATTTTAAGAATAACTAGGATTGAATTTTTACTTTATTTTCGTTTTCACAAGGTAAAATAATAAGATAGTTTCAAAGAAATAGATTGAGATTTGTTGTCTCTATTTCTCTTTTTGAAACTTTTTTGTTAAATATTTTAGGTTGACACCTTTGGAATACTAAGAATCTAAAATCAAACGAAGAATTTTGATTGAAAAACATAAAGTGAAATTTTATCCCATTAATTATTCGAAATACCTGTTCAATAACCTGTGTTTTAATATTTTATGATTTTTGTAAGGATTTAAATGTTATTTTAGAAATATTCGAGAAATAATTGAAGTTTTTTGAAGGATTTTGAAATGTGGGAGTTTTGAATAATTGTGTGTATTTTAATCTGGGTTTTGAGGCCCTTCTATACTTTCGAAGTTGTGATTGAATTTTGCATTGTTAATGGGAGTTTTCTCTAATCAAAACAAAAATAAAGAAAAAAGAGAACTGGGATTGAGAAATGGGAAATGGATAAAAAAATTATTTTATTTTTCATTGGTTGAATTTTTATTCAGATTTTTTCAAAATAAAGGTTCAACAACTCTGGTATTCAATTTAAAGTTCATATTTTTTGATAAAACACAAAATAAATAATTATTAATATAAGAAAAAATTAAAACTCTATTAAATCAAAAAAAAAAATAATATTTAATGGAACAAAAATTCAAAATTTTTAACACACCTAAAATACAATTTGTTAAAAAAAAAACTTATTTAATCAATTCAAGAAAAAAATACCAGATTAAAACCATTCACAAATTGAAATATTAACAATTGTTTTTAAATTACATTAACTCAGAAAAAAAAAAAGAAATAAATAATTATCAATAATAATAAAATATCATTGTGTTAAAAATTTTGGAGAGATCAAAACAAAAAAATATGTTGATAAATATGTTTTTAAATTCTATTAGGAAGATTGATCGATCAAATGATTAGATACCATTGACTAATTTTAATTGAGTTCTTCTATTTGGAAGATACTAAGCTATTTCCAAAAAAGTAGGGAAAATTTATTTTCAAATATATTTATGAAGCTCAATCTTCAAAAATAATTTAAATATACAAAATCATTAAATACCGTTTTTTGATTCCTGAGAATACTTGAATTTGTTTCTTAGTATTGTATAACATTAGGAAAAGATATTTAATATTTTGATCTGGATTTTATCTGATATTTTTTAAGAGGGAAAATATGTATTAATTATTTTATTTTTGATCGAAAAAATTTTTTTCATAACTTTTTTAATCTAAACAAATTTTCAAATAGAACTGATAACATATGGCTGTATTTTTTTTTTGTTTTAAAAACCAATGGTAAATTTTCCAGATTTCCAGTTTTCTATTGAAATTGATCATACACCATTTTCACCAAAAAAAGTGCTATTTTTTTTTAATTTTTGGGAATATTTCATCAAATATATTTGGAAATAAATACAGAGGTCATTGATTCAATTGGAATTGAAATTAATTTTATATTGTAAATTATGAATACGTTTACTAGTAACGATGATTTTTTAAGAAATGTATATAAAAAAACGCCCCACTTTTTTTGGAAATACCTTACTTGAACCAAATATCAATTGTTCAAAAGAAAATTATTGATCAAACGAAACAAGTTGCGTAATACAAAAAATGAAATGAAAACAAAAAACTAAAAGATGAAAAAATTATTTTCCACTTTTTAAAAAAATCAAAATTATTTCAAATTTAAAAGAAATTATAATACCTAGATTCTATGAACTATTATAGTTATAATAAAAATTTTGAATTTTTGTTTATTTTTACACCATTCTAATTTTTATAAAAACAACAAAACTAGTGTAAATATGAAAGTTGTAAAAAATAGAGTTTTTACAATTTTTGAGATAAATAAAGAGTTCTATGTATTTACCCAAATTTTTGGTAATAGTGAAGATAATATCTGATTATTTTAATATACTAATAATAATTTTAATCAAAAAATCGTTTGGAGAATACCAACTTTTTAATTTTTAAAACAAATTTTTTCAAAAAAAGTATTGGTGTTCACAAAAAGATTTTATCTTGAAAATCCATTAAAAGCTCAATAATACAAAAGAGTGTTTCGTTTAATATTGTTTAAATTTGAAGAAATATATTAATCTCTTTATTAATATCTAAAATTGTAAAAAACTCTATTTTTTTACAAAATTCATATTTATACTTGTGTAGATCAGAAAACATTGGCTATCGAACACACTTTACTATTTTTTCAAAATCAATTTGACTGTATTTAAAGTAAATAGTTTGTAATTAGCGATGAATATATATATATATATATATATATATATATATATATACTATTCCCCCTTTTTTTTCAAGATTCAAAGTTATAAATAATCCCCAACAAAGAATTTAGAAGTAATACTATTATCAAAATAACGTGTACAGAAAAGTTTAACACAATTAGAAAAATAATAAGCATTTGTCTTTTTTATCGAAGACCTATACACCAAGGGATGAAAAAAAAACAATAATAAACCCTAAAATAAATATTGTACAAGATTTCGTTAAAATACCTTATAACAAAGAGTAATTCTAAAAATGAAGCATCAAATCGCAAAATTTATCTCAAAAAATAGAGTTAATTTTTAATCAATTTTTTTTATCATCAAAAAAACAAAAAAATTTCAATAAATATGAAAAAATATAGACTTATTTTTAACAAATCTACGATCAAAATTTAAATTTGACTGAAAATATCCAGGATTTTACTTATAAAATTGATTTTAAATTATGTATACAATTTTGACAATAAATTATATTTTATATTGGAACTAGAATAAAAAAGCACAGGTTATATTTTGAAACAAAGAATATAGTTTAAGGCAAGTATTATTTTGAGTAATATAAACTAAAATTCAAAATTTTCCACACAGTTAAAACGTTCCAAACAATCACAATAATATAATTTCATTGAAATTGGAGATAATTTTGATTTTTGTGAAATATGAAAATCATTTTTTCATCTTTTAGTTTTTCTTTTCATTTCATTGTTTGAATTACGTAATTTGTTTCGTTGGATCAAATTTTTTTTGAACAATTGATATTATGTTAAAGTTGAGTTGTTCCAAATAGAAGAACTCAAATAAAATTAGTTGGCAGTATCTAACCTTTGATCGATCAATAATCCTAATAGAATTTCAACAAATTTACTAATGTATTGTTTTGTTTTGCTCTCTCCAAAATTTTTAACATACCCAAGATTTATTTGTATTGATAATTATTTATTTATTGTTTTGTGAGTATTGTAATTTATAAACAAGTGTTAACATTTCAATTGGTGGATGGTTCTAATTGGGTAAATCTTCTTGAATTGATTAAATAAGTTTTTTTTTTCACAAATCGAATTTTGGTCTGTTAAAAATTTTGAATTGGGGTTTATATTCACTAGTCTATTTTTTTTAAAGGTTAGAAAAACTTTATGAAAACAATTTAATATATATGAGAGGTAAACATCCTAGTTTAATAGTAAATTTCAATTTTATTAAAAAAAAAAATTATTTTGGTTGAAAGTAGAAAAACCAGTAAAAATTGAATATTTTTTAGGGGTAGTATTTTACATATTTTGTATAAAAAGAGTAGAAAACTTAGATGTGAATAGAAGTTATAATTATTATTACAGAAATATTAAGAAATGGGAGAAAATGTATTTGTAAAGAATATTTCTAATTGTGTATCTATAGCAAAAATATTGTAATCTTTAATGCAATCTAAAAATAACCTAGTAATATCTAACCCTATACACAATAAACTTACGTTATTGAAGGTGAAACAAATCAAACCTTATTTAACCCCCCCCCCCACCAGAAGAGAAATTCGGCTAATCTAATCTAAAATTCCCCAGCACACTTTATATCATACACATTAACTTGTTCTTTTGTAACTCTTCTTTCCAAATTAAGAAAAGTCTATTATCGAAAAAATTTAATAAAAATTTTTTTTTGAACTTATTGAATTATTATTTTAAAATTTACTAAAAAAATCAAAAAGTTTAGTTTTAAAATTAATTAATTCTTAAGTATATTATAGCCATTTCAACATTTAAGGCTCAAACATTTAACGAAATTTAAGGCATCAATAAAAATTTTGGATTTCAAACATTTTTAATTAATTTTTTTACAAGAAATTATTTGACAAAAATAATATTTTCTGTGTTCCAAAGACTATGTTCTCACCAGGAAGGGTATTTAGTTATTGTTATTATTTTTTAATTCAGTTCTCAAAAAGAATTTATTTTTAGAAGAAATTTGACAAAAATGTTATAATTTCAAACCAAAATAATCAACAAAAAAAAAATTATAAAAAATTTTCAATTAGATATTTGATAGAATTATTTTCAAAAATAAATGGTTTTTAGAGATTTTCAAGTACAAGTTCAAATTTAAAACATTTAAAACTTGTAAAATTAATTATAAAAAATATTTAGAAAACATAGAGAAATCCTTTTATTTTGTTGGATTTAAAATGGAATGAATGAAATTGTAAAATCAAATTTTGAAAAGATTTTGAAGGATATTAGAAGAAAGGGATAAATTGTGAAAATTGTTGTAATTGTGAAAAATTTCCTTTTTTTTTTAAATAAATTAATACGTGTAAATTTAACTCAGATAATGGAACTCTTTTAAGAGTTTTTTTGATCAAAAATTTCACCGTTTTCACCTCGAAATGTTACCCTTTAGTTAAATGATTAAATTCATAATTAATTTTTGAAATAGATTCAAAAAATTCAATGAGGATTACAGTGATCAAAATAATTTGTATTAAAAGACCCTAATTCATTTTTCAAAATATAATCCATATTTTTTTTTCTTATTGTTTCAAAGTAAAATATAATTCACTACCCACAGTATACCGAAGTCGAAATTAATTTTGAAGGTAAAAAATCCTGATATTTTTAGTAAAATTTAAACGATGATTGCTATTTGTTCAAAATTTTTCATAATTCTCATTTTTTTTTGAAATGTTTTTTTTTTTAATATTGATAATAATTTTCAACAAAAATTAACTCTTCTTTTTAAGAAAAATTTACCAATTTTGATGCTTCATTTTTAGAATTTCTTTTAAAAATATTAAAACCTTACCAAACCAATCACATATTTAATCATCATTTGTAGTCGGTTTCTTTGATCTCTTAAGATATAAATCAACTAAAAAAAAATAACACACTTTATATTTTGAAACTTAGATTATAGTTTTCTATTCATTTAGATTATTTTGACAACAGTAAAATCTTTTTTTGAGTTTATAAAAAATAACTTAGATTATCTTTTTATCATCTTCATCAAGATCCTTCAATTGAATTATCTTAAAAAGTAAAAACTCCATCTGTAAAAGTGGAAAAAATGCGTAAAATGAACATTTTTTATACAGTTCATATCTCACTGATTACAACTTTCAGAAATAATTCTTGCCTTTCTGGAAAAAAAGAGAAACAGGGAAAAAAAGTTCAATAATATTTTTAATTGCGAACCTTAATAGAACCTGAAAACGAAAAATCAAAATAAAATCAATTAATCAAACAAAAAATAAATAAATAAATAAAGAGAAAACGAAGGAATCAACACCATGGCAGTTTTTATATCGTATCTTTTTGATTTGGGTGTTTCTTTGATTGATCAATTATTTAAATTTTTTTCAAAAAATTGATTATTTTTCTGATCTCCAAAATCAGATAAACAATTTTGATATATAAGTAAATTTAAATTATGTTTGTTCGTTTAATTGAAAATAATATCATGAATTATTATTTGAAGTTATTGGTTTCTTCTTTTTTTAAATGATTTTACTTTTCGTTTTCAGGTTCTATTAATATTCCCATTAAAAACTGGTGTTGGAACTTTTTTTTTTCCTGCTTCACCTTTTTTCCAGAACAGTTAATATTTAAACAAAATTATAATATCATAATTGAGAAAAACTCAATTCTTATTTTTAAGAGATAACCTAATTTTTAAAATATTTAATTTTGGAATTATTCCTTTTTAATAATTAACCACTTGTTTAATACATTTTTTAAAAAATAACAATATATTTGCCAATGAAGTGTTAATTATTCAAAGAAACCATTAAAAAATTCAAAGAACTAAAATTATATAGACATAATTTTGAAATAAATATTCAAAAAGTTATAATAAACAATAATGATAATTCTAGATTTCAAGGTTCTTTAAGATTTTATTTAAAAGCAAAGTGAAAAGTTTTGTAACAAAATACTTCACCCCTCTTAATTGAATTGAAAAGAAGGAAATATAAGTTTGATAAAAAACTCTTTTTGAACTCGATGTACCCAGTTTACTTGTTAGAAAAAACCATTCCAATGTGTTTAATTCTATCTTTAACTCAAAATAACATGGCACTTTTTAGATCATAATATTTTTTATAATTTTATTCTCAATAATTATTACTATTTTTTTTACTTTTTGCTTTTCTTTTTCTTTTTTCATTTTTTTTTATAAATATATATTCTTTATTATATTCTTTTTTTTTTTCATTGTACTTTTATTATTATTTTATTGATATACACTTTTATTAAAAAAATCTTTGAAAACTCAAATCATACTTAAGAAAAATGAGGGAATCTTAATCACCTTTAAAAATCAATATATTTACTCAAAAAAAATCATATAGTTAACCATTTTAATTTTCGATAAAAATTGTAAAAATTAGTATAAGATGTTCAAATCAAAAAAACATTAAAAAAGTTTTCATCAATTATTTTTTTTTTAAATTGACCTTTAAAGAAAAAATAAGAAATAATTAGTAAA
The DNA here is from genome assembly GCA_027625915.1 of Anaeramoeba flamelloides. Taxonomy (NCBI): domain Eukaryota; family Anaeramoebidae; genus Anaeramoeba; species Anaeramoeba flamelloides. The sequence goes on along the minus strand of JANTQA010000012.1, from coordinate 411,981 downwards.
TAATAAACATCAAAAAATAGTTGATATCTATCTGAAGTAAAACTTATTAATCAATAGATTTTCTTAAAAATAGAAAAACTTGAAATTCTTTGAGCACTATTTAGGAAAACAATAATGTTCATTTTGATCTCCAATCAAAGATCAAAAGAAAATTTTATAAGAAATCCATATTATTTCTCAATAATCTTTTTTTTTTAGTTTCAATAACATTAGAATAACCGATTACAAACTTGTGACTATTGATTCTCCACTATCAAAAAAATTTACAAATGAATTAGGTTGCAAAAAAAGCATAAAAAAGTAAAAATGTTAAAAAATGATTTCAATTTAGAAATTTCCAAATTGTAAATTTTTCCTTCTAATATCAATCCAAACCCTTTAAACACATGTAATCTATCAATTACAACTATTCTCCTTTGACTGGTAAATTAATATATCTAAAAAAATATATTAAATTGAGTTTTTTTTTACCTATTTTTGTAAACAATAAAAACAAATTGAGATTTTTTCCCCTTATTTTGGAAGTTTCTGTGATGTCCAAATATTTGGAATGGGGTTTATTATAATAAAAACTTTGATCTTACCCCTTATAAAATTTAAATTTTTTAATTAGAGAAAAAACTCATTTGTATAGAACAAATTGTGTATTTAAAAAAAATAAAAAAAAAAAAATTCTAATTTAGGGTTTTTATTAATTCACTTGATAGGTATTATGATAATTATCAAGTATTATAACACCGTATTTATTTAGTATCTACGAACAAGATTTTTTTCAAATAAAATCTTTAGAAAAATCTTCATGTCTAAAAAAAAAATATTTTTTCAAGTAAAGTAAAGTAAAAGAACATTTAGTCAAAGAAAATTATTAGTTTTGATAATTTTCTTCAATTAAATAATATAAAAATGAATTTTTAGATAATTGGAAATATTCAACAGCGTCATAAAGTTGATCCAAAATATCATTTGATAAATTCTTAGGAATGGATTCTGTGTATAAAAATTTGATCAGTATTTTTATTGTTTGAACATCAAGTCCTGAATAGTCGACGACCGATTCCATTTGATCTAAATTTAAGAACATTTCTTTAAATAATTTACTTCTTGTAAACAAGATTTCTTTATGGACAGTAATTGGCACATTCTTAACAATTATTTTGAAATTCATTGAATTTGATTTTTTTTTCTTCAATCCATAATATATATTCAAATCATTTAATAATCCATTTTTACCTGATTTTTTTTTAAATAACGACATTGAATTAATTGTGGGATCAATTTCTTTTATAATTTCAATCAATCTATTTTTTTGTTTTAATATTTTTTTTTCATTTTTTTGAATGACAATTTTTGTTTTTTGAGTTTCGACATTTAGTTCTTGTTTTGGAGGATAATGAAAGTTTTTCTTTATAATTTGTTCTTCTCTTTTTTTCAATGATTTATTAAAATTTTGCAAATCAATTTCAATTTCTCCAGTATATATCCAATGTATTATCTGATTTATAGTAATTGCATTTTGTAAGGACATAGTATTAATAAAACGTTCAAAGAATTCTTTCTCACACTTATCATCCTTATTATTATTATTATTATTATTATTATTATCCTTATCCTTATTATTATTATCGTCATGATTAAAATAAATATAAAATCTCATTTTGATAACCCATTTATGTAAATGGAAATCCTTTACAGAATTATTTATAACCAAATCTGTCTCAAAAGAGTTTTCTTTACCATTTAAAGTTAATTGAAGAAAATCATTTTGTAGACTTTGGTATGTTAATAACAATTTTTTAATCTCGTTTTGACAATTTGGTGTTCCTAAGGACTTTTTAATTGCGTCTTGGTTAAAATAAATTTTTTTTTGATTATTGATACAAATTTTTAACATTTCGATCCCATTCGAGTTAGTTGTAAAAAAATCTAAAGGTGTTTGATTAAAAGCGTCTCTAATATTGAGATTGGGTTTTTTTATTGATTTGTTTATAATATATCGAAATATTTCGAGGCTGCCTTTTAATGCCACCACTTTATGAATTGCTGTTTCAAGAGAAATCTTTGATTGCATATTAACATCTGCACCATGATCAATTAAAGCCATTGCTGTTAAAATGAGATTCCGCGATAAATTGCAATCCCCCAAACTTTCAAATATATAATCTAAAGAAGATAATCCCTGATCGTTAACTGCATTGACATCCAACCCATTTTTAATTAATAAAGGTATTAATTTGTAATGATGCTTTTTGCAGATAAGGTGAAGTGCTGTGGCACCTTCTGGGTTGGCGTAATCTTTAATTGGTGCATTTAATGTAATTAAGAATTTGATCAATTCTGAATCGAAATCTTCATTTGTAAAGACATTGTCTAACGATTTTTCTAAAATTAAAGGTTGCTTTTCTTTTGGGGTGATTTTTAATATATATTCCATTGTCTTACGAGAACACTTCTGATGGGAACAAGATTTTACAAAAGGGTGCAAATTTAAATCTTCCAATTCCAATTTTGCCCCATTTTCAAATAAATATTTCATAGTTTCAACATCGGGGTTGCTTTCACAAATCGATGTAAGCAATGAAGATATATTAGGTGTCACTATTGGTAAATTTGGTTGAACTCCCGGTTGTTGACTTCTTTCCCTTCCGCTTCCTGTAACATTATCAGTTGGCTTTTGATTTTTTTGATTTGATGTTGTTTTATTATTTTTAATTTCTCTTGGTTTTGGTTTTTCATTTTCTGTTTCTTTAGATTTTTCCCTTTCTATTTTTGTTTCTGTTTTTGTTTCTTTTTTTGTTTCTTTTTTTGTTTCTTTTTTTGTTTCTGTTTCTTTTTCAATTTCATTTGTTTTTTCAATTTTTTTCTGAATTTTTTCATTTTCTTTTAATTCCTTTTCTTTTTTTTCTTTTTCTTCTTCTTCTTCATCATTGTCATTATTCTTAATATCCTTTTCGATTTGTTTTTTTTTTCCCTTTTTCTTCTTCTTCTTCTTCTTCTTTATATGCTTCCTTTTCAATTTCCATTTTTGCACTTTTTTGGTTAGATTTCTTTCCATGATTTTTTTCTTGATCAGCTTTTCTCATTTTTTCAACATTATCAATCTCAATCTTGCTTTGCTTTTTTTTCAAAGCAAATTTTTTTTTTTCCTGTTCCTTTTGCCATAATTTCTTCAAATCAACCTTTGCGCCATATTCCACTAATAATTTAATTGTTTTCAAACCAAGGTTTTCAAGGCAAGCCACAGATAAGGGTGTATCTTTATTATTATTAAAATGATTTATTCTGGAATTATCCTTTTCAAGAAGGTATTTTATTATTTTGTATCTCTTTTCTTTCTTTTTTTCTTCTAATAAATTAATTTGAACAGCATCTTTATAAAATTTCTGAGGGGATGAACCAAGATTAAAGTTCACATCATTTTCTGCGCAAATATTTAAACAGGCCATGTGGAGAAGCGAATTATTATTAGCTTCATGCACAAAGCTAAGATCGTATTCATATTCAATAAACATTTTGATAATTTTCAAAGAATTAGAATTTACGAGAATGTAACGGGTTAAACGCCGTGATAAATTAGTTTGTATATTTTTTTTTTTGCAAAAAGTTAAAATTTTGAGAATGATTTCAAAAATTTCGATATCTTGATTCAAAATTCTGAAATGGGAAATGAAAATTTGTCTTATAATAGCATTAAATTGTAAAAAATCTATTTGATCATTTTGAAATAATTTATAACAATAATTTAATAAGAGCTTTGAAAAATAGATCGGATTTTTTTCAATAAAACTTATAAAGGATCTATTATCGTCATTTCTTTTGTCATTAAAAATCTTTATATTTTTGTCAAATAATAATTCATAAAGAAAATAATCTTTATAATTATATTGCATTAAAAGATCAAAAATAGACATTTTGCCATTGTTAATTACATCCAAATTGACTCCACTTTTTGTAAATAATGCCACAGTTTTTTGTAAATTGAATGTAAAATTAGTTGATTCTCCATATTGGTTCTGTGTAAATATCCTGGGGTTAAATAAATAAAATATCGGGGTATTTCCTTTTGAATCTTTACTATTTAATTCGGCGCCATTGTCTAATAATAATTTAATTGTCTTGACAGGTGCATGGAAAACTGCTGCTAGATGTAATGGTGTTATTAAATTTAAATCTTTACTATTAACTTTACCACCATTTGAAATAACATAATTTATTATATCATAATCCTGATTAATAGCATAAAGTAAATGCAGTACTGTTTGTCCAGTATATTCTTTTTTTAGACCATCATTATCATTATCGTTATCATTATCATTGCCGTTATTAGTATCGTTGTCGTGAAAAAACCGATAACGGATGTTTTCCAAAGAAAAAATTTCATCACTAAAACTATTATTTTTTTGTTTGAAATTTAAATCCAAACCACAATTTAAATAAGATTTGATTAACAACTTGAAAATCTTTAAAGAATTCTTTTTCCTTTTTTTCCTTGATTCCTTATTAAAATTATATTTTTTTTCACAATTATATTTTTCATAAATAAATATCGGTGAATATGATGAGTTTAAAGCAAAAAGATGCAATACTGTTTGTCCCTTTTTATTGATATTTTGAATGTTTACTCCAAATTCAATTAATTTTTTGATAATTTTATAATTTAATCCATGTTTTAAAGCAATTTGTAGAACATTATTTCCTTTATTATTTAATTGATTAACATTTATTTTATTATTAAGATTATTATTATTATTATTATTATTATTAAGATTATTATCTTGATCATCATCATCATCATCATTATTATTATTAATAACAATATAATTATTTTGGATCAAATAATTAAAAATATTTAAATAATCTTCATTAAATATGATTTTAAAGAGAATATTTTCATTTAATTGATCCAAAATATTTGGATCTGCTCCATTATTTAATAAATATTCAATTACTGGTAAATCACAAGTTAAACAGGCAAATTGAAGAGGGGTATATCCAAATCCCTTTTCAACAGTTTCAAAAAAAAATTTCTCACTTTTCTTAAAATTTTTCTCCAAATTGCTTTTCAATCTTTTTATAAAATTATTATTTTTTTTCATTTGTTTAAAATAAAGACTTAAATTAAATTTCGATAATGAATTCACATTAGTGTTTTTATTAATTAACAATTTAATTGTTTCTAGATGGCTTGAACTTCTACACGCCAAATGTAGAGGGTATTCATCATATAAATTTTTCAAATTTATATTTGCATTTTTTTTGATGACTAAATATTTTATTAGCTTGGAGTGCTTAATTTTTAATTTTTCTCTGGATTGTCTTGTTTTTTTATTTTCGTTTTTGAGTCTCCAAGTTTTATTATGATCAAAAAAGTTAGCGTCTTCGGTAAGTGGGTTCCCACTTTCTATATTGAATTCTTTAAAAAAACTAGCAAAATGCAATGGGGTGCTATTATTGATGTCCCGTGCATTTAGATCGGAATTATATTCCATTAATAATTCTGTAATCATCTTTAACCCACCTTTAAACCCGTTAGCGAATATTAAATGTAATGGTATTCTTGATTGGTCATCTCGAAGATTTGGATTTGCACCATTTTTTAATAGGATTTGCATACGTTGATACCAGTCTATCATTGGGAATTGTCTAGCATTCGAAGCAACAAGATGTATTGGCGTTTTACCCTTATTTGGCTTATTTAGATTATGCTTCTTTTTGACATTATTATTTTTGTCATTATTTGGCTTGCTCTTATTATTATTATTTTCATTATTATTATTATTATTATTATTTTCATTATTATCGTTATTTTTATTATTATTATTATTATTATTTGGTTCATTATCATCATCATCATCATTATTTTTTGTAACACTAGCACTATGAATATTCAAAATGGGATTTTTTTCATTTTGCTTTTTATTCAAAAATATTTGTTTATTATAAAGATTTGGAAAGGAATAGTGTAAATTTTTCTGGGAGTGGTCCCTCTTTGAAGTGACATTTTCTGTAAACAAATTAATGTTTTCATTTGTTATTAGCAATTGGATTGCTTTTGGTTTCAATTGGCAACTAGCACATGCCGTATGCAAAGGGGTAAATCTATAAAAGTTTAGAGCATCAAGATCTGCACCCTCTTCAATTAAAATTTTGACTAATTTGTTATAATTTGTTTCACATAAATAATGTAAAGCAGTATTAGATTGATCGTCTCTTATGTTAATATCCATTCCATTGTCAAGATAGAGTTTCAAAACATTGTAAAATTCGCTTTTAAATTTTCGAGAAGGGAGATCCCTCGAAAAGGAACTTCTTTGGAAATTTTCAATATAAAAATGGAAGGAAGACTTTCCGACGCCTGGCGAATTGACATCATTGACATCAAAAGTTTGGATCTTTTTCAGTTGTTTGGATTTTTCAATTTTTCTGAATGTGTATAAATCCTTGTCATTTGAATCAGATGGCTTTTTGTACTTGTTTTTTAATTCTTCATAATATTGTTCTTTATACTCGTTGTAATCACAAAAGGCCAAAAAATGGCCATTCTCAAAAAAAAGCTTATTTTGATAATGCGAAGGAGATGCACAATAAATGTTTTTTTTGGTAATTAAAAGTTGAAAATCCTTGATTGTTGACATTTCATTTTGCAAAGCGACAATAAAGGCAGTTTTATTTGAAGAAGATAAGTGTCCAGAGTCGATTCCCTTTCGAATCAAATAATTTGCAATCTGGAAAGTAAAATTTTGTTTTTTTTTTTCAATTTTTTCTTGTTCCAATTGCGACTTGACAAGATATTTCTTGTAATATCTCAGATAAATACTACTATCACCCATCCCAAAAAATGCGTTGTCACTGTGCTTCAAATAGTCAGAATTAATATAAAAGTGCTCATTTTGAAGATATAATAAATGAAGAACGGTTTCATTGCTAGTATTTATTTGATTTAATTGATTTGGATCCAATTCTAAAACGTATTTGATAAATGGTAACTTTTTTCGTTTGGCCTTGTAATAAAATAAATATACAAACGGTGGAAATCCTTCCTTTGTTGTCTTTTTATAATCAATGCCCCTCGCAACTAAAAATTTTAAATAATTGACATCTTTATAGCCAAATAAACATGCAACATGGAAAGCGTTGTACCCTAATGAATCGGTTTCATTGATATCTATTTTGCCCTTCTCCACTAAAATTCGCGCAATTTCAATGTTGGGCTCTTGGTTGGTCGACAAATAATGCAAGCAAGTGATATAATCTGCCTTTCTGCATGACCCATTTTGATTTTTAAATTGAAGATCGAAAATTGCATATTGGCTAATCCTTCTGGCATCAGCACCTGAATCGATTAAATACTCAATAATTTTTGGATCATAATTTGCCAAGCATGCATAGTGGATTGGTGTAGTTTTTAATTTATTTTGACGATTTATTTTTATTTTATTTTCAATCAAATATTGAATTATTTCGATCGGCGCCTTATTATTTAAGGCATAATGCAATGCATTACTTCCATACAAATCTTTAATATTGATATTAATTTTTAGCTCTTCTATTAAAAATTTTAAATGCTTTAAAATGCTATTGTTATTGTTATTGTTGTTGTTGTTATTGTTGTTGTTGTTGTTGTTGGTGTTGTTATTGTTGGTGTTGTTATTGTTGGTGTTGGTGTTGGTGTTGGTGTTGGTGGTGGTGGTGGTGGTGTTGCTTTTATTTGTATTTTCATTTTCACCATGATTACAATTCGATACACAATAAAATAATGGATTTAATGAAAAAAATAAGGGTAGGTTTGAATCTTTTTGTATATATTTAACAATGAAATCCCTAAATTCTTTTTCCGTTTGTTGATAAATGTGTTTTTCATATGCGGACAAAAGTCTACAGATTTCTAAAGATCTTTTATTTGCAATTGCTAAACAAAGCGGGGTGACAATTGACTCAATTGGCTTTTGGTTGCTTGAATAACTGATCTCTTGATTTTGTTTAAATCTTTTCACAGATTTAGAATCTGACTTGATAATATATTTGATTTCAATACCCAAATCGATCAAGTATCGGATTTGCTTGAAAGAATAATTAAAAATAATTAAATAATGAAGACAAGTCCATCCAATTGAATCACAAAGATTGAAATTTGCATTTTTAGAAAGCAAATATTTGAATAATTTGAATCGAATTTTTCTTTCTTTTTCTTTTTCTTTTTCCTTCTCAATGTTTTGATCTTTTTCGTTTTCGATTAAGATGATTGAGTGAAATAATGAGGTTTGTGAATTATAATCTTCTGATTCCAAATTTGCACCATATTTCAATAAAAGATCAATCAATTTTAAATTTTCAGGTGCGTATTTACAGGCAAGTTGTAATGAGTTCTGTAGTAGTCTACTGGGGAAGCGATTGAAATGATTTGGATCAACACCAGATTCTAAAAATAAAATAATTATTTCTAATGGCAATTTGTTTTTAATTGCCAAATGAAATGGATCCTTAATTAAAGTGCCGTTTTCTGAACTAAAACGTATACAGCTTTTTGTTTCCTCAATACAATTTGGGTTTAAATATTTGGATTGGTAATAAGAAAGGTAATTATGGTTTGGTTCTTTTTTGTTTTTCTTTTTTTTACGATTGCTCCTGTTTTTATTTTGAATTTTCCATTCTTGTTTTTTCATTTTGTTGATTATTTCTTTTTTTTCAATCTTTTTTTGAAGTTTCAATTTTTTATTTTTATTGTCCATGTACTTCTCCTTCTCCTTTTTTTTAATTGTTTCCTTCTTACGAAGGTTTTGCTTTTGGTAACGTTCTAAATCCTCTAATTTCCTTTTTTTTTTTAAAATCTGTCTTTTTGAACATGTGTCCAGGTAATTTGATTTTTCTAAAAGTAGGTTGATAATTTGAAGATCAATGTCCCTGTAACAACAAGCCAAAGCTAAAGGTGTAAGGTTTTCTAAATTAGTCTGTTCTGTATCACAACCAGATTCGATTAATTTCTCAAGAAACTTGAGTGAATGGCAGTTGTCTGAATGTTTTTTTATTACTGTGTGAAGAACAGTATCGATTTCATTGTTTCTCGGATCCAAAAAGGGTTTTCTTCCCAGTAAAAGATCTAACATTTCCAAACTACAATTATTTAGAACGCATTGATGAAGTGGTGTGTTTCCGTCTTTGTCTTTGATATTGACAGAATGTGCTTCTGAAATCAATTTGGAAACAGCACTTAGGTTATTGTTTTTGATTGCTTCAAACATTTCAAATGAAGCTTGTTGAAGGCAAAAAGAATGAAAAAAAAAAAAAATGGTTTTATTTGGAAGAAAATTTATCCAAAATTAAAGGAATTTTGTGGTTGTATGTTCATTAGTAAACTAACCCAAGACATTAAATTCAAAGAAATGAGATTCAATAAACTATATTTCATCCCGTAGAAACATTTTTACACATAATATTTTTTAATTAATTATTAACGTATCATATTGAGGTATCTTTTTTATTATTTCGATCAAAGGTACGAGCTTTGTTTTTGAAAAATTTAGTAGTGTAAATAACCTACATCGACAACTTTTAATACATTTCCAACATTTAACTAATTGCTTTTACAATCCATTCACTTTTTGATCGAACACCCAATTTTGTAAATAAGTAACAAAAAAAAATATTTTTATTGAGAATAAAACACAAGTGGAAAAATTAGGTTGTGTGTTATTCAGAACTACTGTAAATTTCAAAATAAAAAGATCAAAATTTTTATTCAGCTTTCCAGAAAAATCGAACCTCAAAAGTATTAAAACTAATCATTAAAATCATCAATTCGAAAAGAGAAATTAATAATTTAAGCGGATTTTAAGTATTTAACAATTGAAAGTTACACGATTTAACAATCTTTTTTTGGAACAAATACTGTTGTAAAAATAACGCGTGTCATTTCAAAAAAATAATTTTGAAAAATTTAACTAGTGTTTAACGAATAAAACGTGTTAAATTTTGGAAAAAATTGTTTCTTTGTTAGATCAATTGGAAGGTTTAGAATCTGATACACCATCTTTCCCACAAACTCGTTTTAAAGATCAAAGTTTTCTAGCTTTTCTCATTTACAAATTCAAAAAAAATCTTTTGTAATTTAGTTTTGTGATGAACCAATACTCTTTTGATCTTCTTTTTTCATTTGAATTGAGTCATTTCTTTCCCCCTTTCAATTGTTTAAAAACCAAAATTTTTCTTTCAAAAGATCTGTTGAATTCGGAATAAATTTGGGTGAATGTAGAACTATAGTTTCTTTTTTTGGGGTTTAAACATCTAAAATTTTTGTTTTTTTCATTTTAGAAAAAAAACTTGAAATAAAAATGCAGATCTCCAATTTTTTACTTTTTTACTTTCACTTTTGAAAATTTTCATTTTTTTCTTTTAATGAACAGTAGAGATATTCGCATACATTTTAAAAATTATGAAATACTACTCATTTTATAAAAAAGATTCATTTTCACTTCATTAATTATTTTCATGAATTTGATAATTTAATGAAAAATTCATTATTAGTGAAAAATAAACAAATTCATGAAAATATCTGAACTCGTGAAAAACTTCGAGAATATTGTAAAAAAATGAGAATTATTTTCAAATTCTGATTTAGTTGAATCAAAATAAAAAGTTAATAAAATATATAAATCTCATAAGTTTTGAATTTATTTTTATTGTATTAAAGAACAATTGATTGAATTAAAAAAAAATTAAAATTTTAAGAATTAAAAAAAAATATAAGTAAATATTAATTTCTTCTAATAGGGTGTCCACATCTGATATGGTAATTGGTAAGTGCAATTGAAATTCCGATAACTTTATTGTGGAAATCACCAATTTCATTTCTCCATCTATCTGTTGTAACACGATTTCTATTTTTTAATCTCCCATAAAATTGTTCAATTATTACTCTGTGTTTTCCAATTAATCTATTAAAAACATTTTGTTCTTCTGTGAGATTTTCTCGTTTTCCAAAATGCGGAATAAAAATTTTTATTTGATTAACTCCTTTATATCCCTTATCAACCATTAAAGCTAGTGGCTCTTCAATTTGACTCTCTTCATTTTCTTTATGAAAAAAATTTTCAATTTCTCCAGGATAACTTCTATCGAAAATTTTTTTATCGTGTTTACGGCCATTTACCCCAGTTACATAATGCATAACTAATCCAGAACAACTATTAATTGTTTGGGGTTTTATACAATGAAACTTATGTTTTCCCGAATAAAATCTGAAAAAAAATTATTTAATTTTTTTTTAAAAGTTTACAATTAAGAATTTGTTCAATATATCAAATAAAAAGAGAAGTTTGTACCAAATTATTGTTTTTTTTTGCAAAAAATTAAAAGTGAGAAAAGTTGTTGAGAACCGAATAATATTTATTTTCGAAAATACAAAGTTAGAATAATAAATTACCTTTTTTGCCTTCTTTTAGGTTTATTAATTCTATGAACAGTACAATCAATTACAGTCAGTTTCACTTTTAAGGCACAAACTTTCAACGAAATTTAAGGCACAAAACAATCTCAAATTAAAGCACATAATTTGGAATTTATTTTTTTACAATTTATTTTTACTAGAATTTGAATTTTGTGCCTTAATTTGAGATTTTTTTTGTGCCTTAAATTTCGTTGAAAGTTTGTGCCTTAAAAGTGAAACTGACTGTACTGCAACAACAGTTGGAAAATTCACAAATAAAGAATTTTCTTCCTTTTGTTTCTTAAACCCAATCCAATATATTTGGTCATGAACTAAAATGTCATGGCATTTAAATATTGTATCAACTACTAAATCATGACACCATGCTTTGGAAATCCCAAAATTTGTTGATAATATTTCATATTTATCATAATTCCTCAACCAAGATAAGGTTAAAAGAAAAATTGTTTTATTACCCGGCATTTGTTTATAATTTCTTATACCTCCTCGTCTACCACCTCTACACTTTTGTCTAAATTTTTTTTTAACTTTTGAAAATAAATCGTTAAATTCGTCAAAATCAAATCCTGGGATAATTTTCAATAAATCGCTATTGTTATTATTTTTAAATTTTGACCAAATTATATTTGGTATAACAACAATACAGTCAGTTTCACTTTTAAGGCACAAACTTACAACGAAATTTAAGGCACAAAATTTGGAATTTTAATTTTTACAAATAATTTTTACTGGAATCTGAATTTTGTGCTTTAATTTGAGATTTTTTTTTGTGCCTTAAATTTCGTTGTAAGTTTGTGCCTTAAAAGTGAAACTGACTGTAATATTTTCATTAACAGGTTCTTCATTTTCGATATTTCTCCGATTTCCCCAATGTTCTGGTAGAATGATTTCTTCTTCATTTTCGAGCTCAATTTCGATGTTCATCAACTCCAAAAAAATAAAAATAATAATGATATTAAAATGATTTTGAAAATAATAATTTTTCCAAATCTTAGATAACTTAATTTTTTGAGTTGATTTATTTACTTTCAGTTATATATAATTAATTTCAGAATTTAATTTTAATTCATGAAAATTAACGAACTCGTGAAAAACTAAAAATTTCTGAAAATCTAATATTTTATGAAAACAATTTTTTTGATGAAAATCTCTAGTATTTTTTTTCCAAAACAAAAAAAGCAAAATAACAAAAGAACACCAAAAATAATAAACAATAAAAAAGAAAAAACAAATAATTGAGAAAAATTTTTTTATTTATTTATTTTCTATAAAAAAAAGAAGATGTCACAAAATACAATCGAAATTGAGTTTGAAAACACAAATGACGAAGAAATAGCTAGACACCAATTTATAGAATTTATTTCCAGTTCAGGTACTGACACAGAGAAGGAGCAACTAGCAAATGGAATTTGTTCACAAAATGAAGGCTTAAATATTACACAAGGGGAAATGAATACAGTCAGTTTCACTTTTAAGGCACAAACATTCAACAAAATTTAAGGCACAAAAAAAATCTCAAATTAAGGCACAAAATTCAAATTCTAGTAAAAATAAATTGTAAAAATTAAAATTACAAATTTTGTGCCTTAATTTGAGATTTTTTTGTGCCTTAAATTTCGTTGAAAGTTTGTGCCTTAAAAGTGAAACTGACTGTAATGTGTCTGAAGAAACAAATAATTTGAACCAACAAGATCTGAATATGAATGAACAAGCAATAAATCCACCCCAAGTCGATCAGGGTTACATAATTGAAGAAGATCGAAATATCCCCCAAGACGATCAGAATGGTGTATCAGAAGAAGCAATAAACCTTGGCCAAGATGATCAGAACATAACGAATGGCCAAGTTTTATGTCAAGATCCACAAAACTATATCTTGACAGAGGAAGAAATTGTGGAATTACACCAAAAACGCATTGGATCAATTTTTGAACAGGCGACAATTGTTGGGCAAAGGGAGATCAAACAGAGGAATTTGGTTTTTAGAATATTCAGAGAATACCCGAAATTAATGTTGATATCGGATGATATCGAGATGATAGCGTCTGCTGTGTGTTTGTGTGAGAGAAAGAATATAAAACCATTCTCTGTTAAATTTATTAGAAGAATTTTTAGAATTAATAGGGGAAAGATTTACCGAGCGAAAAGGGCAATTAAAGTTGGTCGAAAAGTTGGGGAAAATGGGAGGCCGTGCTTGTTGAATAAAGCAGAAGAGGATTATATTGTTGAAAGACTAAAGATATTGTCCTTGATTGGCTGGGCACCAACATTAGATGAAACCGTCAAGATAGCAAACGAAATTATAACTTCTTGGCTGCAAATTGATTTCAAAGTCCAAAGGCAACTGATAACTTCAAATATGTGGGTACACGCTTTTGCTAAAAGGAATAAATTAAGAATAACTGTTAGTTCTCCTTTAGAATATCAAAGAATAATTGTAACTGAAGATTTGATAAATAGATTTTTACAAACGCTTAAAGAATTATATGAAGAAAAGAACTATGTTTCTGACCTGATTTTTAATTTGGACGAAACATCATTACAGTTAAACAAGAATAATAAGTATTCTGTGATAACTTCCGAAACAAAAAAAAAGCATACAGAACACAAGTACCAAACGGGAAACATCTTAGTGCAGTTGTTACAATTTCAGCAAAGGGTAATTGTTTAAAAACTTTACTGATACTTCCTCAAAAAACACTACCTATAAATGTTTTTGAGGAGAATAATTTAACCAATTATGGATTCGCAACTACAGTCAGTTTCACTTTTAAGGCACAAACTTTCAACGAAATTTAAGGCACATAAAAAATCTCAAATTAAAGCACAAAATTCAAATTCTAGTAAAATAAATTGTAAAAAAAAAAAATCCAAATTTTGTGCCTTAATTTGAGATTTTGTTGTGCCTTAAATTTCGTTGTAAGTTTGTGCCTTAAAAGTGAAACTGACTGTAGTCAGAAAGGTTTTATCAACAAATATATCTTTTATCAATGGGTTAGATATATTTTCATATTGGAAGTGGAAGCCATAAGGACATTTAATAAATATCCAAAGGATAAATGGGCTCTTTTAGTTCTTGACGGGCACGGTTCAAGAGCTGATTTAAGAGCGATACATTTACTACAACAACATTTTATAGATTGTGTTGTTATCCCTGGCCATTCCAGTCATATACTCCAACCATTAGATGTCGGGGTTTTTAAATATTTTAAACAAGAATTAAAAAAACAACAAAGACATACAGTCAGTTTCACTTTTAAGACACAAACTTTCTACGAAATTTAAGGCACAATAAAAATCTCAAATTAAGGCACACAATTCAAATTCTACTAAAATAATTTGTGAAAATTAAAATTCCAAAAAATTGTGCTTTAATTTGAGATTTTTTTGTGCCTTAAATTTCGTTGAAAGTTTGTGCCTTAAAAGTGAAACTGACTGTAAAAAAAATTTTTATTTGGTTTTTGACCACTGTTTGAATTTGGCAACTTCAACAATGAGAATTGTTGAAGCTTTTTACAGAGCGGGTGTTTATCCTTTGAATCTCAATAAAAACTTAAATAATAAACCAATATTTCCCGCCGAAATTAAAGAATTTGCCTTTTCAAATTCAAATAAGGGGAGTCGTTTAAGACTATCGGGGCAAATTTTAACAAGTGAAAATTTTATTGAAAAACTCACAAATAAAGAAAAAAGAATCAAAGCTAGTCAAAGAAGAACTTCTCGGAAACATATACCGCCCTCTAAACTCTTTCAAAAATTATTTGCAAACATGCAAGTTCCTTTTAATCATATCCCGATTAGTTCTAATGAAACGAATACTATTCGTCTTATTTCACAGAATTCATCAATTGAAAATTTTCATAAAACAAGAATCAATATAGAAGATAATTATCAAAATCAATTAAATGATTTTTTAGAAACAGAGGAAAATCAAATTGAAGAAAACACTTTGTTATTAAATGAAAATCGAGCGTTTCTTAATAATATCAATTTAAATCGAGATTCTACTCAAATTGGTATGACTATACAACCCCAATTATTAAGATTTGTTGACAATAATACACATATACACGATAATTATGATAACTTTCCCCCAATAGAACCTTCTACTCGGGACAATAACAATGAGTTAGATGATAGTGAAGTTTTAACATCAATGTCACCTGGTAGAACAAGTATACGTGGAGAAAAAACATATTTAAGAACAAACAATACACCAAATAGACAATCAAACAATAGGTCAAATAGACACTCTAATCATTCATCAAATAGACAATCAAGCCATTTTTCGAATAGACACTCAAACAGAACACCCAATAGACATTCAAACCATTCGCCAAATAGACACTCAAATAATAAAACCAGAGATAATAATCAAATTGAAGATCAAACAAGAAAACGGAACAGGCGAAATGGGGATAATCACAGAAACAGTTACAGGGTTGTTAAAAATAAACTCTATAAAAAAAATGAATTCCCCTTTCACCCGTTCAAAAAATACTTGAACCGTCCAATAGATCCACAAATAATCAACAACTAATCGAATATCACCAAAAAAACAATTTAAATAACGACCCAAATGTTTTTACAGATTATTACCAACCATTAGATCCACAATTTAGAAATATTCTTTTAGTTCAAGAAGAACGACAATCAAAAATAAGAATTAATAAAGAAAATGTTAATTCAAACTTAAGAAGGGGGCGTGGTAGAGGGCATAGCAGAGGACGTGGTAGAGGTCACAGCAGAGGGCATAACAGAGGGCGTCGAAGAGGGGCTAGCAGAGGGCGGAATAGGAGTAGCATGCTAAGAAGAGAGGGTGATAATAATTCCAGAAGAGACTCCAATTATTACAGTCAGTTTCACTTTTAAGGTACAAACTTTCAACGAAATTTAAGGCACAAAAAAATCTCAAATTAAGGTACAAAATTTGGAATTTTTTTTTTTTACAATTTATTTTTACTAGAATTTGAATTTTGTGCTTTAATTTGAGATTTTTTTTGTGCCTTAAATTCCGTTGAAAGTTTGTGCCTTAAAAGTGAAACTGACTGTATGATCCAAGTCCTCAAAATTTTTACCAGGGAACAACCCCAAAAAAAAATCGTCTCAGAAGGATCACAACCCCAACTCGAAATAAAATGAGACAATATATTGCAAATGATAATGAGTCTCACAATTAAAAGGCCACATCTTCAGGATTATTTTTTGGTTTCATTCAGATCCTTTCCATTTCAACTTTTGTCAGTTTCTTCTTCTAATCCTTTTTGTTTTTTTCAAAATTAATTTTTTTCTTCTCAGCTTTGTTCTTTTCGCTTTCAACTTCTATTCTTTTAAGTTCTCATTTGAGGTTTTGTTTCAATAAAAACCCATTACCCTTTTTATTCTTTTTGTTTCCAGAAATTTTTTGAAAGTGTCTTCGAACAGATCATTGAATTGGAAATATGGTTCCATTCTTTTGATTTCCCAAGCATCTTATTTGAAATCACCAGGCTTGGCTGCGTTGGTTATTTTTTTTTGAAGGGAGAAGAACCAGCAATATACAATGGGGATTGTTTAATTTTTTTTTTTTTTTTCAGTTGAGGATCCAAAAGTGTCAAACCAATTTGATTGGTTAGTTTGTTTGTTTTTGTTACGTTCGGCTAGTGTGTGAGTTTTTAAGTTGGGTTGAATTTGACAAAAGGGATCATGTTTGTTTGGGAAGTTCTAACAAGAAATTTAAGAGAAAATGAGAGAAGAAAAGCCTGAAAAAACAACCAATGAAAAAATGAAATTAAACACGTGTTATATTCAGAAACACGTGTTAAATTTTGGACACGCGTTTTTTTGACCACTGTAGTTACTTTTTTTTTGTGCCTGATTTAAAATAGTTTTGTGCTTTCTTTGATTGACTGTACTGTGGTGAAAAGTTCCTAGAACTGTATAAAGAAGAGGAATTGGAAGATAACAAGACATACATACTTTGTTCAAATTTAAAAAGACTGATGATCTTGAATTCCTTGTTAGTTTTTTCAAAAGATAATAGAGTTTGATATCACATAAAGTTGAATTAATTATAAAAATCTGAGAAAAAAAATCTTTTTCTCCTTTATTTTGAACAAAAATCCCTATTTAATCATTTAAGGACTACCTTTTACAATAAAAGAAATTGACTCAAACCAATATGTTCCAATTCTCATTTACAGTATGAAAGTTATGATCTTTAAATTATTCACCTATTTGGATCAAAAAATCAAATTATGTCATTTTTTTTAAATGAAAAAAGAAATTGAAATTTTGAGATGGGTGAACTCGAACACCTTGTTAAGGATGTAAAAATGAAATTTAAAAAATAATCATGATTTTGAAACATTAAAAGCACTACTCAATAAACAACTTTTAATTCTAAATGATCGTATTGTCAATGATTTTTGATCACTGAGTTACTTTGAATTTTTACCTTGTCTCCACAAATCATTAAACCGTTCCAAACCTACTGTGAAAATTTACATAAAACAGAGAAATAAGTTTTCTCTTATTAAATTGTATTTTTTGAAATAGAAAATTCAATTTCGATCCTAAGATAAAATTTTAAACTTCTCTTACTTCATTTGAGTTATTTTTTGTATTAAAAGCTCGACTAAAATTAATTTTTCTCAAAAAAAGAAATCACAGAAATCACAGAAACTTCAAAGAAACTTGAAAGTGTTTTTCGATCTTTTGTTTTTAAATTGTAAAATCTGAGAATTTTCCATATTTGGGAAATTGAAGATCCACGTTAATGATTGTATTATAATGAATTTGTTTGTCAATTTCTAAAACCAAATAATTAATAACTTTTGTTTAATCTTCTATTATAAATTTTCGGGTTTATGATGAGCTTGAAAAACCCCTTTTACGGTTTGTTGTGCAAATTAAAATTTCATGATTAGAAAATAAATTTCAGGATTTAATGTCTGAACACCATGCACAGGTAGGACGAAATACCGTTTAAACAAGTTAAATTCAACGGAAATTCGCGTTTTTCCGTTTGTTTGGGAGTTTTTTCGTTTAAAAATGGTTGAAAGCGTTTTATTTTGGATTTTTTAAACGCCAAAAAATCAAAAAGAGTTTTTGCGTTTAAATCTTTTGAAAAGAATAAACGCTGACATTTGAGAGAAAAATGTTTGACACAGAAAAATAGTTTACACCATTTTTAATTGGGAACATTAGTAAAATTTCAAATCAAATCCAATTGATATCTTAGTGAATTTTATATAAATCCAGGTTTAAATGTCTAACAAGTTCATTAATCTGTGGTGTGTGTAGAATACTCATTTGATTGGTTGATAACTAAAGTAGATCATGCTATTTTAACAAAAATCCAAGTTTTAGTAAAGTTTTCTATTAATTCTGAAAATGGTAATTTTTAAACTTGCTTTTGATTATAAGAGATTGGGTTTTGAAATGGTAGAATTACTTTAATCGTTATTCTAATAAGTAGATTATTGTTATTTTCTTTAGTTATTTCACGAACGATTGAAATTAAAAATCATTTTCAGTAATGTTCCCAATTAAAATTGCTGTCCAATTATTTTTCTCTTTTCAACATTTTTCTATCAACAGTGATATGAAAAAAAAGAATAAATTTTCACTTTTTAACCAATAACAAATTTGATCAGATCACATTTTTTTGTATTGGAAAAAACACCATCTTTTCCCAATCATAGTTTTTATTGATCACTAAAAAAAGCTCTTCAAATTTTGAAATTATTTACTTAAAAAATTATTTTTTTTCAACCTGACCATATATAGAGAATGTGAGAACTAATTTTTTTATGAGAGGTTTCTATTTCATTTTATGAACAAGATAATTCAATTCCAAAAATATTTTTTTTTGTTAATTGATTTTGAGTTATAAAATTTTTTTTCAATTCACATTATCACCAACCTTTATTTCTTAAAAGTTATTCTAATAAAGAATTAATTGCCTTTTGTTAAAAAAAATCATTCATTTTTTCTAATTTATTTTTTAACAAAATTGTTTTTAATTAAGATTTTGATTGATTTATTGACCAAAAACACTGGTTAAGAAATGAAAAAAAAAATAAGGTTTTTTTTGTTTCGTTGCCAAAACAAATTCAAAGGTACTTCACTTAAGTAATAATTTCAATCCTCTTTTACATTTTTTTTAAAAGAATTAAAAGTTATTTCTTTAGAAAATACACTCGTTCTATCATACAATTTAAGACTTATACCTGACTAGAGAAAAGAAATTAACCAACGGGGTGAAAATATAAACTCAATCCATGAAGGTAGTTTAATTGAAGAATATGATAAGTTTTTTTTTTTTTCAACAAATTATTATATATTTTTTTGTTTTTGATTTTGTTTTTTTGTGATCGATCAAGAAATTTTTTCTTGAAAAGTATTTATTATAACAAAATAAATTTTAATTAAAAATTTTAGAATTATTTCTTATTTTTGGTCACAGGCTAAACCAATTTAATAAAATAAAAGATTCATTATTTTAAATGTTATTTTAATTTGTTTCATTTTTTTTTTTTTCAGTGTGAATAATTCAAGATTTTAGAGTATTAAGATAAAAAAAGAAATCCTGAAAATTAAACGCGAATTTTCGGAAAACTATTTAGTCTACGCGGTCGCAATGCGTGGAATTCGCGGTTTTTTTTTAGTTTTTCCGTTTAAAAAATTGTCCTACCTGTGTGGGTGTTTGAAATATTCCCGAAAATACCCGAAAATCGAAAATACACGAAAATTTTTTAACCACTAAAAAACACTTTTTGAACAACTCCAAAGAAACCCTGGTGTCAATATACTCAGTTTAACGGTAAAATAACAATTTGACTTTCAGACAAAATATTTTTTTGTTGTAAACTCAATTCCAAAATCAATTTAATTCCAAGAAAAGTGGTATTTGACTCTTAAATAGAAACATTAGATATTAACAATCAATGTAAATAATTTTAAAGTTAATTATTTATCATTTTTTTTTTCATTATTTTTTGATTTTTGATTTTTAATAATTGTTTTGATTTTTTTTGGATTCTTTTTTTTTCAAAACTTTTCAAAAACCTCAAAATCACTTTAAAATGAAATTTAAAAGTTTTCATTCTGATCACAAAAAAAAAATTTTTTTTTTTTCAAAAATGAAAAAAGGTTCTTTTTTTATCGAGAAAAAAATTTTTTGAAAAAAAATCATGATATGGTGTGCTATGGCACATGGCCTACAAACAGAACTTATTATTATTTATGGAAGTGTGGATACTGAATGTATTATTAATGATATTATCAAAAAAATCAAAGGAAATTCAACTCGCTAATTCAGAATTTTGTGAGTTGAAATGGATTTTCCAAAAGGATGGAGCTTGTCCACACACTTCAAAAAAAAACTCAAACTTACTTAAATTGGGGATGTAATGTTCTGGACCCTTGACCCCCAATTCCACAAATTTAAATCCAATTGGGAATTTATGGATACTAAACTGAAAAATTGTAACCTAATAACGAAGAAGAATTTTTAAAATTTTCACTAATGTATGAAATACTTTGAGTTGGGAAACCTAAGATAATTAGTAAACTCTATATTTTAAAGGATAGATTTAGTTATCAAAAGACAAACTGAATCTATTAATAGTTTTTATTAATTTTTCTTTCAATAAAAATGGATTTTTTGGTAACCGTGTTCCAAAAATAGGGGAACACTTTTTTTTATTTTTTCATTTTTATTTTTCGAATTGAATTTTAAATTTACTATAAAATATATAAATAGTATTAATTAAATATACTCGGGTCTTTTATTATTTTTAAGTTCAAGTATCATGTATTTTGGAGTATATTTTTATTAATGTAATTTTTTTTTGTGTACCATTTTTTGGAATTGAGTTTATTTTCTACTTTAAACGACTCTAAAGAGGTTTTGGTACCTTTTGAGTATATTTGAGTAATTGTTGGTACTTATTGGGTTACGCTTATGGGTATGCCAGGGTATCGGTATGGGTTGTGTTAGGTTTGGTATGGTGTGTGTTTGTATGTTTTGGTTAAACCAGTTCCTTTTATGGAATGGAAAGTTAAAAAAATTTTTGGCTTGGGTCGCCTTGTGAAGGGTATGGGTATGTGTTTTATGATTAGATATGACTTGGTTATTTTTGGATTGTATTTAAGATTACAAAATTATGGGTAATGATACACAATTAGAAATTTTCTCTAGTAGTACATATTCTCTCAATTGGTTAATACCATTTCAGAATGATCAGATATGTTAGTCATCCAAAAAACCAAATCCTTTTTCACACAAAATAGCTTTGAATACCATTCCCTAAAATTTACAATTTTTTGAATTTTGATATTATCAGAAAAAATTTTTTTTTCGAAAATAAAATTCCAAAATTTACCTTTAAACTGGGTATATTGGCACTAGGGTTTCTTAGAAGTTGTTCAAAAAGTGTTTTTTTGTGGTTAAAAAAATTTCGGTTATTTTCGATTTTCGGGTATTTTCGGGAATATTTGATAGATTCGATCACCATCCAACTGAAATGACAGTATTAATTATTCCAAACTCTTTTTTTTTTTTTTTTTTTTTTGTTTTTTTGACTTCTTTTTGTTTTCCCTTGAATTACATTCTCCTAGTTATGGCTAAGAGGAGAGTGTATCCTCCTATTGTTTGTAGAACAATATAATCAATGTCAAACACACTGAACATTTTTATTGCTTTTTTGATAAAATTTTTTTTTGTTTCGAACGTTTCACTCAAAACCCAATTGGTCATATCAAGAGTAATTGGGTAGAGGATGTGTTCTAAAGGTTTTTAAGAATTTTTCACATTCAAGGATCTTTGGAAATTAAATTTGCAAAAATTCCTAATTTTTTTTTTATTTTATAATAAAAAATATTGCAATATTGTGATTGAGAAAAAATCAAAATTTAATTTTGGGAAATCAGAATTATTGTGGATTTAATCCAATACCAAAAATTTTATCGTGTCATTAAACAAAATTATGCCTTTGTTTTAAAATAGGAAAGGTATAATCATCCAAAATTTTGCACTTTTCTCCTTTTTGACGCTCTATGTCTAATTTTAAAACCCTATCATATTAACTCACAATCCAAAAAATTTAAAATAGAAAATAGTCTACAATGTTTAAGGGTTCTAAAAATTGTGATTTCAGGAAATTTTACAAAAGGTCGGAATTTACCAACCTTCTTTTTCATTTTCTGATATAACAGAAATTAAGAGAAACGGTTATAACTAATTTAAGTAAAAAATTTTCACATTTTTTCCTACTTTGATCTCACTGAATAAAAATTTTAGAGATTTAACAACACCAAACCAAACGCAGGTAGAAATATACAATAATTTAATTTTGAATCACTGAGATAGTCTTTAAAATAGTTATTTTTTTTGTAGTACTTACTTCTCTAACTTTCTCTTTTATCTAAAGGCACATTTAGATCATTTTCATTAACTCTTTTCAGTTTGTAATATAAAGAAAAATATTCCAGAAATAAGTGGAGTTTGATTTTTGAATCAAATCCAGTCAGGATAAATTAAAAATTTAAATTGAAGAAAATTACCTCATTTGAGATTATATCAAGATTTCTGGAGTCAATTTCTTTTTTGACAACAAATATATTTTTTCATAAAAGAAACCTTAATGAACTAAAACTATTATTTATTTTTAAAACCAAAAGTAATCGAGTATTTATTTACACGAGTGTACAATTAAACCGTAAGCCAAATTTCAAAATTAGGGGCAAAATTTATTTTTTGTATTTTTTTCAATTTTCATTGATCTTTTAAAAAATTAAATGATTTCACTATATTTTTATTTATTAATCTATTTTGGTTATTATCTCTAAACACTTTAGTAAAATACATTATTATTCAAAAAAAAAAAAACAATTAAACAAATTTTTTTATGATGAAAAATCTGCCCCTATTTTTGAAATTTAGTTTATATACAACTTGATTTATCAACTTCAGAGAGATGAGTTATCCTTTTTAAAAGAATTCATTTTTTTTCCAATTATTTATTCCTGTAAAAAAAACTGATTCTTTTTGTTTTCTATTTCTACATCAATTTAGTAAAAAGAAAAATTTGAAAAAAAATTTATTTTGAAGAAATCTCACTCTGAGTAATTACTGAGTGTTTATATGAACTAATAACCTTGAAACCTTTAATATTTTTTTAAAAATATAATAAAAATAAATCTAATAAGGAATCCTTGAAGATCTAAAAAAAAAGTTGATCATTTATTTTATTCACAAATTTTTATTAAATTTCAAGAAATTTAATAAAATTAATTTTTAAAAATTTAAAAAACAATTTTTACAAAAAGAAAGAATATTTTATAATATTTCAGTGGAAAATGAAGAATTATTCAGTCTTATTAAAAATTTATTCTTGGACCAAAACTTTATTAATAAAATTAAAAAAATTAACTCAAAAAAATGATATAAATTAATAAAACAAATCAATTATGAATTCGAATTTGATTTGAAATATTGGAAATTAATAAATAAAATAAGAAAATCAACAAGTAAAATTATTTTAAATAATAAACATTTTAGAAAAGACATATTTTAATTATTGTCAAGAGATTTTTAAAAAAACGGCATTAAAAATCATCAAATTAATTAAGGATTATTATTTTAATCGATTGTATGTTTTAAAACTTAGAGAAACAAAAGATGTGTTTTCTTTAGAAAAGATATATGAATTAATAAAATATCATAAAAAATAAATCAGTAAAAGATTTTGAAAAAAAAAATCGATAAAATTGACACTAAAAAGAAAAATGAAAAAGAACATCTTGGATTTTTAAAAAGAATTCAACAAACTTTTTATTACTGGATTGATAATCCAACTGAAGAAATAATAAATTTCATTAAAGAAAGAAATATTTTATTTATACACAAAGCTGGAGACGAAGGAATTCCATTAAATTATAGACCAATATCAATTAATAACACATTAGCAAGATTTTTTCTTAAACTTATTTATAAAGGAATCGAAGAATCTTGGAATCTAGTATCAGATTCTCAATTCGGATTTAAAAAAAAATTAGATACTAGAATTGCTGTATTAAATTTAGTAATCGAATCAAGAGAAACTTAAAAATGATTTAAAAAAATAAAGAATTCTTTGTGGTTACAATTGATATCAATCGATGTTTTAGATACTATTAGACATATATTAGTACACTATGCTCATGATAAAGATATTCGAAATGAAATAATCAAAATATGGTTAAAAAATTATTATAAAAAGGTTGGATTAGGGGTTTATCAAGGAAAACCCTCTTTCTCTTTAATTTTTGGATAAATCAGTCATTTTTTAATTGAAAAAATTAAACACCTTGCAAAACATGTTCAGATGTTTGCAGATGATTTGATTTCAATAATGGAAGGACCAATTTCAGAAATTGACAAAAAATTAATAATAATCTTTAAAATTATTCAAGAATTTAAAATGAATCCAAATACTGATAAAACACTAAAGTCAAAAACTTTATCCAAAATAAAATATTTAGGAATTTGGCTTGAAAAGGAAAAAAATTTACAAAAAAACTTTGAAAAAGTAAAAGATAGTTTTAAAAAAAATGAAAAAAATTTTCAACCAACAAAAACTCTCCAAGGGAGTAAAATTACAAATGTTTAAATCAATATGTATTAGCCAATTATTTTATGGACCAGTTGTAATTATTAATCTAAATCAAAAAGATTTTGACTTAATAGATGTTTCAATATTTAAAAAAGCAACAAAAGTTCTATAAATATATCCCCACTGTCCCAAGAATAATTTATAAAACTAAAGCTAAACTTGACCAAGCGAAAATATCAATCGTCAAAAGAAGATATAAACTCAAAAATAAATTAGAAATTCTTGGTTTCGAACACATATCAAAAAATTTAAAATTCATTGAAAAAGATGATGAAAATATCAATTGGAAAGTAGAAAATTTAAATTTACTAAATATGAATCTTAATAATTTTATAGTAAACTTAATAATAAATAGTTCTGGATGGAAAGGTCAAGAATATTAAAAAATTATTAGGTATATTAATAATATCAACAAACAGTCGTGTGGTCAAGTGTTGTAGAAGTGCCTAGTTTTTTTTTAATTTTTGAAATCAAAAAAAAAACCTAACGGCGGTTTTCTTGAAGTTTTCTGTTTTATTTTTGAAATCTATCAATTTTCGTTAGGTGTTTTTTACTTACGAAATAAACTGAAAATTTATAAAATTTTCTGTTTATTTCTAATGTAAAAAAACCTAGAACACTTCACAAATAAACAGAAAACTCAAGAAAACCTAATGGTAAGGTACATAGGGTTTCCAGAATTCAAAATAATTGAGCAAAATCTATGATTTTACTCTATTCTTTTAAATTCTGGAAAAACTAACAGTTGTAAGAGGATTCTAGTTTTTCTTCAAAATAAAAAAAAAAAAAAAAAAAAAAAAAGTGTTTTTTTTGTTAGAAGAGACCAAAACATAAACTGAAGAAACGTATAATAAACCCTAAATAAATCTGGAATTGGTTTCTTAAAGTTCTATTATTTAAAAAGAAATTCTAAAAATGAAGGATCAAATTTGAAAATATATCTCAAAAAATAGAGTTAATTTTTCATAATGAATTTATATCCTCAAAAAAAATGAAAAAAAAAAAAAAAAAAAAAAGAGAATAAATATTTCGAAAATTTTAAACAAATAACATTCCTAATTTAAATTTAACTGAAAAGATCCAGATGTTTACTTTCAAAATTGATTTGAACTTAGGTATACTATGTGGTAGTAGATTGGATGTTGCCTTGGTACAAGAAGAAAAAAACACAGGATACAGTCAGTTTCACTTTTAAGGCACAAACTTTCAACGAAATTTAAGGCACAATAAAAATCTCAAATTAAGGCACAAAATTCAGATTCTAGTAAAAATAAATTGTAAAAAATAAATTTCCAAATTTTGTGCCTTAATTTGAGGTTTATATTGTCCCTCAAATTTCGTTGAAAGTTTGTGCCTTAAAAGTGAAACTGACTGTATATATTTTCAAAATTGGATTATCGTGGTTGTTCACATGGTTATTTTGATCACTTTAAATGAAATTTCACAACAATTTTCCTTTTACTCACAATTAAAAATCTATTACTGGATTTTTTTCATTTTCTGATTTTTTTTCCCTTCCATATTTGACTTCATTTTTTTTTGAAAACAATTTGTTCAGTATTTCTTCTTTATCTCTTTTTTCTTTTTCGAATACTAACCAAAACTTCCTTAGTCCTCAACTTCATCCAAATCCCAAATCTACAAACCAAATTCCAAAAAAAAACAACTTCCAATCCAAATAAGTTCCAAAATTTCAATTAATGTCCAATATTAAGTCTCTATGTGATCTCAATGAAAAACTAAACAAAAAAAATACTAAACCTTGGATCCAATAAAAACCTTTCCCGAAGAAGTTACAAATATTCTTGATGTTGCTGCAATTGATAAAAATACAATTGTCTTTTTGAGTTCCGAAGGCAAACTATATCAATCAACGAAAAAAAAGTTCCATGAAAAGCTACAAGCAATTGAAAACCTACCACCAATGAAAAGTATTGCTTCTGGCTATTTTCATTTCATGGCACTCTCAAATGAAGAAAAGCCCAGGGTCTATAGTTGGGGAGATAATGTAAACAAACAACTTGGTTTTGTATCCAACAACAACAGAGTCCAAAAACCAACTTTAATTGAACCTTTAAAAGATCAAAACATTGACCAAATCTCTTGTATTGGTTACTGTTCATTTTTTTTAAACAAAACAACAAATATTTTGTTTGGATGTGGTGATACTTCTAATGTCAAATTGGCCAGTTAAGAAAACCAGAAAATACAGAAGGTAATTTTGTAAAGATCCAAAAATTACATGAAAATGTTGCTAATGTATTTGGTGGTCATTCGGGTCATACACTTATAATAAAAACTGATGGAAAATTATATGCTTTTGGTAAAAATCTTGATGGTAAACTTTTTTAATTATAATTTAGTGATTTTCTTTTTTTTTAATTTTTTTTTCTTTTTTCAATTTTTTTTTTCTTTTTTGTTTTTCCTCAAAAATATTCTTCTTTTTCTTCTTTTTTACATTAAAAGAAAGATGGGGAAATAGTTCCGAGAGAAAAAAATCAAATCAAAACAAAAAAAGAAGATTTCAATAAACCTTCAAAAACAAGAACTCAAGATTGAGATTTTAAACCTAAAAGAGAAGTAAAAAAATTATTGAATAGTATTAATTGAGTTTTTTTTTTTCAAATCTTTGTTTTTAAAATTCCCAAAGAAAATCTAAAAAACATCTCTTTTTGATTTTTGAAAACAAGAAACTCAAATTTTGAAAAACTTCTTTCGAGAGATCTCTTACATTTCAATTTTTTTAAAGAGTTACCAATTTCTCCAAATGAAGAAATAGGTTTGTTTTACTTTTATTTGATTTTTATTCAAGATCAAATATTTTTGCTCTGTTTAAACAACACAAGTATGAAAAAAATAAAATTGAAAAAATACAAGTTAGAAAAAACTATTATATATATAACAATTATCATTTCGTCATTGTTCATCGAGTATTATTCACAATATAATCAACTTTCCATTTCTTAAAAATCTTGATGCTGTTGAATTTATTGTTGTTGATAGTAACCCGATTTTTAAAAGTCTCTAGTGCAAAAAAAAATTCTATTCCAGTGTTACAATTTTTAAATAGATGAGAAAATGAATTTTCCTAAAATTCAACTTCCAGTATATTTTTTTGAATAGATAATAACCAATAGTCTTGAATAACACTCTACTCATCTAAAAAAACTCAAATATCAAAAAAAAAATAACTGATGATAAAATTGCCGTGACCTAGTTGTATTTCTCAAATTAAAATAGAAAATTTTTGGAATTTTCTTTATATTTTTCAAATTAAAAAAAAGCTAATGGTGTTTTTTTTTTAATTCAAAAGAATAGAGTAAAATGAAAGATTTTATTAAATTCCTTTGAATTCTGGAAAAGCTTATCGCTTTTTTTTTATTTTAATTTTTGCAATAAAAACCTAACTGCGATTTTCTTTAGTTTTTCTGTTTTATCTGTTAAGTGTTCTAGGTTTTTTGAGGTTTCTATTTTATTTGTGAAGTGTTCTAGGTTTTTTTGAGTTTTCTATTTATTTGGTAAATCAATAGATTTTTGTTAGGTTTTTTTGAGTTTTCTATTTATTGAGGAAAATCTATAGATTTTCATTAGTTTTTTTTTACTTTTCGAAATAAACCGAAAATTTATTAAAATTTTACTGTTTATTTCAAAAAGTAAAAAAAACCTAGAACACTTCACAAATAAACATAAAACTCAAGAAAACCTAACGTTAAGTGCCTGTTTTTTTTTTTTTACTTTTTGAAATATACCGAAAATTTCAAAAATTTTCTGTATATTACAAAAATTAAAAAAAAAACCTAACTGCAAATAAGAGGAATTTTAGACTCCTCCCTTAAATTACAATAAAAAAAAAAAAAAAATTTCAATTTTTAATAAAATTTATATTTTTTTCAGTTTCCTCTGTTATCCAATTTAAAAAAATATTTAGAAAACTTTTAATAAATCATTCATAAGTTAATAAATGATGTACAAATTTTCAATTTTTTACAATTCCAAAAAAGATTTTCATTTAATTTTAAAATAAATACTACTCCCTTCAAAGGGTCAAAGTCAAAATTCAACTATTTAAATCCACAAATCAGTTATATTATATAATTTTGGTTTTCAGAATGTGAAATTTTGATGATTTATTTAATTCTTGAAATCTTTTTATTGAAATGTTTAATGAAAATATATGTTTATATTTAATTTTTCAATTCAAAAGTAAATCCAAATAATATCAATAATTTAATCTAATTAATTTTTTCCAATTCAATAAAAAAAACAAAATAAAATTAATAAAAAATTGGGAAAATTATTATATTTCAAATTTGGTCAAATTCTCATTTTTTTCAAAATAGTCAATTTCGTTGAAATATATTGACTTAAGGCATATAAAAACACCTCTACTGGTAGGTTAAGGTATGTTAGTGTAGTTTAGAGTATGTTATAGTTGTCTTGGGTGATTTGGATGGTATACGAGAAAATTTTGGCAAGGATTATGAAAAGAAAAAAAATTATTAAGAGACCAATTAGACTTTTGACACTTGTTTTAAAGAGTTAAAAAATTTCCACTTAACTTTTTGTATTAAAATTGATTTTCGAACAAAATTTTAAAAATATTTAGTACACATGTGCAAAAAGTGATGTCTTAATATTCAAAGTATTTTTTACTAAAATTTGTCATTTTTCCAAAAACTATAAAACTTTTCCTAAGCGCCCCGAAGGGAGAGGTTTTTTTTTAAACAAACCTGAGGTTTCTAAGAGCAAAAAATTCAATTTAACCCTAGAATAAAAATGTTTCGGGGAGAAATAGAAATTCGTAAAATCGAAAATGATTTTCAGAAATTAAAACATAAAAACAACCCCAAACATTTTTATTCTAGGGTTTAATCGTTATTTTTTTACTATTAGAAACCTCAGGTTTGTTTAAAAAAAACCTCTCCCTTCGGGGCGCTTAGGAAAAGTTTTATAGTTTTTGGAAAAATGACAAATTTTAGTAAAAAATACTTTGAATATTAAGACATCACTTTTTGCACATGTGTATTAATGATTTCAACAAATTTTGAATTTTCTGCAAAACAAGTAATAAAATACTACCAATCACCAAATAATTTTTTTAATTTTTCCTCCCACAATTATAAAAAACCATTAAAAACAATCATACCAATAATAATTATCAAGAAAATCTTCATAAATATGAAAAAATTCACTTTTACCAATTTTGAAATTTTATAATATACCCAAAAATTCATCAATTAATAAAAAAATAAAAAAATATTAAAAAAAAGGAGAATTAGGATTAGGACATAAAAAATCCGTTTCCAAACCAACCCAAATCAAACTTGAATTCCCTGTTGAAGACATTTCAAAAATCAGATTTGCATCCCAATTAACCTCTATTCTGACAAATGATGGAAAACTTTATGTAACCGGTCTTAATACAATTACAGGGTTTGGAAGTGATTTAACAGAATTTAAACAATATCCACAATTTAAAAACAATAATACAATCATTAAAGATATTGATTGTGGTTATCATTTATTTGCAATATTAACACAAGATAACGAAATTTGGGTCCAGGGAAACTTTGGTGGTATTAATTATAAAGATAATTCATTAGTAATTAGAAAAATTCAAACGGGAAATAATCTAACCAATGATCTTTCAACTTATAATCAAATAAAATGCTGTGATCAAAATTTAATCTTCTTTTTAAAATCAAATTCATATCTAAGTCAAGATCTTGAAAAGTTATTAAAAAATGGATACTTGTCTGATTGTAATATCCAAGATATTCCAGTTCATAAAATATTAATTGAGACAAGGATTGGAAAAACATTTGATTTGATCAAAAAATATTTGGAATCAAATTGCAAATTAAATGAAATTCAAGATTTGTTAAAATGGATTTATTGTGATGAAATGATCGATCTGAAAAGAACAAATGAAATTTTAAATCATTTTGGAATCCAAAATGCACAAAAAACCAAATTATTAACAAATGATTTAAAACAATTATTATTTGATGAACAAACTTCTGATTTTAAACTTGTTGTGAAAAATGAAGAAGATGATGAAGAAGAAGAAGAAGAAGAAGAAGAATTATATATTCATAAATTTATTTTAGCAGCCAGAAGTGGATTATTTTTAAATATGTTTCACAATCTTGAAGAAAATTTACAAAAAGTCAAAGATTATTCTGGGAAATCATTAGAAACAATTGAATTATTAATATCATTTTTATACACTGACGAACTACCCATCACTGCAGACACAGACCAAGAATTTATCAAAGAAGAATTTAAAGATATTGTTGAATATTATCAATTAAATCCGACAATACCAATGATGGATATTTTTGAAAAATGTTCCAAATTATAATTTTATCAAAGAAATTCATTATTCTAATATAGAAAAAATCCTTTTAACATTCAAATCTACTTTTTTTTTTTCCCAATTTAATAAATTAACCATTTATTTATTTATTACTATTTTTATTTCAATTATTATTTTTTTCATTTTATTTAAGGACTAAGTTTGAAATTCACAAAATAGTCTCAACACAATTTGTTCTAATCTCATTTAAAATTGTGAAAAGAATGATAATTGAAAAATTCTCAAATTTGGATCAAAAAACCATTTTATGTAATTTTTTAAAATGAAAAATAAACACAAGAAATTTTGAGATACACAAACTCGAACATCTTGTTAAGGAACGTGAAAATGGAATAAAAAAATAACCATGATTTTGATAACCCTTAAGGAAGTAAATACATTTTTCAAATCTTTGAGTCATATCATTCATGTGAAACTAAATGATTAAAATCATTTCTTTAACCAAATATATTAATATTTAATAATAAAAGATAGAGGATTCAATATATCCTATTATAATCTATTTTCAAACCAATTAAAAAAAATGGAATCTAAAAAAAAAATAATAAGATTATACTTGAAAAAAATAAATAAAAATCATTAATTTCGTGAACTAATCTGTAAAATTTAATAAAATTACTTTTTGTTTATTTTGGTTTTTTTTTTAATTCTTCATGGAAATACTTTTGTTCGTAAAATTTTTGATAAACAAATTACTTTTTTATTTCAAAAGAATTTTCTAAAATGAATTTTAGAACCCTATTTTCATTTAAACCCTTTAATTCTTGATTGAGTTCAAAAAATCTGATATTTATCAAATTCGTCTTCAGAAATAAAGATTTATTATTATTATTGATGGAAGAAGTGTAAATTACACTCTAGGTGTCCTTTTACTTAAATTTCCTAAAAGTAATTTAAGTGTAAAATCATAGATTTCACAATTGTTCAATGGAAAGACATACCCAAATTTTTTTATGTTTTAAAAAAAAAAAAAAAAAAGAAATTTATTAAAAAGGGTTTATAAGAAGCAATTGGTAAAAAATCAAAAAAAAAAAAACCCAATGCTATCTTTAATTAAGAACTCCCAAAATCACAGCCAGGATACTTTTGGTTGATTTAATAAATTTGATAATTGATCATGAATGTTCGCTTGGGGATCGTTGTTTAATTGTTGTAATTTCTTTTCTTTTTTTTTTTTTGATCTTATTTGCTTTCAACCTTTGGTCATTTTAGCCTTTACTTTTTAGTTTTTATTTTCAAGTTACTCATACTTTCGTGTTTCAGTGTCACAGTATTAGAAAGTAACCACTTGATCTTTTTCCTTTGTAACTCTTCTTCCCAATATAAAGAAGATTCAGCTAGGGGAAAAATGGAAAAAAAATGAAATAAAGATTTATTGGATGTATTTGTTTGATTTGATAATTATTTTTATTGATAAAATTGAGAACGAAAAATATTTCTGAATCTGATTGAAATTTTTTCTTAAATTTTTCTTTTTTTTGGGTTGAATCTTTTGTAACTGTTTTTTTTGATTCATAGAATTTGATCCCCTTTTTTTTAATTTTGGGAATATTATTCTTTATTTTGGTTTTGTTTAATTATATTATTTGAAAATTGAATTTTGGAAACAAAACTGGCAAAAAATATCTATTAAAATAATAATAAATAGAAATCGGGCGAGTAATTCAAGGTTAAAAATTGTTTACGTCCTCCAAATTAAGAAGATAAAGAAAGCCAATCTTCGAAAATAGGATTTTATATTATTTTTTTTTTCATTTTTTGATTTCAACAAATTTATTTGGAATGGTGATCTTTCGTGTTTGGTCTTCGAAAAGAAAATATTTGTTTCAAAGACACACCTTTTTGGTGTATATTTTTTTGGTTTAACTGTTTGACTAATTTCACTTATTCAAAGAAACACATTCTCTCGATCCAAAAACCAAAATTTAATAAAACCCAAAATTGAATCCAAAAAAATTTTCAAAAAATCTAAAAATAAAGATTCAACTCTGAATTAATTCGTATTCTTTTCACAAACAGAGTAGAGAGTGATGTTTTGGTTTCAAAGTTTCAATATCTGGTGGTACTCATAAAAATATTTTTCAGTAAGGCTTGAACAATTATAATTTTTCAAAATGGTAAAATGTACTTACTTCCTTAAATCCACTAAAATTCCCAATTTCCAAAATAGAAAGATCATTTTTACTCAACTGACAACTATATTTACATTCAGTTTCAAATTTATAACACAAACTTTCAACAAAATTTAAGGCACAAAAAAATCTCAAATTAAGGTACATAAGTTCGAATTTTTTTTTTCACAATTTATTTTACTTGAATTTGAATTTTGTGCCTTAACTTAAGATTTTTAAAGTACCTTAATTTTTGTTGTAAAGTTTGAGCCTTAAAAGTGGAACTGACTGTATTTTTTAAAAACAAAATCCAACTAATTTTCCCAAACTTAATTTTGTCAAAGATCCTCAAATTAAATTTCCACAAAACCTTTCCTACACAAAACTCAATTTCTCTTGAAACAACAAATTATGTTTTGAAAGAAACGATCCAATCAAAAAAAAAAATTATCAAAAAAGCATTTATTAAAAATGTTCAGTACGTTTGGCATGGATCATTTTGTTCCACAAACAATATGAGTAGAAACCATCCTCTTAGTCATAACTAAACCCCGTTCCAAAAATTCAGACACACCCAAAACCAAAAATAGGCAAAAAAAAACCCAATTTATTGTATTTTTCCAAACTTAATATAAAACCACATTTAAGTTACCCAGTATTAATGTTTTAATATGTAATCATTTTAACCCAAATAAAAGAAAAAAATATAAAACTCAAAAATAAAAACAGGTGTGTCCAAAATAATGAAACGAGCGGAACAAAAAATGTATTGGTAAATTTGTTGAAATTTCACCAACAATTGTTGATCGATCAAATGTTAAGATACCATCTACCAATTGTATGTGATTTTCCAATTTAACAAACTCAACACTAACCTTCTACCAACCATTGAAAAAAAATTTCGAGATCTAACCAAACAGATTAAGTAACTGCAAAAAAGGAAATGAAAAAAAAACAAAAAAGACAAAAAATGGAATCGTTTGTAAAATCAAAATTCTTTCCAATTTGAATTTAAAGTGTGGTAATGATGTTCTTTCCGCTGTTTAAACTGTGTCCAAATTTTTGGAATCTAGTTTAGTATAATGTAATTCAAGGAAAAACAAAAAGAAGTCAAAAAAAAAATCAAAGACAAAAACACACTGACTTTTTAATAATTAATACAGTCGCCTGGGCCTTTAGTAAAAATTTATAAGACCTTGAAATTTATTTTCTATTTTGAAATTATATTTTATAATAAATCTTAAGAGGGTGATGAAAGCTCGTCCTAGACCATAAAATTTATAATAGAATTAAACAAATATTATTCATTATTTGGTTTTAGAAATTCATTCACAAATTCATTAAAAAACTTTCATAAAAGGACAAATTAAAGTATTTTTAGAAAGTAACCCCAGACCAAACCATTTTTTTCCGTTTATCCTTTCAATTTTGGGAGAATTTGTGGCCAATGGTCAAGACTACAAAAGCAAAGAGGTTCAGTAATTGTTGTACTGAAGTTATGATTGGTTTGGAATCCGAATTACACATCGGGATTCAAACACTTAAAACCGAAGAAAAGGAGTACACTAAGGAAGATTTGGAAACACGGTGTATGTTAAAAATTATTAAAAAAACCGGTTGCTGATGTTGTTATTGAAAAAATAATATGTGATGAAGATAAATCCATTCAAAAAACAATTTTGTCTTTGAGAGAGGGTTCAAATTACAACAAGTGTTGGACATAAAGGTACTAAAATGAAAAAAATT
Source organism: Anaeramoeba flamelloides (assembly GCA_027625915.1). Taxonomy (NCBI): domain Eukaryota; family Anaeramoebidae; genus Anaeramoeba; species Anaeramoeba flamelloides. The sequence goes on along the minus strand of JANTQA010000012.1, from coordinate 376,665 downwards.
AAAAAAATTTTGTTGATTAAAAAAATAAAGCAAGATCATCACTTGCTACTTTAAATTGGAACTATCTGAAGTTAAATAAAAACAAAAATTCTGAGATTCACCCAACACTTGTAAAAGAATTTATGTACAGAATTCTTTTTACCAAGTTAAGGGATTAGCGTCTACCAAGAAGAACTCTAGGATCAAAGAATGTTGTTATTGGGCTTAACCACATTAGTATTACAGGGTTCAAATGTCTCTAAAAAATCGGTTAGTCAATTAGTAATATTTGTTAATCTCATCAATTAAAAATGATCTTTGTATTAGTAAAAAATCCCAGCAATTTCAGAATAAAATCTACATTCCGCCATAAATTTAAAGGTTGAATTATCAATATTCAGACTACAAAGTAACAAAATATCTTTCTTAAATCTGTGGTGAAATGTAGATTAGTTACTAAAAAATCGTTTTTTTTTGTTATAATTATATAATTAACCAATAAAGTTTTTTGACAAAATATTTCTCAAATATTGGTAATATATTGATGCTACAAGTAGTTTTATTAAAAAGCAAACAAAACTAATCTATCTTGGTACTTTTATGTTGATGATTATTGAGTTAATCTTTGAAATTCAAAAATTAAAAAAATAATGACTTTTGGAAGTTCTAAATCTAAATTATTAAATACCAAAATACTGTATTTTGGGTTTTTAATTTTAGATTTGGAAAAGGAATTAAAAAATCAAATAATTTTTCAAAATGAAAATTTTTAAATTGTGATCATTCTTAGTAAAAAATGTAATAATTTCTTGTGCAATAAAATATATAATAGTTTTTTTTAGAGCAATTTAAGCCATAGTGCACTAATATCATTTAGACCCAATTACAACATACTTTGATTATAGATGAATCTATAGTAACGCTAATCCCTTAAGATATAATTTTTATCATTGAGCATCGTTTTTTTCTTTATCAATTTCTTCTTCCTTTTCTTTTTTTACGTTTTGTGTTCCCAATTAGTAATTGGAATTCCAAACCAACCATAACTTCAGTATAACAATTACTGAAACTCTTTGCTTTTGTGGTCTTTAATACAAAAAAAAATCTTCAAAAGAAAACAAAAAAAAATGTCGGTACACCCATACCGATTTAAATACTTTAATTCCCCCTTTAAGGTAGAGCTTCATTTTTCTAAAAATTGTTAAAATCTAAGGTATAAACAATTTAAAAACAATGATCGAAAAATACTTTCCAGTTTCTGTGATTTCTGTGATTTCTGAGAAAAAATTTAATTTTTGTTTTGGTTTTTACAAAAAAAAATAGTAACTTGAATGAAGTAAGAAAAATTTGAAAATTTTTATCATTTGATCGAATTTGATTTTCTATTTTCAAAAAACCTAATTTGATAATAGACAACCAATTTCTCTGTAACAATAAATTTTCACAGTAGAGCTCGGACTGTTCGATGGTTTGTGAAGATAATGTAACAATTCAAACTATCCTAATGATCAAAAATCATTGATAATACAATCATTTAGCTTTAAAGTTGTTTGTTGAGAGTGTTTTTAATGTTAAAAAATCGTGATTTTTTTTTTTTTTACCTTTAAACAATCCTTAACAAGGTGTTCGCGAATATGTGTAGAAATTTTTGTTATGAATTCTTCAGTAAAAAAATGAAGAAAAATGATTTTTTGATTCAAATTGGAGAATATTTCAAAGATCACAACTCGTTGTCTTTTTAATAGAGATTGGAACAAATTGGGTTTGAGACAAATTCTTGAATTGCAAACGGTAGTCCTTAAGGTTTACAATCCCTGAAACTGGAAAAAAGATTATTATGTATTGGGTGCGTCAACTTGTTATTTTGGTTCTTAGCTGATCGATCCACAACTAAGTTTGGATGGTATAGGTGGTTGAAAGGCTATTTTTGTGATTTTATTTTTTTTTTTTCCGAAATCCGAATTGATGAGTCTAAGATTAATTGGTTGGAAGGTATTGAATTGAAAGTGTTAATTTTTGGGTTATCAATTGAAATTATCATTTTCCTTTTACAGAGTTAGGAGTTAATAAAAAAATTTTTTTTTACAAGCATCAAATAATACAAAGTGTAAATGAAAATTTCAAAATAGACAACCCAAAAATTAACACTTTCAATTCAATACCTTCCAACCAATTAATCTTAGACTCATCAATTCGGATTTCGGAAAAAAAAAAAATAAAATCACAAAAATAGCCTTTCAACCACCTATACCATCCAAACTTAGTTGTGGATCGATCAGCTAAGAACCAAAATAACAAGTTGACGCACCCAATACATAATAATCTTTTTTCCAGTTTCAGGGATTGTAAACCTTAAACTGGATTGCTTTTTTCAAAAAAAAGTTAGATCTACTTAGATAATCAAACAATTACTTGAATATACTCTACACACCCTCCTTTAATGAACTTTAGGTAGGTTGATTACTTTTGAAATAAAAAAATTTAGGTTATTTAAGTACTAGTAAACTAAAAAAAATCTTCATTTAGATTTAATCATTGTGGAAAAATTGTGAAACAGGGAAAAAAGGTGAAACACGGTTTTTAATTGGGAACATTAATAGCAAATGAAAAGTAAAATCAATTAAAAGAAGAAACCAATTAAATTCAAATAATAATCTATTATATTATTTTCAATCAAAACAACAAACACACTTTCAATCTACTGTCTTATCGAAATTATCGATGTGGTTATGGAGATGTCAAAAATAGTCAATTATTTGAACAAATTTTAAATAATTGATCAATTAAAGAAAAGTCCATACTAAAAGATAGTATTTTAAAAAACTGTTATTGTGGCGAATACTTCATTTTGTCTTTATTTATTTATCTATTCTAATTTTCATTAGACTTACTTTTCATTTTCAGGTTTCTGTGATTCTATTAATGTTCCCAATTAAAATCTTTGTTTCACTTTTTTTCCACAAGAGTAATAGCAAATTCAAATATAAATTACTACATCTTGAAATTGAAAAAACAAAGTAAAAATCTGATTACTCCAATACAAAACTTACTTTTAAAGCTATTTTCAGAAATGAGTTATTGTTTTTAAAAGTCTGATCCATTTTTCTCATTTTTGAAAAAGTTAAAAATTCAACTTATTTCAAAATTATTTAAAAAAAATTATTTTCTTTGAAAGAAGATTGAAATCTTATTAACTGTAAAGGAAGTGTACAAAAATGTACTTTAAAAATGAAACCACTAAGTTCTAAAATAACCCAGTTTAAAAAATCTACTTAATTTCAAAAAAATACAATAATTATTTTAAACTTGTAAAAAAATATTGTTTTGATTTAAAGAACTGCTCAAATCTATTTTTTCTTGAATTAGAAGAAAAAAAAATATGAAAAAAACAACCAAACAAAGAAATCAAAAATTCTCCCAAAATACTTTTTTAAAACCTGAAAAATTCAACTTATAATCTAGAAAAATACTTTTTAATTTGATTATTTATAATCAATAATTAATAACGCAATCTTAATTATTTCAGTAATTCATTAACAACCCAAAGATTAAATGTATCAATAAACTTTTCAAATTATTTCTCAATTTTTTAAAAATTTTCAAACAAATAAAACAATTCAAATGCATATTTCTATTAAAAAAAAAAAAAAAATAGATATTATCAAATAACTGATTTTAATACAAAAAGTTCCTTATTCATACCCTTGGTATTTGAAAAAGGATATTGACTAGTCTTTTAAATTTCAAGAAATTTATAATAACAATATCAACAAACAGTTGTTTAGTCAAGTGCCGTCAAGTGCCTTGGTTTTCTTGAGGTTTTCTGTTTATTTTGTAAAATCAATAGATTTTTTTGAGGTTTTCTGTTTATTTCAAAAATTAAAAAAAACCTAACGACAAAAAATATTTAAAATGGGTAGGCTCAACTTCCATTTTAAAACTAAGAAAGTTCACAAATTATCTAAATAGATATTCTTATGTTTATGATAAAGAATAAATTAAAAACAAAATGCTGTAACTTGTGTAAAAAACATTCTAATCAGGAAATAATTTAAGAGATCAATCATTTTCTTTGGAACTGTTTATTCTATGAAAAAAATCGAAAAATTTGGATTAAGGAATTAATTCAAATAAACAAAAATAATAAGCAATTTTGGAAAAATATTCTTGATATTATTCGAAATAAAGACTCATTATCTATTTTATCATTGGTTAATGACAAAGAAAATTATGACTCTTTATTAAAATTTCTAAACAAAAATTTAGAAATTAGTGAAAGTGCTGTAGAGTGCCGTAGAGTATCTAGCTTTTCCAGAATTCAAAAGAATAGAGTAAAATCTCAGATTTTTCTCAATTCTTTTGAATTCTGGAAAACTTAACGGCTATGTTTTTTTTTTAATTTAAGAAATAAACTGAAAATTAAATGAATTTTCAGTTTATTTCAAAAATTAATAAAAACTGAACGGCTGTAAGATAATTCTAGTTCCCTCCCTTCAAAATAAAAAAAAAAAAAAAAAATTTCAAGAAATTTAATAAATATTTGTGAATAAAATAAATGATCAACTTTTTTAGATCTTCAAGGATACAATATTTGATTGATTTTTATTATATTTTTTAAATAAGACTAAAGTCTCAAGGTTACTTGTTCATAAAGACTCTCTGAAATTACAAAAAGTGAGATTTCTTCAAAATTAAATTTTTTTGCAAATTTTTTTTTTTTAAATTTGAGACAAAAACCAATAAAAAAAGGATTTGATATTTTCTTGGAAAATATAATTGGAAAAAATGAAACTCTTTGAAAAATAATTATTCATTTCTCTAAAGTTGACAAATGAAGTTGCACATCGGGTTTAAGTGTATCCTTATGTAAATAATTACTCTATTGACTTTGGTAAAAAAAATAAATAAGAGTTACTAGTCCCTTAAATAAAAAGATTTGAACCAAAATAAAAGAAATTAATCATCAAATTTTACTAATGTTCACAATTAATAATCTTGTCACTGGATTTTTTTCATTTTCTGATATTTTTTTCACTATATTTTCTTTCATTTTTTTTCATTTTTTTTGTTCTTTTTTTCTTTCTTTTTCCTGTTTTTTTCATTTAAAAAAGACAAAAAGCCCAAAACTTCCTTAGTCCTCGACTTCAAAAATTTCCAAATTTACAAACCAAATTCCAAAATAAACAAAAAAAAACAATTTCCAATCCAAATAAGTTCCAAAATTTCAATTAATGTCCAATATTAAGTCTCTTGGTGATATAAATCTAAATGTAAAAACCGACAAATACGAAGCCTTGGATCCAATAAAAACCTTTCCCGAAGAAGTTACAAAGATTGTTGATGTTGTTGCAGATTATGACAAGAATATTGTCTTTTTGAGTTCCGAAGGCAAACTATACCAATCAATGCCAGGAAAGTATCATGAAAAGCTACAAGCAATTGAAAACCTACCACCAATGAAAAGTATTGCTTCTGGCTATTTTCATTTCATTGCACTCTCAAATGAAGAAAAACCCAGGGTCTATGGGTGGGGTCAAAATAGAAACAAACAAATTGGTTTTGTATCCAACAACAACAGAGTCCAAAAACCAACTTTAATTGAACCTTTAAAAGAAAAAAACATTGACCAAATCTCTTGTATTGGATACTGTTCATTTTTTTTAAACAAAACAACAAATATTTTGTTTGGATGTGGTAATACTGCTTATGGCAAGTTGGGAAAACCAGAAACTAAAGAAGGTTTTGCAAAGATCCAAAAATTACATGAAAATGTTGCTAATGTATTTGGTGGTCATTCGGAACATACATTTATAATAAAAACTGATGGGAAATTATATGGTTTTGGTTTTAATTATTATGGTAAAGTTTTTTAATTTTTTTTTTTTATCTTTTTTTGCAATTTTTTTTTTCTTTTTTTGCTTGTGTTTTTTCTTTTTTGTTTTTCCTCAAAAATATTCTACTTTTTCTTTTTTTTCTTTTTTACATTAAAAGAAAGATGGGGAAATAGTTCCGAGAAAAAAAAATCAAAAAAAATCAAAAAAAGAGTATTTCAATAAGCCTTCAAAAACAAGAACTCAAGATTGAGATTTTAAACCTAAAAGAGAAGTAAAAAAATTATGTAATAGTATTAATTGAGTTTTTTTTTTTCAAATCTTTGTTTTTAAAATTCCCAAAGAAAATCTAAAAAACATCTCTTTTTTTGATTTTTGAAAACAAGAAACTCAAATTTTGAAAAACTTCTTTCGAGAGATCTCTTACATTTCAATTTTTTTAAAGAGTTACCAATTTCTCCAAATGAAGAAATAGGTTTGTTTTACTTTTATTTGATTTTTATTCAAGATCAAATATTTTTGCTCTGTTTAAACAACACAAGTATGAAAAAATAAAATTGAAAAAATACAAGTTAGAAAAAACTATTATATATATAACAATTATCATTTCGTCATTGTTCATCGAGTATTATTCACAATATAATCAACTTTCCATTTCTTAAAAATCTTGATGCTGTTGAATTTATTGTTGTTGATAGTAACCCGATTTTTAAAAGTCTCTAGTGCAAAAAAAAAGTCTATTCCAGTGTAACAATTTTTAAATAGATGAGAAAATGAATTTTCCTAAAATTCAACTTCCAGTATATTTTTTTGAATAGATAATAACCAATAGTCTTGAATAACACTCTACTCATCTAAAAAAACTCAAATATCAAAAAAAAAATAACTGATGATAAATATTGCCGTGACCTAGTTGTATTTCTCAAATTAAAATAGAAAATTTTTGGAATTTTCTTTATATTTTTCAAATTAAAAAAAAGCTAATGGTGTTTTTTTTTTAATTCAAAAGAATAGAGTAAAATGAAAGATTTTACTCTATTCTTTTGAATTCTGGAAAAGCTTATCGCTTTTTTTTTATTTTAATTTTTGCAATAAAAACCTAACTGCGATTTTCTTGAGTTTTTCTATTTTATCTGTTAAGTGTTCTAGGTTTTTTTGAGTTTTCTATTTTATTTGTGAAGTGTTCTAGGTTTTTTTGAGTTTTCTATTTTATTTGTGAAGTGTTCTAGGTTTTTTTTACTTTTTTAAATAAACCGAAAATTTATTAAAATTTTACTGTTTATTTCAAAAAGTAAAAAAAACCTAGAACACTTCACAAATAAAATAGAAAAACTCAAGAAAAGTTAACGATGTTTTTACAGAATTCAAAAGAATAGATGAAAATCTTAGATTTTACTCAATTTATTTAAATTAATAAAAACCTGGGCACTTTCCGTTAGGTTTTCCAGAATTTAAGAACAAAACTGAAAATTTTCATAATTTTTCTTTTTATTTCAAAAATTAAAAAAAACCTAACTGCAAATAAGAGGAATTTTAAACTCCTCCCTTAAATTACAATAAAAAAAAAAAAAAATTTCAATTTTTAATAAAATTTATATTTTTTTCAGTTTCCTCTGTTATCCAATTTAAAAAAACATTTTGAATAGTTTTAATAAAACATTCATAATTTAATAAATGAAGCACAAATTTTCAATTTTTTACAATTCCAAAAAAGATTTTCATTTAATTTTAAAAAAATACTACTCTCTTAAAAAGGTCAAAGTCAAAATTCAACTATTTAAATCCACAAATCAGTTATATTATATAATTTTGGTTTTCAGAATGTGAAATTTTGATGATTTATTTAATTCTTGAAATCTTTTTATTGAAATGTTTAATGAAAATATATGATTATATTTAATTTTTCAATTCAAAAGTAAATCCAAATAATATCAATAATTTAATCTAATTAATAGAGATTATTGATGATATCAAGCTTAATTCACAATAAAGTAACAAATAGCACAATAATTTCTCTCAAATCACTATATTTTAGAAAACCGCGAAATTAAATATTCTCACGATAATATAACAAATCGCGAAAATTATTAAAAAATCATGATAAACGCCAAAATATAGCGATTAAAAAGTAATCACGATATAATAGTTGATGAGTTTTTGGGCTAATTGAGAAATATTTTTACAAAGAAATTTTATTTGATCAAAAAATAGATTCGGTGATTAAAAGTTATTCTTTGAAAAAACAACAAAAAAGATACTTGATTCAATCAAGAATCAGATCAAAGATTTTTATTGTATTTTCATTTGATTTGGTTGACAAACATAAATTATTTTTCAAAAATTGTGACTCACGTGAAATAATAAATTTAAAAAAAAAAAATTATCCTTTAGTATTCAAGAACAATTAATAACTAAATCTGATTTGTAATTCACTTTTAAGTCATTCTAAATATATAAATATATGCCTGATATATTAAAAATTAAAAAAAAAATACTAACCAAAAACTAAAAAAAAGTGACAATTTTTGAAATGAGCATTACGAATTTTTTATTACTGAACTTTCACTGAAAAAAAGTTGAACAACAAGATTTTTTATGAATAATTAAATTCATTTTCAAAGACATTACATAGTCACAATTTTCATATTGATTATTGGTCTTTTCGAAGATCTTTTTTTTTTTCACATGATCTTTTTGAAAAAAAAAAAAAAAAAAAAAAAAAAAAAAAGAACACAAAAAGAAATCAAAGAAAAAGAAAAATTTGAAAAAGCAGAACTAAAATTTGCAAAATTAGAAAAAATGATTCTGATCCAAAAATTTGAAAATATTTTTTTGTTAAGAATACTGAAATAAACCGACCAAACAGCTTCCATAAACATTATAAAGTGAGTCAAAATTTTTGAAAAATAGTTTATAAATCCTTTTAGATCAACAGCAATAAGAACTAAAGATAAATAAATAATTTCTCAGTTAATTGTGGTGTTGTAAATTGCGTTGAATAATTAGCTTCTAAAACAACCAACCCTTCACCTGCTCTTTAAAGAATGTGTTCTTGGGTTAAAACATTTTCAATATTCTAAGAAAGCTAAAAGGAGTTGTATAACTTTTCAAAAGATTTCACAACAACCTTGCCAAATGATCACCCATTATTAAGATTTTTTGTACAATTGTTGTCTTCTTCTTCTTCTTCTTCTTCTTCTTCTTCTACTTTGTATTGCCCAGAAAACACAACTAGAGCTTCTTTGAGGTTTTTGGTTTTTGTTTGATCGATCACCAATAAGAAGGAAAATTACTCTTTATTCTGTTTTGGCTATTTAAATTGTGAAGGTAACAACTCCATTTTAAGAATACATATCTATTTTATATTCAAGTGTATTGTTGAAATAAGTAATTATTACTTTGATCATAAAAATCGTTTGGAAATTTTATATTTTGTAAAAAAAAAAAATGTATTGAAAAAAATTTTTAATCCACAACAAACAAACTCCTTCTGTTAATAAAAGTTTTATGTCTTTCAAAACTTTCAAACACTCAAAGACAATTCACAACCCTTAGAAACATTTTGTATATATTTTTAAAGGGGAAAAGTGTTGTAAAAGTGTCAAGGCTTTTGTAAAAGTCAAGAGATTTTTTTTTTTATATAATTTGATTTCAAAAAAATAATTTTCCATTTTTTCACGATAATATTGAATATCGCGATTTTATGATTTTTCACGATAAAGTTGGACTTATTGCGATTTTTTAATACTATCGTGATTTTATTTGTTAATATCATGATAATATATGTTATCATCAAAAACACTAATTTTTTCCAATTCAATAAAAAATAAAAAAAAATAAAATTAATAAAAAATTCATCAATTAATATAAAAAATAAATAAATACAAAAAAAAAAAAAGGTGAATTAGGATTAGGGCATAAAAAACCCATTTTCAAACCAACCCAAATCAAACTTGAATTCCCTGTTGAAGACATTTCAAAAATCATATTTGCATCCCAATTAACCTCTATTCTGACAAATGATGGAAAACTTTATGTAACTGGTAGTAATCAATTGACAGGGTTTGGAAGTGATTTAACAGAATTTAAACAACATTCACAATTTAAAAACAATAATACAATCATTCAAGATATTGATTGTGGTTATCATTTGTTTGCAATCTTAACACAAGATAACGAAATTTGGGTTCAGGGTGTATTTGGTGGTTCTGTTCTCGATAATTCATCAGTAATTAGAAAAATTCAAACAGGAAATAATCTAAGCAATGATCTTTCATCTTATAATCAAATAAAATGCTGTGATCAAAATTTAATGTTTTTCTTAAAATCAAATTCATATTTAAGTCAAGATCTTGAAAAGTTATTAAAAAATGGATACTTGTCTGATTGTAATATCCAAAATATTCCAGTTCATAAAATATTAATTGAGACAAGGATTGGAAAAACATTTGATTTGATCAAAAAATATTTGGAATCAAATTGCAAATTAAATGAAATTCAAGATTTGTTAAAATGGATTTATTGTGATCAAATGATCAATTCCAAAAGAACAAATGAAATTTTAAATCATTTTGGAATCCAAAATGCACAAAAAACCAAATTATTAACAAATGATTTAAAACAATTATTATTTGATGAACAAACTTCTGATTTTAAACTTGTTGTGAAAAATGAAGAAGAAGATGATGAAGAAGAAGATGATGATGATGAAGAAGAAGAATTATATATTCATAAATTTATTTTAGCAGCCAGAAGTGGATTATTTTTAAATATGTTCAAAAATCTTGAAGAAAATTTACAAAAAGTCAAAGATTATTCTGGCAAATCATTAGATACAATTGAATTATTAATATCATTTTTATACACTGATGAACTACCCATCACTGCAGACACAGACCAAGAATTCATCAAAGAAGAATTTGAAGATATTGTTGAATATTATCAATTAAATCCCACAATTCCAATGATGGATATTTTTGAAAAATGTTCTAAAAAATAATTTTATCAAACAAATTCGTAATTCTAATTTTTAAAGAAAATATTTTTTAACATTCAAATCTAATTTTTTTTTTTTTTTTCAAAGGGGGTAAGTACATTTTTCATTTTTTGAGTGCCACCATTTATGTGAAATTGAATTCTTCAAATCATTTCTTTAGCCAAATAGATTGATATTTTCATAAATACTAGAGTGGAATATATCCTAGTATAAGATATTTTCATACCAATAAAAAAACGGAAATCAAAAAATGAAAAAATTGATCAAAAAAAAATAAATAAAAAACAATTATTACTTGATTACATCTATAACATTTGACACAATTACTTATTCTTAATTTGGTTTTATTTTTAATTCTTCATGAAAAAAATTTTGTTTGGAAAATTTTTGATAAACAAATTACCTTTTTTTTTATCAAAAAAATATATCAACTCTCAAAACATTTAATTTAATTCAAAATAATTCTGTTTTAAGATATTTAAGAAAAGGCCAAAATATTATAATAATTTGGGATTTTTCTGAAAATATATTAAAATATAAAATAATACTCAAAGAAAATATTAATCAAATCCCAAGAAATTTAAAAATTTACGAATTCAATAAAAAGAATCCCACAAAAAAGAAATTGTTACTTAGAGGAAAAACTCGAATATTTAAAAATAAGAATTTAGTTCATTTGAATATTTCAAGTTTCAATATTAGAGGATTAAATAAATCAGACAAAATAAAATTCTTAGAAACTTTCTTATTAAAACACAACGTTGACTTATGTTTAATTCAAGAATCTAAAATATCACAAAAACCTTTCTTAATAAATTATAATTCAATAATTAAAAAATCTTATGGAAAATTAAACAATAAAGGTGGATTAATTATTATTTTTAAAAAATATTTAACTGATTTCATAAGAGAAATTTTAATACCACAGCGTGATTTCATGGGAATACATTTATGTGATTCAATCATTATTAATCTTTACAGAAGAAATAAAAAATTTTCTGAATTTAAAAATTTTTTATTAAAACTTACAACTCAATATCAATTTCATGATGTTATGTTTGGGGGGGGATTTTAACGTACAAATGAATATATTAAATAAAATAATAAATAAAAAATATCGAATAATTGAGAATAATAAACCAAGTCGTAAAAACAACAATATTGACTTTTTATTAACAAACAACAAAATACAATTTCCTCAAAAATCCAAAAGTATATATAATGACTTAAGTGATCATAATATGATAAGAAATAAATTCTTTATAAGTTCCAAGTGGGAGATTAAAAAATCTTACTTAGTTAAAAGTCCTGATCTAAACCCCAATTCAAAATTTTTAACACACCAAAATTCGATTTGTGAAAAAAAAAACTTATTTAACCACTTCTCGAAGATTTACCAAATTAGAACCATTCACTAATTGAAATGTTAACACCTTTTTATAAAATAAAATACTCACAAAACAATAAATAAATAATTATCAATACAAATAAATCATGGGTGTGTTAAAAATTTTGGAGAGAGCAAAACAAAAAAATACATTAGTAAATTTGTTGAAATTCTATTAGGAATATTGATCGATCAAAGGGTAGATATCACCAACTAATTTTATTTGAGTTCTTCTATTTGGAACAACTCGACTTTAACATAATATAACCTTTTAGAAAAATTTTGATCCAACGAAGCAAATTACGTAATTAAAACAATGAAATGAAAACAAAAACTAAAAGATGAAAAAATGATTATCAAATTTTACAAAAATCAAAATTATCTCAAATTTCAATGAAATTGTATTATTGTGATTGTTTGGAACATTTTAGCTGTGTGGAAAATTTTGAATTTTAGTTTATTTCAAAAAAAATTTATTATTTTTTTTCAAGATAAAAAAGTAAATAAAATTAATTTTAAAAAATTTAAAAAAAAATTTTTACAAAAAGAAAGAATAGTCTATAATATTACAAAGGAAAATGAAGAATTATTCATTCTTATTAAAAATTTATTCTTGGACCAAAAAGTAATTAATAAAATTCAAAAAATCAACTCAAAAAAATGATATAAATTAATAAAACAAATCAATTATGAATTCGAATTTGATTTGAAATATTGGAAATTAATAAATAAAATTAGAAAATCATCAACAAAAATTATTTTAAATAACAAAAATTTAGAAAAGACATATTTTAATTATTGCCAAGAGATTAGTAAAAAACCTGAATTAAAAATCATCAAATTAATTAAAGATTATTATTTTAATAAATTTGAAGATTTAAAACTTATCGAAACAAAAGATGTTTTTTTTCTCTAGAAAAGATTTATGAATTAATAAAATATCAAAAAAAATAAATCAGTAAAAGATTTTGACAAAATAAAATTCTATAAAATTGATCCCAAAAAGAAAAATGAAATAGAACATCTTGAATTTTTAAAAAGAATTCAACAAACTTTTTATTACTGGATTGATAACCCTAATGAAGAAATAATAAATTTCATTAAAGAAAGAAATATTTTATTTATACACAAAGCTGGAGACGAAGGAATTCCATTAAATTATAGACCAATATCAATTAATAACACATTAGCAAGATTTTTTCTTAAACTTATTTATAAAGGAATCGAAGAATCTTGGAATCTAGTATCAGATTCTCAATTCGGATTTAAAAAAAAATTAGATACTAGAATTGCTGTATTAAATTTAGTTTTGAATTAGAGAAACTTAAAAATGATTACAAAAATAAAGAATTCTTTGTGGTTACGATTGATATCAAAAAATTTTTTGATGCTATTAGTCATATATTAGTACACTATGCTCTTGATAAATATATTCGAAATGAAAAAATCAAAATATGGCTAAAAAAATTTTATAAAAAGGTTGGATTCGGAGTTTATCAAGGAGATCCTCTTTCTCCTTTACTATTTGGATTTATCAGTCATTTTTTAATTGAAAAAATTAAACACCTTGCAAAACATGTTCAGATGTTGCAGATGATTTGATTTTAATAATGGAAGGACCAATTTCAGAAATTGACAAAAAATTAATAATAATCTTTAAAATTATTCAAGAATTTAAAATGAATCCAAATACTGAGAAAACACTAAAGTCAAAAACTTTATCAAAAATAAAATATTTAGGAATTTGGCTTGAAAAAGAAAAACATTTGAAAAAAAACTTTGAAAAGGTAAAAGATAGTTTTAAAAAAATTAAAAAAAATTTTAGCCAACAAAAACTCGCCAATGGAGTAAAATTACAAATGTTTAAATCAATATGTATTAGCCAATTATTTTATGGACTTGTAATTTTTAATTTAAACCAAAAAGATTTTGACTCAATTGATGTTTGGATAAATAAAAAAGTAACAAAATTTTTAAAAATAAATCCACACTCTCCCAAGAATAATTTATAAAACTAAAGCTAAACTTGACCAAGCCAGAATATCAATCTACAAAAGAAGATATAAACTCAAAAAAAAAAATTAGAAATACTTGGGTTTGAACACATTTCACAAAAAATTAAAATTTTCCAAGAAAAAGATGAAAATATCAATTGGGAAATTGAAAACTTAAAATTACTAAATGTAGACCTAAATGATTTTAGACAAAAGTTAATTATAAATAGCTCTGGGTGGAAAGGTCAAGAATATTTAAAAATTATTAAATACAATAACAATATCAACAAACAACAAAAATATTTAAAATGGGAAGGTTCAACTTCCATTTTAAAATTAAGAATTTTCACAAATTATCTAAACAGATATTGTTATGTTTATGATAAAAATAAATTAAAAAACAAAAATTCTGCAACTTATGTAAAAAACATTTAAATCAGGAAATAATAGAAGATATCGATCATTTTCTATGGGACTGCCCATTCTATGGAAAAAATCGAAAAATTTGGATTAATGAATTAATTCAAATAAATAAAAATAATAAGCAATTAAAGAATAATATTCTTGATATTATTCGAAATAAAGACTCATTATCTATTTTATCATTGGTTAATGATAAAGAAAATTATGACTCTTTATTAAAATTTCTAAACAAAAATTTAGAAATCAGGGCTGTAAGAGGAAACTAGTTTCCTCCCTTCAAAATAAAAAAAAAAAAAAAAAAAAAAACAAATTACTTTTTTATTTCGAAAGAATTTTCAAAATGAATTTTAAAAAGGCTATTTTCATTTAATTCATCTAATTCTAGTTTTAGTTCAGAAAATCTGAGATTTTTTGACTTCTTCTTGAGAATAAACATTTAACTGATCTATTTCATTTGATTTAAAAATTATTTATTTTCCATTAAAATTGAGAACGAAAAATAATTCTGAATCTTGATCGATATTTTTTCTTAAATTTTGCTTTTTTTTGGGTTGAATCTTTTGTAACTGTTTTTTTTTATTCCTAGAATTCAATTGCTTTTTTTTAAATTTTTGAAATAGTATTCTTTATTTTGGTTTTGTTTAATTAAAATATTTGAAAATTGAATTTTGGAAACAAATTTGGCAAAAAATATTTTTTAAAATAATAATAAATAGAAATCGGGCGAGTAATTCAAGGTTAAAAATTGTTTACATTCATCCAAATTAAGAAGATAAAGAAAACAAATCTTCGAAAATAGGCTTTTATGGATTTTTTTTTTTTCATTCTTGATTTCAACAAATTTATTTGGTAAGATGATCTTTCGTGTTTGGTCTTCTAAAAATAAATAATTGTTTCAAATACACACTCTTTCATGTATATTTTTTTGGTTTACTGTTTGGTTAATTTCACTTATTCATATAAACACATTCTCTGGATGCAAAGCCAAATTTACTAAAACCCAAAATTGAATCAAAAAAAAATACATTGAAAAATTGAAAAATTAAAGATTCAACTCTGAATTAATTTTGATTCTTGTTACAAATAGAGTAGCGAGTGATGTTTTGGTTTCAAAGTTTCAATATCTGGTTGCATTCAAAAAAATATTTTTCAGTAATTTTCACACAATTAAAATTTTTCAAAATGGTAAAATGTACTTACTTCCTTAAATCCACTAAAATTCCCAATTCCCAAAATAGAAAGATCATTTTTACTCAACTGAAAACAATATTTACATTCAGTTTCAAATTTATAACACAAAATTTCAACAAAATTTAAGGCACAAAAAAATCTCAAATTAAGGCACAAAAGTTCGAATTTTTTTTTCACAATTTATTTTACTTGAATTTGAATTTTGTGCCTTAATTTAAGATTTTTAAAGTACCTTAATTTTTATTATAAAGTTTGAGCCTTAAAAGTGGAACTGACTGTATTTTTTAAAAACAAAATCCAACTAATTTTCCCAAACTTAATTTTGTCAAAGATCCTCAAATTAAATTTCCACAAAACCTTTCCTACACAAAACTTCAACCCAATTTTCATTGAAACAACAAATTATGTTTTCAAAGGGACGATCCAATCAAAAAAAAAATTATCAAAAAAGCATTTATTAAAAATGTTCAGTACGTTTGGCATGGATCATTTTGTTCCACAAACAATATGAGTAGAAATTATCCTCTTAGTCATAACTGGGGGATTTAATTCAAGAATAAAAACAAAAAGTAATAAACAATCACGAACCAAAATAACAAATAAGACAAAAACACACTGATTTTGTAATAATTAATACAGTCGCCTCGACCCTACAGTGAAAATTTATAAGACCTTGAAATTTATTTTCTATTTTGAAATTTTATTTTATAATAAATCTTAAAAGGGTTATGAAAGCTCGTCCTAAACCATAAAATTTATAATAGAAAATTAAACAAAAGATATTCATCATTTGGTTTTAGAAATTGATTGACAAATTCATTAAAAAACTTTGTTTAATGTGGATATTCATCTTTCCAAAAATTGAAAAAATCTAAGGTTTAAACAATTTAAAAACAATGATCGAAAAATACTTTCCAGTTTCTGTGATTTCTGTGATTTCTGTGATCTCTGTGATTTCTATTCTTGTCTTGGTTTTGACAAAAAAAATAATAACTCAAATGAAGGAAGAAAAATTTGAAAATTTTTATCATCAGTACGAAATTTAATTCAGGTTTTCAAAAAACCCAATTTTATAATAGACAACCAATTTCTCTGTAACAATAAATTTTCACAGTAGGACTGGGACTGTTCGATGGTTTATGGAGACAATGTAACAATTCAAACTATCCTAATGATCAAAAATCATTGATAATACAATCATTTAGCTTTAAAGTTGTTTGTTGAGAGTGTTTTTAATGTTAAAAAATCGTAGTTATTTTTTCTTTTTCATTTAACATTTAAACGATCCTTAACAAGGTGTTCGTGTTCGCGAATATGTGTAGAAATTTTTGTTATGAATTCTTCAGTAAAAAAATGAACACAAAATGATTTTTTGATTCAAATTGGAGAATATTTCAAAGATCACAACTTTGTCTTTTTAATAGAGAATTGGAACAAATTGGGTTTGAGACAAATTCTTGAATTGCAAACAGTAGTCCTTAAACTGGATTGCTTTTTTCAAAAAAAAGTTAGATCTACTTAGATAATCAAACAATTACTTGAATGTACTCGACACACCCTCCTTTAATGAACTCTAGGTAGGTTGATTACAATCTTTATTAAAAATTTAGGTTATTTAAATAAAAAGATTTGATTCAAAATAAAATGAAATTACAGATCAATTTTTCTAATATTCACAATTAAAAATCTTGTCACGGATTTTTTTCATGTACGGTATTTTTTTCACTTTATTTCCCTTCCATATTTTTTTTCATTTTTTTTTATTTTTTTCCTTCTTTTTCCTGTTTTTTTCTTAATAAAAAAGACAAAAAACCCAAAATTTCCTAGTCCTCGACTTCAAAACCAATCCCAAGTCTACAAACCAAATTCCAAAAAAAACAAAAAAAAGCTTTCCAATCCAAATAATTTCCAAAATTTCAATTAATGTCCAATATTAAGTCTCTTGGTGATCTCAATGTAAAAGGAAGAACTAAACAAACCAAAACAAACAAATACGAAAACTTGGATCCAATAAAAACCTTTCCCGAAGAAGTTACAAAGATTGTTGGTGTTGTTGCAGATTATGACAAGAATATTGTCTTTTTGAGTTCAGAAGGCAAACTATACCAATCAATGCCAGGAAAGTTTCATGAAAAGCTAAAAGCACTTGAAAACCTACCACCAATGAAAAGTATTTCTTCTGGCTATTTTCATTTCATTGCGCTCTCAAATGAAGAAAAACCCAGGGTCTATGGTTGGGGCGATAATGTAAACAAACAACTTGGTTTTATAACCAACAACGACGAAGTCCAAAAACCTACGTTAATTGAATCTTTAAAAGAGCAAAACATTGACCAAATCTCTTGTAGTGGTTACTGTTCATTTTTTATAAACAAAACAACAAATATTTTGTTTGGATGTGGTGATACGCACAATGGCATGTTGGGAAAACCAGAAATTAAAGAAGATTATGCAAAGATCCAAAAATTACATGAAAATGTTGCTAATGTATTTGGTGGTCATTCGGAACATACGTTAATAATAAAAACTGATGGGAAATTATATGGCTTTGGTTTTAATAATTTTGGTAAACTTTTTTAATTTTCTTTTCTTGATTTTCTTTTTTTTTCTTTTTTTGCAATTTTTTTTTTCTTTTTTTGCTTGTGTTTTTCTTCAAAAATATTCTTTTTCTTCTTTTTTACATTAAAAGAAAGATGGGGAAATAGTTCCGAGAGAAAAAAATCAAATCAAAACAAAAAAAGAAGATTTCAATAAACCTTCAAAAACAAGAACTCAAGATTGAGATTTTAAACCTAAAAGAGAAATAAAAAAATTATTTAATAGTATTAATTGAGTTTTTTTTTTTTCAAATCTTTGTTTTTCGATTCCCAAACAAAATCAAAAACATCTCTCTTTTTGATTTTTGAAAACAAGAAACTCAAATTTTGAAAAACTTCTTTTGAGAGATCTCTTACATTTCAATTTTTTTAAAGAGTTACCAATTTCTCCAAATGAAGAAATAGGTTTGTTTTACTTTTATTTGATTTTTATTCAAGATCAAATATTTTTGCTCTGTTTAAACAACACAAGTATGAAAAAATAAAATTGAAAAAATACAAGTTAGAAAAAACTATTATATATGTCTTTACGGACCGATTCCTGTATTTTTTTGAATAATCTATGTTATTTTTATTTCAATTCTTAATTGAATTTTTAATCAATTTAATTCAATAAAACTCAATTACATTCAATTATACTCTATTTTTTAATAATATTACATTTTTTTATAATTTTTTTCTATTCCATTGTAAACCTTTGCAATTGTTATATTATTTATTTTTAGAATAAGTTTTCTCTCAAGTAGGTAAAACAAAAAATAACATATAAAGATAAAAATATATATTTTGATTTATTTATTTCTTAAAAAAATAATTAAAAATTAGAATAAAATTTTAATAATTAAAAATAAAGATAATAATAAATATTTTTTTTTAAAAAAAACCCAATAATGTTTGACGGGAAGAAAAAAGATCATTTAAAGCAAATTATAATTTTCCCAGTAAGGAAAAAATAACCAACAAATGTGAATAGTCCCCTTATATTTTTTTGACTTCTCTACATAATTGTCATTCCACACCTTTTTTAAATATAAAGGTACTGGTATTATAAAAATTAAATTCTATTTTGAGGAAAATCACCAAATCCTTCATAATTTAACTTGAACCTTTAATTTGAAAAGGAATTAGCATCAAAATACTTAATCTTTAAAAATGTTTTTAGTATAAGTTAAAAAAAAAGAAAATAATTTTCTAAAAGAAAAAAATGTAATTTTTTAAACAAGTTGACTTATCTTAACAGACCAAATTTCAAAATACCATACACCAAAGACCTTTGTATAAATTCATTCTACAAGTTCAAAAGAAGAGGTTAAATTTTAATTACTTTTTGAAAAAACAAAGACGAATCTCTCTTTTTTTCAACTTTTTAATTGTTTTTTCTCACATGTCAATTCACCTAGCATTGTGTTTTATCAATTCTAAATTTCTGGGATAATCTACTTCAAAATCACACAATTCAAAATTATCAGAAACTAAGAGATTTTATATTTAAAATTGAAAATAAATTAATTTTTTAGGGTTGAGTTTTCATAGGGTAAAATATTGAATTTCTACTTCATAAAATAAACTATTTTTCAGTCAAAGGGGCCCAGTTGTAATGGTATAATACACGTGTTTAAAGGGTTTGTATAGATATTAGAAGAAAAATTTTATTTTGGAAATTTTCAAAATTGAAATCATTTTTGCACATTTCTACACATTTTTGTTTTTTTTTTTCGATTTTTTTTTTAAAAACGTCATTCATTTGAAAAAAAATTTTTTATTGCAAGATCAATAGTCACTTGGTAAAAACGTGTTATTCTAAAGTCATTGAAACCATGTAAAGATTGTTGAGAAATCTATTGATTTCTATTGCAATTCAATTCGATCTTTGATCTTGATATTTGTTTAATAAATTTGAAAAATTTTCACTTCATTTTCATTTCATTTTTCAAATAGAGACCACAAATACCAATAAACTTTGTTTGGGGGTTTAATTTCTGAAAGAAAAGTATGGAAAATGAAGTGAAAAATGTTTCATATTTATTATTCAAATACCAGTAGAAGTTCAAAACGAACATCGTTGTTTTTCTCAATAGGGCCCTCAGAATTTGAGTTTTTCAATTTTTAAGAAAAGCTATTGATTAATTAGTTTTCTTTCAGACATGTATCAACATTTCTTTGATGTGTATTATTCTCTTTATTTCTTATTTGTTCTTCAAAGGTCAATTATATAAAATAATTGATATTTGACAAAAACCTTGGGCCCCTTTGACTGAAACAGAGTTTACTTTTCTAATCAAAAATAGATTTATCCAACTCAAAATTTTGTAAAAAACTTTTTTTGAAAAATTTTAACAGAATCTCTCAACACATCATTATTTTAAGGGATTAGTAAACTAAAAAAAATCTTCAAGCAAATTTAATAGCAAATTCAAAATCTTGAAATTGAAAAAAAAAAAAGAAGTAAAAATCTGATTACTACAAGACCAAACTTACTTTTAATACTATTTTCAGTAACGAATTATTTTTTTAAAAGTCTGATCCATTTTCTCATTTTCGAAAAGTTCAATATCCAACATATTTTCAAATTATTTAAAAAAAAATAAAATTATTTGTAAAAGAATGAAAGGAATTTTTTGTATATGAAGGAAATGTACTAAAAAAATACAGTTTAAAAATAAAATCAAAAAGTTTTGAACACACTCATTATAAAAAATCCAGTTAATCTCAAAAAAAAAAAAAAAAAAATAAGAATAATATTAAACTTGAAAAAACTATAATTTATTTGATTCAAAGAACAGTCCAATTCATTTTTTTTCAATTTTTTTAACAAAAAAAATCCCAGAAAACAATTAAACCATCGAATTAAAAATTCTCACAAAATACTTTTTTTAAAACCTGGAAAAATCAACTTTTAATCGAAAGAAATACTTTTTAAATTTGATTATTTTTAATCAATGATTAATAACCCAATTTTAATTTTTATTGAGTTGTAAATAAATCATTGATTACAAGTATCAATAGATTTTTTAGGTATTATTTCAGAACCTTTTTTCTCATATTTTCAAACAATCAAAACACCAATTCAAATTTACAATTCTAAAAAAAAAAAATATTTTTAAATAACTGATTTTAAAAAAGAAGTTATTTGTTTATATATACTTTTAATCTTTTAAAAATACGTTTACCTAATCTTAAAAATCCCAATAAATTTAATAAATATTTGTAAGTACAATAAACGATCAATTGTTTCTGGATCTTCAAGGATTAAAGATTTGATTTATTTTTCTTGTATTTATAAAATAAGAATAAAGTTTCAAGGTTATTTTGTTTGTACAAACTCTCTACAATTACTAAAAAGTGGGATTTCCTAAAAAAAAATAAAAATGTTTTATCAATTTTGCTTTTTCGGAATTGATCCAAAAATACAAACTAAAAAGAATCAGATACTTTGACTGAATATTTAATTGGTAAAAATAAACTTCTTTTAAAAATGATAATTCATTTTACTAAAGTTGATAAATGAGTTTTTCTTTTAAGTTTAATTCTAACCTTGTGTAAACAAATACTCATTTACTCTTGGTGAAAAATAATAATAAATAAAATTTTCGGGTGGCTTGGGGCTCTAGTTGTTTAATGTGGATTTGTTCAATACTCAAGTGGCTACTTGGTAATAGAAAGGATATGGTGAAATTGCCCTTCTTTTGATTGACAAAAATTCAAAAAGCAAAAAAAAAAATTAGAGGGGAATCTCATTAGCATAAAATTCAATTACAAAAAATGAATTTTGATTCGGATCTCATTGGAAAAAAACCAATTAACCATATAAAGTTTAAAAGTATTCTCAATTCCAAAAAATCAAATTATTTTAAAAAGATTCTTTTTCTAATTTTATGAAATTCAAAAAAGGATAATTTCTTCAATTTAAAACTAATTGTTTTCTAAAAGTATACAATCAATTAATTCCAATTTAATCTAATTTATAGTGATATTTGAAACCCTAAAAAATAAAAAAAATTTGGATTTTGAAACATTCTTTCGAGAAAAAAATAACTCATTTGAGAATAGTTAAAAAAGAATGAAAAAAATCTTTAAGATCTCAAAAAGCACCAAAGAGAAACACCCCAAAACTGACATAAATCTTTTCAAAATTATAGATTCTAAATTGTTCAAATTGGGAATTGAGTGTTTTTTTTTGGTGCTTTCTGCTAAAAATTTCATCTTTTTTGATTTGGAGATCGATCGAACTTCACCGTTTGGTTAGTTTTTAATTGTTCTTAGAAACTTATAAAAAAATTAAAATTTTTTTTCATTTCAGCCACAAAACATTAATTTTCACCATAGTGACCCAATCCTTAGGCGAGATAAATTTATTTTAAAAGTTAAATGGGTACTTTTTGGTTAAGAAGTAAGAAAACGCCTTCAAGAGAGTTATAAAAGAAAATAATATGTAATGGATAACAATAATTAAAAAAAAGTTTATTTCTTTTTTTATCTTTCTTTTTTCTTCTTTTTTGGAAATGGTATTCTTTAATTTTGTTAAGTTTTAAAAATGATTTTTGTGACCAAATAGTAAGAAAAAAAGATGGATCTTAAAATTACCTTTTTTTATTTTTTGTATTTGGTGTAGTTGAATATCCAATTCTTAGCGATCGTGCTTTAAAAAATATATTCCTCAAAAATGCATTTTCCCCATCTCCTTAGAGCAAAATATGTTATTTCAGTCTTGTTATCATTGTTAATTTTTTTTGGACTCGAAGTTTTTCAACCTTTAGAATAATAAGAAAAGAATAAGAAAAGAAAAGAAAAAGGCAAAAAGAAAAAAATTTAAAAAAATGATTTCAACTGAATCAAATTATAGATGAGCTAGAAAAAAATACATGTCAACAATTAAATTACCTGAGTAGTCTAAAAATGGATTCAAATTCAATTATAAATAACTAGTTATAGATTTTTTTTTACAAAAAAATATTTTTTCAAACTAAAACCTCATAAAATTTCAATAAATAAATTGTATAAATCTCTAAAATTAACACTTATATCTTAGTACTCATGTGTTCTAATTATCCTGATTCATGATTAGGTCCCTTCGATTTTAATAATTGAGATCTTCTTTTTAAAAAGTTCTACATGAACCGGTCTCGAAAGGTATTTTTTTATTACAGAGAAGGAATTTTCAACATGAAAGAACATTATTAAAGTCAACTACACATTACAAAAGAAGTTTTATTGTAGATCAGAGTTTTAAACAATTATTTTTTGAAAAAATAGTTCAATTGCAAATACAGGATTTGTCATAAAAAACAGATATAACAATTATCATTTTGTCATTGTTCATCGAGTATTATTCACAATATAATCAACTTTCCATTTCTTAAAAATCTTGATGCTGTTGAATTTATTGTTGTTGATAGTAACCCGATTTTTAAAAGTCTCGAGTGCAAAAAAAAAGTCTATTCCAGTGTAAAAATTTTTAAATAGATGAGAAAATGAATTTTCCTAAAATTCAACTTCCAGTATATTTTTTTGAATAGATAATAACCAATAGTTTTGAAAACACTCTACTCATCTAAAAAAACTCAAGTATCAAAAAAAAAATAATTGATGATAAATATTGCCGTGACCTAGTTGTATTTCTCAAATTAAAATAGAAAATTTTTGGAATTTTCTTTATATTTTTCAAATTAAAAAAAAGCTAATGGTGTTTTTTTTTAATTCAAAAGAATAGAGTAAAATGAAAGATTTAACGCAATTCTTTTGAATTTTGAAAAACCTTACGAATTCCCCAGCCTATGAAAATAATGGTAAAATCTCAATATCTGAATTAAAAAAAATTAATATATCTAATATAAAAAAAAATAATATTATTAATATTTTTGATATTATTAATAAACAAGATTCAATATATTTATTAGCTTGAGAAGATAACAAAACTATGTTTGAATATTTTTAAAAAAAATTCTAAATTCAAGTTTATGAATTCGGGAAGTTTGTCACATGCCGCCGAGTATTGTTAAGTTCCGTTAAGTTCCGTTAAGTTATGTAAAGTTCCGTAGGGTGCCGTAAAGTGCCTAGTTTTTTTTTAATTTTTGGAATGTAAAGAAAATTAAATAAATTTTCTTTACATTTCAAAAAATCAAAAAAACCTAACGGCGCTTTTCCAGTATTTAAAAGAATAGAGAAAAATCAAAGATTTTACTCAATTCTTTTCAATTCTGGAAAAGTTAACTGCTTTTTTTTTTAATTTTTGTAATAAATTGAAAATTAAATAAATTTTCTTTTGATTTCAAAAAGTAAAAAAAAAAACTAAGGCCGATTTTCTAGTTTTTTTTTGAGTTTTCTATTTTATTTGTGAAGTGTTCTAGGTTTTTTTGGGGTTTTCTATTTTATTAGTCAAGTGTTCTAGGTTTGGAGAACCGGTATGGGCCAGTGGAAACACAACCCAGTGTACAATCTGAAGGCCGGGGTTCTATTCCCTTAACCATTATTTCTTATTGTTTACAATTTTCTCAAATAGCCACCACGGTGTAATTTTAATTAAAAATCGGGCTTATGCTTCTTAGAACCACTAATTCTTTGAGGAAATCGTTTGACCGAATTGAATCTTTTTGACTATTATAAAACTGAACCGAATTGTAACAAAATCCCTCTCAATTTATGGAGCGGATCCGATTTTTGGGAGAAATGACCAGCTCTCACTTGGTTCAACAATATCTCTAATTCAAATTAGGGATTCGGGCAAACAGGTGGACTTTTAGTACCCACTCTTTAATGGAAAAAAAAAAAAGTGTTCTAGGTTTTTTTGAGTTTTCTATTTATTTAGGAAATCAATAGATTTTCGTTAGGTTTTTTTGAGTTTTCTATTTATTTGTGAAGTGTTCTAGGTTTTTTTGGGGTTTTCTATTTTATTTTGAAAATCTATTGATTTTCGTTAGGTTTTTTTGAGTTTTTTATTTATTTAAAAAATCAATAGATTTTCGTTAGGTTTTTTTTACTTTTTGAAATAAACTGAAAATTTATTAAAATTTTCTGTTTATTTTTAAAGTAAAAAAAACCTAGAACACTTCACAAATAACATTGAACACTTCACAAATAAATAGAAAACTCAAAAAAACCTAACGAAAATCTTTTGATTAGCCAGATAACACAGAAAACTCAAGAAAAGCTAACGATGTTTTTACAGAATTCAAAAGAATATATGAAAATCTTAGATTTTACTCAATTTATTTAAATTAATAAAAACCTGGGCACTTTCCGTTAGGTTTTTTTTAGAATTTAAGAACCAAACTGAAAATTTTCATAAATTTTCTTTTTATTTCAAAAATTAAAAAAAACCTAACTGCAAATAAGAAGAATTTTAAACTCCTCCCTTAAATTACAATAAAAAAAAAAAAAAATTTCAATTTTTAATAAAATTTATAATATTTCAGTTTCCTCTGTTATTCAATTTAAAAAAATATTTTGAATACTTTTAATAAATCATTCATAATTTAATAAATGAAGCACAAATTTTCAATTTTTTATTTTTTTCTATTTTTTCCCTTGTTGAATTTCCAATTTATTGGGAAGAAGAGTTACTAAGGAGAAAAATCAAGTGGTTACCTACTAATACTCGAAGGACAGAAACTAGTTGGTATGAGTAACTTGAAAATAAAAAGAAAAGACAAAAAACAAAAATTACCAAGAGATAAAACAAACAAATTTGATCAACAAGAAAAAAATAGCAGCTACTAAACAACGACCATCCTAAATGAACTTTTATGATCAATAATCATAACTAAAATAAATTAAATAAAAGTATCATTGCTGTGATTTTGGGTGTTCTTGATAAAAATGGACAGTTGTTTTTTTTTTTTTTGAAATTTTTATCAACTTTCTTTGAAAAACCCTTTTTTTTTTTGTTTTCTAATTTTTTTTTTTTTTTTTTTTTTTTTTTCTTTTTAATTTTTCTTTTTGTTTTTTCAACCAATAAAAAATTGGAACCTGCTCGATTCCAAAATATTTTTTTTTTCTTTATCATCTAAATTACTAATTTACCATTAGTAATCAGAGCTGTAAGAGGATCTTTGATCTCTCCCTTCAACCAATAAAAAAAAAAAAAAAAATTTTCAATTTTTTAATATCCCAAAAAGATTTTCATTTTATTTTAAAAAAATACTACTCTCTTAAAAAGGTCAAAGTCAAAATTCAACTATTTAAATCCACAAATCAGTTATATTATATAATTTTGGTTTTCAGAATGTGAAATTTTGATGATTTATTTAATTCTTGAAATCTTTTTATTGAAATGTTTAATGAAAAGATATGATTATATCTAATTTTTCAATTCAAAAGTAAATCCAAATAATATCAATAATTTAATCTAATTAATAGAGGTTATTGATGATATCAAGCTTAATCCACGATAAAGTTACAAAAAGCGCAATAATTTCCATCAAATCGCGATAATATCAGAAAATCGCGATATTCAATATTCTGACGATAATATAACAAATCGCGATATTCCATAAAATCGCGATAATTATTAAAAAATCATGATAAATGCCAAAATATAGCGATTAAAAAGTAATCACGATATAATAGTTGATGGGTTTTTGGGCTAATTGAGAAATATTTTTACAAAGAAATTTTATTTGATCAAAAAATAGATTCGGTGATTAAAAGTTATTCTTTGAAAAAAACAATAAAAAGATACTTGATCCAATCAAGTATCAGATCAAAGATTTTTATTGTATTTTCATTTGGTTTGGTTGACCAACCTATGGATCCTTTAAGGTCAACAACAATATGTACTAAAGATAAATAAATAATTTCTCAGTTAATTGTGGTGTTGTAAATTGCGTTGAAAAAATTAGCTTCTAAAACAACCAACCCTTCACCTGCTCTTTAAAGAATGTGTTCTTGGGTTAAAAAATTTTCAATATTCTAAGAAAGCTAAAAGGAGTTGTATAACTTTTCAAAAGATTTCACAAAAACCTTGCCAAATGATCACCAATTATTAAGGTTTTTTATACAATTGTTGTCTTCTTCTTCTTCTTCTTCTTCTTCTTCTTCTACTTTGTATTGCCCAGAAAACACAACTAGAGCTTCTTTGAGGTTTTTGGTTTTTGTTTGATCGATCACCATTAAGAAGGAAAATTACTCTTTATTCTGTTTTGGCTATTTAAATTGTGAAGGTAACAACTCCATTTTAAGAATACATATCTATTTTATATTCAAGTGTATTGTTGAAATAAGTAATTATTACTTTGATCATAAAAATCGTTTGGAAATTTTATATTTTGTAAAAAAAAAAAATGTATTGAAAAAAAATTTTTAATCCACAACAAACAAACTCCTTCTGTTAATAAAAGTTTTATGTCTTTCAAAACTTTCAAACACTCAAAGACAATTCACAACCCTTAGAAACATTTTGTATATATTTTTAAAGGGGAAAAGTGTTGTAAAAAGTGTCAAGGCTTTTGTAAAAGTCAAGAGATTTTTTTTTTATATAATTTGATTTCAAAAAAATAATTTTCCATTTTTTCACGATAATATTGAATATCGCGATTTTATGATTTTTCACGATAAAGTTGGACTTATTGCGATTTTTTAATACTATCGTGATTTTATTTGTTAATATCATGATAATATATGTTATCATCAAAAACACTAATTTTTTCAAAAAATCGAGAATTTAAAATTTAAAATCGATGGAGAAAATTTTCTAGATATTGAACCAATTGAGAACAAAAATTATAAAAAATTTCTAATTACAATACAAAATATATTTAATAATTGGTTATTGAACCCTAATGATTAAACTATTGAATATATCAAAAAAAGATCAATTTTGTTTATTCATAAAAAAGGAAATGAAGGAGTCACTTTAAACTATAGACCTATTTCAATTAATCAAAGTCTACCAAGATTATTTCTTAAAATGCTATATAAACTTATTGAGCCATGTTGGGAATTTATTCATAAAGCGCAGTTTGGCTTTCGAAAAAAATTTGATACTCGTGTTGCGGTATTAAACTTTTTAAATATTTACAATCAGATAAAAACAAAAAATGAAAATAAAAATGATAAAACTTATATTATAATGATTGATATAGCAAAATGCTTTGACTCAATCAGTTTTAAAATAATTAGGAAAACAATAAAAAAGTTTATTTTAAATAAAATTATTCAAAAATTTTTAGTAAAATATTATCAAGGAGAAGGGCTAGGTATATTTCAAGGGGATCCCTTATCACCGATTATATTTGCTCTTATTTCACATTTTCTATTATTAAAAATAATACCATTAACAAATCATTGTCAAATGTTTGCAGATGATTTAATTTTAATCATAAAAGGGAATATGAATCAGATAAATGAAAAATTAAATGCTATATATCAAGTAATTGTCCAATTTGGATTAAAACCTAATGAAGACAAAACAGAAATTATCAAAAGATTTATCAAAAATTAAATATTTGGGAATTTATTTGGAAAAAAATTCACATTTAGTCTATAATCTAAAAAAGGCAAAAGAAACTTATAATAGTTCTAAACAATTATTCAATAATAATTTATTAACAAATAATTTAAAAATAAGATTATTTAAATCTTTTATATTAAGTCATTTAACATATGGATTAGAAATATATAATTATAAAATAGCAACCCTAAACTATTTAAACTCTTGGATTAATACATGTATTACTGAAATCTGCAAAATAAACAGAAAAACACCAGTTCTTATTTATAAAACAGAATTTAAATTCGAAAATTTGGTAATATCAATCAATAAAAAGAAATTCAAATTCAAAAATAAATTAAAAGAATTATCTCTACCCTATCTGGAAAAATTAATAAAATTTAATCAAAGAATAAACAATAAAATTAACTGGAAGTCGGAGAGTTTAAACCTTCTTAAAAAGGAAATTTATAATTATAATTATAATGAGTTGTTGAATTTCAAGAGTTGGAAGGTACAAAAATATTTCACAATAATTAAAAACCAAAAAAATTTATTCATTAATCAAAGATATTTAAGTTATCCATCAAGTTCAACAATTCTAAAATTCAGAACATTTACCAACTGCTTAAATAGATATTATTATGTAATAAATAAAAATTCAAATAAATTTTGTCCTTTATGTTTAAAATATGAACATAAGGAAATAATAGAAAATATTGATCACTTTTTATGGGTATGTCCTTCCTATAAAAAAGATAGATTAATTTTTCAAAATATGTTAAAAGAATGAAATTTTAATGAAATAATTTTAAATTATGATAGCTTAAAATTATTTTCGTTAATTAATAATGGTGAAATCTATGATTTTACGCTTAAATTTCTGAAAGGGAATTTAAGTAAAAGGGCACTTAGAGTGTAATCTACACTTCCTCCTCAATAAAAAAAAAAAAAAAAAAATACTAATTTTTTCCAATTCAATAAAAAATAAAAAAAAATAAAAAAAAATTAATAAAAAATTCATCAATTAATATAAAAAATAAATAAATACAAAAAAAAAAAAGGTGAATTAGGATTAGGGCATAAAAAATCCATTTTCAAACCAACCCAAATCAAACTTGAATTCCCTGTTGAAGACATTTCAAAAATCATACTTGCAAACCAATTAACCTCTATTCTGACAAATGATGGAAAACTATATGTAACTGGTTCTAATCTATTGACTGGGTTTGGAAGTGATTTAACAGAATTTAAACAACATTCACAATTTAAAAACAATAATACAATCATTCAAGAAATTGATTGTGGTTATCATTTGTTTGCAATCTTAACACAAGATAACGAAATTTGGGTCCAGGGTGTATTTGGTGGTTCTGTTCTCGATAATTCATCAGTAATTAGAAAAATTCAAACAGGAAATAATCTAAGCAATGATCTTTCATCTTATAATCAAATGAAATGCTGTGATCAAAATTTAATGTTCTTCTTAAAATCAAATTCATATTTAAGTCAAGATCTTGAAAAGTTATTAAAAAATGGATACTTGTCTGATTTTAATATCCAAAATATTCCAGTTCATAAAATATTAATTGAGACAAGGATTGGAAAAACATTTGATTTGATCAAAAAATATTTGGAATCAAATTGCAAATTAAATGAAATTCAAGATTTGTTAAAATGGATTTATTGTGATCAAATGATCAATTCCAAAAGAACAAATGAAATTTTAAATCATTTTGGAATCCAAAATGCACAAAAAACCAAATTATTAAAAAATGATTTAAAACAATTATTATTTGATGAACAAACTTCTGATTTTAAACTTGTTATAAAAAATGAAGATGAAAATGATGAAGAAGAAGAATTATATATTCATAAATTTATCTTAGCAGCCAGAAGTGGATTATTTTTGAATATGTTTCAAAATCTTGAAGAAAATTTACAAAAAGTCAAAGATTATTCTGGGAAATCATTAGATACAATTGAATTATTAATATCATTTTTATACACTGATGAACTACCCATCACTGCAGACACAGACCAAGAATTCATCAAAGAAGAATTTGAAGATATTGTTGAATATTATCAATTAAATCCCACAATTCCAATGATGGATATTTTTGAAAAATGTTCAAAAAAATAATTTTATCAAACAAATACATAATTCTAATTTAGAGAAAACTTTTTTTTAAAAGATTTAAATCTATTTTTTTTTTTTTCTGATTTAATCAAACAATCATTTATTTATTTCTATTTTTATTTTTCTTTCTTTTATTATTTTTATCATTTTATTTAATTTTGGATTTTTATAAATATATGGAAAGAATATTTAATATTTGATTGATTAAAAAAAATATTAAATAAAGAATAATTACTCAAAATCTCAAAAGTAGTAATTACATTTTACTTTGATTTTGAAAATTTTTATTATGAGAATCTTTCTGAAAAAAAAAGGTTATTAATTATAACAGGTTATTGAAACTTTGAAATTATAAAATATGATTACTTTCTCTTTTTATGCAAAAAAAAAAAATAAAATAAAGTCACTAAAATTGTTAAATTCTTCATTTTTTGTTTGGACAAATAATAAAAATCACAAATTCTCTTATGAATTAATTTATATTTACCAAGAATAATTGATATAATATTAAAGCAAAATTGACCAAGATAGAATTTAAATCTAGAAAAGAATTTCTAAACTCAATTATAAATTTTATAATTTTGGATCTTAGACACATATACAATAACATCATGAAAAATCATTTTCAAAATAAAAATTAAAAATTTACTAATTTTTCGTTTTTTGTTAACTTCACTTGTAATAAACACAATTGGTTAATAAAAAATCTTGAATTAAAGAATTTTTTTTACAAATAGTTAACAAATTTAAGTTGATTAAATCTAATTTTCAGTATATATCAAGATTTTTTTTAAATTTAATGATAAAAAAACTTTAAATATTACATTTTTCATAGCTTAAGAGTTATTATAATTTATTTTAAAAGTATGTTACAATTTAATAAACAGATTTCAAATTGGGAATAAATTATTATAAAAACACAACATTTTCATTATTTTTTCAGACAAAACAATTATTTTTTCACAAAAATCATTAACATTTAGATATTTGAATTCAGAAAAATAAAAAATCTAAAAAATGATTCAAGAGATAGTTTTAATAAAGCAAAAATTGACTACTTACACCCTTGTTTTGAATTTTCTTTTGTTTGTGAATATTGTTTATCGAAATTATTAATGATGTGAAGAAAAGTATGAAGAAAATTTATATATATATATATATATATATATATATTCATTAACATATATTGCTTTTGATATACCCTTTAAGCAGAATCAATGGAAAAAATATATTACAATAATTAGTCAGAAGATTTTCACAATTATATTATTTTGTGATTCATATATCCAAAATATTACCGATTTTCTGAATTTTTTTTCGAAAAAAAGATTTCATTACACAGTCAATTTCATACTTTTAAATAAATATGAAAAATAAAATCTGAGAAATTTACAAATAGTAAATTTTTTTTTAGTAATTTCCAAGAGTTAAATATAATGTGGAAAATAATTATTTATTTTAATTTTAAAAGTGAAAAATAGTGAAAGATTCACAACAAATTGGAAATCATGATATTTTACTGAGGTCAAAAAAAACTTAAATGCCATTTTAATCAGTGTTACAAAATAAATTTTGTTTTTCTTTTTATCACCAAAGAAGACCGATACATTATTCAATCCAAGAAAACAACAATAAATAGTAAGTAGAGATGGTATTGTTTTCAAAAAGTTCTAATCTAAATAATTAATTTATAAAAGAGAAAGATCAAATTGAAAAATATATATTTCAATAATTAGAGTTAAATTAATTTAATTAAAACCCAAAAAATCCCTAAAAATTGATAAAATTACATAAAAATTTCTAATAATTTAATTCTTAATTTAATATTTTCGAGAAATACAGTCAGTTCCACTTTTAAGGTACAAACTTTCAACGAAATTTA
This sequence comes from Anaeramoeba flamelloides, assembly GCA_027625915.1. Taxonomy (NCBI): domain Eukaryota; family Anaeramoebidae; genus Anaeramoeba; species Anaeramoeba flamelloides. Next base: position 343,819 of record JANTQA010000012.1, on the reverse strand, counting down.
AGGCACAATAAAAATATAAAATTAATGCACAAAATATTTAATTTTTTTTTTTACAATTTATAATACTAGAATCTGAATTTTGTGCCTTAATTCGAGATTTTTATTGTACCTTAAATTCTGTTGAAAGTTTGTGCGTTAAAATTGGAACTGACTGTAATAAAGATAAAACAGTTGTATCAAAAGATTTTAAAAAAATTAAATATTTGTCTATTTCTTTTGATAAAATTTCACATATAGTTTATAATTTAAAAAAATCAAAACAAACATTTAATAACGGTAAACAATTATTCAATAACAACTCTCTAAACAATAGTCTAAAAATTATATTATTCAAAATTTTATAATAAGCCAATTGACATATATGTTGGAAATATATAATTATGAAATAAAACTTTAAATTATTTAAATACTTGGATTAATCCATGTATTACTGTGATATGCCAAAATAAAATAGAAATATGTGAGTTCTTTATTTACAAACCAGAATTTAAAAATGAAAATATTATAATTTCAGTAAATAAAAAGAAATTTAAATTCAAAAAGAAATTAGGAAATTTATCTCTTCCTTATTTGGAAAAATTAATAAAATTTAAATAAAGAATAAATAATAAAATCAATTGGAATCCAAAAGATGTTATCGAACTAAAAAAGAAATATACAAATACACATTTAACGAGTTGTTGAATTCAAAAAGTTATAAGGTTGTTAGGCTTTCCAAAATTTAAAAGAATAGTATAAAATTAAAGATTTTACACAATTCTTTTGAATTCTGGAAAACCTAGGCACTTGACGGCACTTGACGGAACTCCACAACGATATTTCACAATAATAAAATTGAAAAATTATTTATTTAAACACCAAAAATATTTAAGTTATCCCTCAAGTTCAACAATTCTAAAATTCAAAACATTCACCAACTGCTTAAATAGATATTAATATGTAATTAATAAAAAATTCAAATAAATTTTGAATTTTATGTTTAAAATATAAATAGAAGGAAATTATCGAAAAAATTTGATCATTTTTTATGGGTATGACCTTCCTATGAAAAAGATAGATTAATCTTTCAAAATATGTTAAAATTATTAAATTTTAATAAAATAATTTTAAACCAGTCATAGTTTGAAACTATTTTCATTAATTAATAATCGTAAAATCTATGATTTTACGCTTAAATTATCTTTCAGAAATTTAAGTCTAATCACAACTTGAGTAAAATTTACACTTCTTCAATAATAAAAAAAAAAATGAAATATTTTTACCAAATCTATCTGTTCTTTATTTAGTGATAGCTTTTGTTTCTAAAAAATTAAAAAATACATTGGGTGGGAAACAAGTTTTCGAGAAAAGTACTTCTTTAATGGGAAAAAAAACCTGGGACGAATTGCTAAGAAGTTTCGATGATTTGACTTTGATATGTGAGTTAAGTTAAGAGGGTTAATCATTTTCACCTTAAAACAGATAAAAATTGTTATAAGTTATACAAATTTTGCAATTATTCTTTATTATTTCTATGTTTAGTTAATATTTGCAAAAAGGAATGAAAATACTTTGGTATTGAATATAATTCACTAAAATCCTACAATTCAGGACAAAAAAAGAATGATATTTTCAATTTTCAAACAAAATTTTTTTAAATCAGGGACTAGTCATTGACCATGGATTTGCCCTATATTCAGGGGTGATCTGAAACCAAAAAGGGTATTGGTAAATGGCCCTTCTTTGGGTTGACAAAATTCAAATAACAAAAAAATAAATTTCAATGAGAGGATCATCTTTGACAAAAAATTCAACGAATAAAAATAACTTTAAAAGAGTTTTCAATTCTAAAAAAAGCAAAATTTAGAAAAAAATTCATCTTTTCACATTTTGAATTTTATCCTGGGTTAAATTTCCATAATTTAAAACTACTTGCTTTCTTGAAGTGTTCAATCAATTTAATCCGAGTTAATCTGAAATGTGGTTATTTAATAACTCTCTAAATTTGACCAAGTAAGGATTATGTAATATCATTTTGATAATAATAAATCATTTGAAAAATGAAAAAAAAAGAAAAAAAAATCACCGAGATCTCAAAAAGCGCCAAAGAACGACACTTCAAAAACTGACATAGTTGTTTTCAAAATTGTATATTCTAACCATTCTAATTCGAAATTGAGTACCTCTCTTTGGTACTTTTTTTCAAAAATTGTACTCATCTTTGGTTGTTGATTTTAGGAGATCGATTGTACCTCATATGTTGGTTGGTTTTTAATTGGTGTTAGGTCCTCATAAACTTTACTTAAAAAGTATTTTAATCCATTTCAGAATAAAAAATTTCACCCTAATGACTCGATCCTAATTTAAATTTTATCTGGATTATTAACCGCTGATATTAGTAAAATATAAAAGATTAACATTTTTGTTAAAAATTTTTTTGGGATCAAGAACTGAAGAGCATAAATTTATATTTTCATCAACTTCCAGACACTTCAAAAAAACAGTGGTTGTTTTTCGTCTTTTTAAAAATCTCTAACTAATTTTTTTCAGAATAGTTTTAAAGTATATTATTTCAAATAAATTTAAATTAACAAGAAAGCAAAAATAAACATACACCTTAAGAAATTAAATTCTAAATCAAGTCTACGTCAATTATTTCACAAATAAATGTTCTAAAAATGAAGGAATAAATTCTAACATTAACAGATATATTTTTTTTAAAGAAAATATATCACTTTTTTTCTTTTTTTTTCTTTTTCTCTAAAATCCAAAAACTCAAACTACCTAAAACAAACCCAAGCCAAAATTCCAAGTCACAATTTTATTCCAAAAAAAAAAAACACATCCATCCAAATAATTTCCAAAAATTGAAATTAATGTCCAATATTAAGTCTCTTGGTGATATCAATGTAAAAGGAAGAACTAAACAAACCATCCAACCAAATTCGAAACCTTGGATCCAATAAAAACCTTTCCCGAAGAAGTTACAAAGATTCGTTGATGTTGTTGCAGATTATGACAAGAATATTATCTTTTTGAGTTCAGAAGGCAAACTATACCAAACAAGTCCAAAAAATTACCATGAAAAGCAAAAAGCACTTGAAAACCTACCACCAATGAAAAGTATTGCTTCTGGCTATTTTCATTTCCTTGTGATCTCAAATGAAGAAAAACCCAGGGTCTATGGTTGGGGTGAAAGTGAACATCAACTTGGTTTCGAATTTAATAGCTCTGTCGAAAAACCTACTTTAATTGAATCTTTAAAAGAAAAAAACATTGACCAAATTTGTTGTAGTGGTTACTGTTCATTTTTTATAAACAAAACAACAAATATTTTGTTTGGATGTGGTAAAACTAAAAATGGAAGTTGGGAAAACCAGAAATTACAGAAAATCTTGTAGATAGTGATCCAAAAATTACATGAAAATGTTGCCAATGTATTTGGTGGTCATTCGGATCATACACTTATGATGAAAACTGATGGAAAATTATATGGTTTTGGTCTTAATGAATTAGGTAAGCTTTTTTAAAAATTTTGTTTTTTGGATTGTCTTTTTTTTTTGATTTTTTTTTCTTTAGTGTTTTTCTTTTGATTCTTTTTCTTCAAAAAATATTCTTAATTGTTTTTTCAATAAGGGTGAAAACTGGAAAAACAGTTATGAGAGAAGAAAACAAAAATACAGAAGAATATTTCAACAAACCCTTCAAAAATAAGATTCAAGATTTAGATTTAAAATCTAAAAGAGATTGAAAAAAATTAATTAATTTAAGGACTACGTTCTCACCCTTGAGGGGGTTGAGTAATTGTGTTATTTCACTTTCACTTCTCTCAAAAAAATTTTTCACACGGTTGAAATTGGACCAAAAAAAAAAAAAAACATTTTTTGTCATCTTTACTTTTTCATACAAACTATTTTTCTTTCTTTTTCAATGAAAAGGAAAATTGAAAATAACAAAAAAAAATAATTGCAAAAAATGGCTTTTGGTGATTTTCAAGTGCATTTCAAATTTGAGAACATTTCAAACTTGTAAAAGCAAATTTAAAAAATATGTAGAACAGCTCAAGAAAATAGTGTGATTTCCAAAAGTTGAAATGGAAATTCTAAAATATTAAAATCAAAATTTAGCATGATCTAACAAAACAAAAATTGTGAAAATTTTTTGAAATTGTGAAAATTTCACATTTTTTCGAAAAGAAATTCTACTTAAACAAATAATACTTGGATTACATAACTTATTCAAGGGTGATTTTATACATTATTTCACTGTTTTCACCTAAAAACGTAGTCCTTAATTGAGTTTCTTTCTTTTTTTTTTTCAAATCAGTGTTTAAGATTTTCAAAGAAAATAAAAAACCTCTCTTTTTGATTTTTGAAAACAAGAAACTCATTTTTTGAAAACCTTCTTAAGAATTATCCCTTACACTTACATATTTTTTAAAGCTACCACTTTACCCAAATTTTGAAATAGATTTGTTGACTTTTGTCTGTCTTTTATACAATCTCTTATTCAAAGAGGGTGTGTAATTACCAAATTACATGAAACTTTCAAAATTGTAAATCAAAAAATAGACCAAGAAGAAGAATATTTTGATCTAAACCACATTCCAAAAATTTAGACACACAGAAACTCCCAAAATCAAAAAAAAAATCTCAATTTATAATATTCTATCAAACATAATATTAAACCACATTTAAGTTACCCAGTATTAATGTTTTGACAAGTGATCATTTTAATCCAAATAAAAGAAAAAAATATAAAACTCAAAAATAAAAACCGGCGTGTCCAAAATAATGAAATGAGCAAGAACAAATAAATGTATTGGTAAATTTGTTGAAATTTCACCAACAATTGTTGATTGATCAAATGTTAAGATACCATCTACGAATTGTAAACTAAAATTCAAAATTTTCCACACAGCTAAAATGTTCCAAAGAATCACAACAATACAATTTTATTCAAATTGCAGATAATTTTGATTTTTGAAAAATATGAAAATCATTTTTTCATCTTTTAGTTTTTGTTTTCATTTCATTTTTTGAATTACAGAAACTTGTTTCGTTCGATCAAAATTTTTTCAACAATTAACATTGTGCTAAAGTTGAGTTGTTCCAAATAGAAGAACTCAAATAAAATTAGTTGGTAGTATCTACCCTTTGATCGATCAATATTCTTAATAGAATTTCAACAAATTTACTATTGTATTTTTTTGTTTTGCTCTCTCCAAAATTTTTAACACACCCATGATTTATTTGTATTGATAATTATTTATTTATTGTTTTGTGAGTATTGTAATTTATAAACAAGTGTTAACATTTCAATTAGTGAATGGTTCTAATTTTATATATCTTCTGGAAGTTATTAAATAAGTTTTTTTTTACAGAGAACCGGTAAGGGCCAGTGGAAACACAACCCAGTGTACAATCTGAAGGCCAGGGTTCTATTCCCTTAACCATTATTTCTTATTGCTTACCATTTTCTCAAATAGCCACCACGGTGTAATTTTAATTAAAAATCGGGCTTATGCTTCTTAGAACCACTAATTCTTTGAGGAAATCGTTTGGCCGAATTGAATCTTTTTGACTATTATAAAAAATCGAACGGAATTGGAACAAAATCCCTCTCAATTTATGGAGCGGATCCGATTTTTGGGAGAAATGACCAGCTCTCACTTGGTTCAACAATATCTCTAATTCAGATTAGGGATTCCGGCAAACAGGTGGACTTTTAGTACCCACTCTTTAATGAAAAAAAAAAAAAAAAAAATAAGTTTTTTTTTTTCACATATTGAATTTTAGGTGTGTTAAAAAATTTTGAATTGGGGTTTATGTTATTTTCCAATTTAACAAACTCAACACCAACCTTCTATCAACCATTGAAAAAAAATTTCAGATCTAACGAAAAAGATTACGTAACTACAAAAAAGGAAATGAAAACAAAACAAAAAAGACAAAAAATGGAATCGTTTGTTAAATCAAAATCCTTTCCAAATTGAATTTAAATTGTAGTATTATTATTCTTTTAACTGTTTAAACTGTATCCAAATTTTGAAGTATAGTTTATATATATATATATATCCCTTAGCACACCGGATTTGCTTAAATTTCATCAAGTTTATAATAAAAGATTTCAAATGATATTGATCCACTAATATATTAATTTTCTTATTTGTCTTTAATCCAGATTTGAATTATAATAAAAAGTCAAAATAGTTCAAATTTAAGGTAGTTAAGTTATTGATTTTTTTTTTTTTGAAATTGAAAAAAAAAATAATAATTATTCATTTTTACATTTTTTTAAGATTTTTAAAGATTTTTATTTTTATTTTATTTTTTTAAATCAGAAATTTTATTACATTAATAGTAATTTAAAACCCAACACATTCATTTATTAATAATAATAATCAAATAATGTTGTTAATTTTATGATAAAAAAAAAATAAAGAAAAAAATATAATTACTGAGAAATTGTAATTTTTTTTTTAGATAAATTTTTAATAAATATTAAATCAAGAGAAAAATGAAATTCATTCCAAAAGACAAAATTAAAAGTTTAATCTTAAATAATTTTTTAAAATTTTTATTAAAACAATAGGTAATAATTAAAAAACAAAAAAAAAAAAAATGTAAAATAATTTCATTTATTACATTGGTATTAAACAAATTAAAACTTTTTTCATAGAGAAAGTAATCAGCCCCAAATTTAAAAAAAAAAATAAAAAATAACTTTTAAATATTATTCAAAGATAATAAAATAATCTTCGAAACCAGAAAAAAATTTTTTATTGAATTTAGTTATTAGTAAAAATTTAAATAATATATTTGTGAAATTTGAATTTTGATCAATCTGAAATAATCCAGATCTTGGAAAATAATTTTTGACATATGATCTTTTATCCAGTAATATTATTTATTTTATGTCTAGATTTTAAAAAGTCAAAAATTAAAAAATATTAAAAATTAAAAAAAAAAAATTAATTATAAATCTGACTCAAAATATTGGAACAAATCATTTAAATTTGAAAAAAAATCTTATTGAAAAAATTTCACAAATTTTACAATGAAAAAAAAATATTTTTTTTTTTTTAAATTTTAATTTATATTTTTTGGGAGTTGACATAACTTGCAAATTATTGCAAAATGCGAAAATTTGCAAAATTTTATTAATATTATTCTAAAGATTGTGGGTGAATTGAATTGGTATCTCAGGGGCTTGTAGTGTTCCTGTGTATTGCTACACGATTGTAATAAAATGTTAGGAAATGTCATAGTTATGACAATTTTTAATTGTTTAACATTAGTAAATTCCATAGTTATGACAATTTTTTAATTGTGTAACATTTGTGAAAATGTAATTGGTCCGAAATTGTCATAACTATGACATTTTTTTTTAGATAGTATATTTTTATATTCTAGATTCAGGGTAGGTAAGGTGCGTAAGGTACGTAAGGCCGAATCAATGTATTTTGGTTTTTGATACATAGAAAAACTGCTGGTTTGTATTGGGTAGGGTAAGGGAAGGTATTGGTGAGTTTTACGTACGATTTTCTGGATTTTTCCGAAATATCATAGTTATGACAATTTCCGACCAATTACATTTTCACAAATGTTACACAATTAAAAAATTGTCATAAATATGACATTTCCTAACATTTTTCAACTATCATGAAGTAACGTATTAAAATGCTACTGACATTTAAGATACCAATTCAATTCACCCACAATCTTTAGAATAATATTAATAAAATTTTGCAGATTTTTGCATTTTGCAAATTTTCGCATTTTATACTTACAGCCATATTTTTTATCATTTTTAAATGATTAAGTCTCAAATATATATATATATTGCTATTGAATGGAAATCAATAAATAAAACAAATTTTCTATGTAATGTTAAAATATCATTTGAAGTATTTTAGGCAATGTTAGTGTACAAAGTTCCCCAAAAAATTTCCAGTAAAGTATGATGTTTTTGAATCATTAAAACTAAGAGATTTTTGATGTCTAGACAAACTTTTCAAAAAAAAAAAAAATGTTTTTGACAAAATTTAGATTGAAAAATAATAAAACCACAATAACCAAAAAAAAAATTCCCAATGTTGAAAAATTTTTCAAGTTATTTATTCAATGTATATAACTATACAATTTTTAATTATAAATTTTTCTTTCGAAGATAATTGTTTATAAATTCTATATCTTAGAATCTTTTGATAACAACTCAGATTAAATATTTTGTTTCTAAAGCAATGAGTTCATGATTTTTTTTCTAAAATCTTCAAAATCTAAAAAACTTCTAAAAAATTTTATTGAAGAAAACAAGGTGTAAATGTTTTTAGAAGATGCTTTTGTCTTCAAAAACTTTGATTTTTGAAAACTGAAGATTTTATGATTGGATTTAAAAAAAGTAAAGAATTCTCTCAAAAGTTTTTTCCAGAATTATTATTAAATTTTACAACTTTAAACCGACAAAATTGTTTTGAAATAGTAACTAATGATAGTTCTTGAAAAAATAAACCGAAAAATGACTTCATTCATCTTATAATAAAAAATTCTAAAAAATCAAAGTCAAATTTAAATTAGTTCAACATGCAAATTCACTATATTGAGGTTCCCTTTGAGAATTGTGTGATTTAGATGATTTATTTAAATTCTTTGATTTCTGAGTTGCTTTTATTTTTTTAACAAGTTGAAGCAAAAATTCGTTACTTTTGGTTTACAATTCACATAATAGTTGAGTGTTGTAAATAACCCATGTTGACAAACTTTAACGGATTACTAAAATTCAAAGTAATATTTTTTTCTGATTTGGGTATTGGAAAACAGCAAAACATCCGGACAAAATTGATTTGAATTTAAATTATCTTTTGGGGTTAGGTTTTAGAATTAATGTAAATGGTTACAAAAATATTTAATACTTTTGTTTCCAAAATTTCATCATAATTGCAAATTTTGTGAAAATGGATATTGTTTTTTGTTAAAAAATTCCATTGATCTTTCAAGATCCACAAAAATCCTTTTTAAAATTAATGTAAATAACTCTATTTCTTGGTTCTATGTATTTTTTTTAATCTTTTTCATTAATTTATTTCTTTTTTTTCGACAGTTCACCAATATTTTTTCATGAAGTTAATTTTTTGTCTACATCAAAGTTAAAAACTTGTTTATGTTCTATCCACTGTATAATTTTAGAAAACCCTTTACTGGTATTTGAATTATAAATGGGAAAAATTTTTTACTTCCTTTTCCATTTATCTTTTATAAATAGATTTTTTAGAAGTAAGTTGTAATTTTTGGCTTAATATGAATAAGGAAATTAAAAATGAAGTGAAATTTTTTTTGATTTAAAAATCATTAGTCTGTAGTTTTTTTCTTCATTTTTGTACAGGCCAAAACTTTAAAAATATCCCCAATGGTATATGAATATGATTATTGTTTCCAGAATTTCAAATTTGAGCCAAATCCCTTCTGATAACCGTAAATGTTGAAAAATAATTTTACCAACAAAAAATAACAATAATTTTTTTCAAATCCAATCATAAAATCATCAGTTTTCAAAAATCAAAGTTTTTGAAGATCAAAGCATCTTCTAAAAGCACTTACCCCTTGTTTTCTTCAATAAAATTTTTTAGAAGATTTTTAGATTTTGAAGATTTTAGAAAATTTTATTTTTACTCTAAAGCAATTAGTATATATGGTGTTCTAAGGGATATATATATATATATTGTCGTGGCGATTTTTTAATTTTAAAGAATTGATGTAAATCAAATATTTTACTCTATTCATTTAAATTATGGAAAATCTATTTACCATATTACTCTCTATTACGCCCAACTGTGTTTTATTGTCATCTTACACTACTTTGTAAAAAAAAACAAAAATCCAAATGTCATTCAACGTGATTAATATAACCGCCATCATATAATAATAATTGTAATAAAATAAAAATTTTTTTTTTATTTTTGTATATTTCCTTATAGCCAAATCCTGTTTGGAATTTTTAGAAAATATTTTTATGAGTTATCTATTATTTTCCTTTTGAAAGTCAAATAAGTACAAGTTTCACACAGTACAATTATTTTTGGAGTAAAAAAGAGTTTAAATTTTGACCCTCAAAAAATATTGTTATTTTTACTTTCGAGACCGATTCCTGTTTACTCCTAATGAAAATTATTTTATTATTTTTTATTTTTTATCACTTATAATGAAATATTTGTCATGTACACTTTACCTTCTCTATCAAATCCACTTTATTTTTTTTAATAAAAAACATTTAAAATTTCTAACCATTTTTTTAAAAAATTAGCTAATTCAAGTAAGTCTTATTTCCTTGTCTGTATACATTTAACATCACCCTTTTAATTATTTTTGATTTTTACGATTATTTCAATAGGAACTCAACTAAGGATTTAACGTATTTTCATACTTGTAATTTTTTTCCTTTTCTTTTTTTTTATTACATTTTTTTTCGAAATGATTTGAGCGTTCAACATTATAAATTGAAATAACAATTCCAATTAATCTTTAGCAGTGGTTTTTCAAAATGATAAATTATAATTTTCAAAATCTAATGGGTAAAAAACTTATTGAAAACACAATTTTAATCAAAAATAATACAGTCCGATTTAAAAAAAAGTAAGAAAACACTTCCTCTGAGTTGAATATACGTTTTAAATGAAAATCCCACATACGTTCAATTTTTATTTTTATTATTCACACTTTGATTTTTTTCGTTGTTAAAACACACAAATTTGTTTTTTTCTGATTCAAGAACTTCTCTAACAAAAACAACCTCAACTTTTTTTCTATTTTTACAAATTAATTAAAAGATTTATATTCTAGGATTACAACTTTAGAGAATTTTTTGAGAAACCCTTTTTACTATTTGGTCATCAAGAGACAATTGAATTGATTCAAAATTTATTCTTTGTTTTTTACCGGTTTTAATCAAAAAAATTTTTTAAAAAACTTCCTAAATGAATTGTTCGAGTAATGTATTTTATAGAAAGGATTGATAAATAATCATTTTAAAGATTTATAAGATTTGATGAAGGAGTTTATTTTTTCGTTTCTATAACTTTTAATTAAGGGTGCATTACTGAAAAAAAAATACTTTTTGAGTTTCTTATGATATTCTACTTTTGAACCCATCATACCCCTTATTACTTTTTTAGTTGAAAGAATTAAAGCAAATCAGAGTTGAATCTTGAGAATTTTGCTTTGTTTTTTTTTTTTAAGAAATTTAAGGTTGGTCATTGAGTAAATTAAGTTAACCAGGTTTAGAAGAGTTTCTTTAAGAAGAGCTAACTGCTAAATTAAAATTTATTTTAATTCTCGAATAATTTTGATAATTTGATCCCAAAAGACCACTTTTTGCCACAAAAAAATACAAGTTAATCAGAGCTGAATCATTAATTTTTCAATTTTTGAAATTTTTTTTATTGAAAAAATTGGTTTTGAATCAAGAGTTGAGTTTGGTCAAAATGAATAAAATTAATCAAACAGAAAACCTGGAAATAGACCCCTAAAGTATATTTTTGAGACGATTATTATCCTTTTGAAAGTAAAAAAAGATCATACATTGAAATAAATTTGTTTAAATCAAAGAAATAATTAAAAAATTAAAAAACTATATTTTTTGAAGATAATTTCTTTATCTTATTAATTTGAGATGAGTCTAGAAAAATGATAATCCTGAATTTTTTGAAAAAATAATATTAATATTTTTAATTTTTTTTCAAAACCTATTGTGACAAATTTGGTTTCAAAATACCCCTTTTTAAATATTTTTATCAAATTCAGCCCAAATAAAATATACTTTTTCAAAAATTAACATAAGGGGGGAATTCGAGAAAAAAAAACAGACTAAGTTATTCAAAAAAAAAAAAGAAAAGAAAACTAAAATGATTTTAAAAAAATCCCCGAGTTCTTAATTATTTTGAGTTTTTCAATTTTAATCGAAAATCAAAAATTATAAAATCAAAGTAAATAAATAAATACAATTAATTCTATGTAATAAAGAAAAATTGAAAAAATATCTGGTTTTCTACAGTCAGTTTCACTTTTAAAGAACAAACTTTCAACGAAATTTAAGGCACAAAAAAATTTCAAATTAAGGCACAAGATTTCGAATTTTATTTTTTACATACAGTCAGTTTCACTTTTAAGGCACAAACTTTCAACGAAATTTAAGGCACAAAAAAATCTCAAATTAAAGCACAAAATTCAAATTCTAGTAAAAATAAATTGTAAAAAATGAAATTGCAAATTTTGTGCCTTAATTTGAGATTTTTTTGTGCCTTAAATTTCGTTGAAAGTTTGTGCCTTAAAAGTGAAACTGACTGTATTATTTTACTAAAATTCTAAATTTTGTACTTGAATTTAGAGATTTTTTTTTTCAGTTCCTTAAATTTCATTCAAAGTTTGGGTCTCTTAAAAGTGGAACTGACTGTATCAAAAATTAAATCAATTTCTGAGAAAACAATTAGTTTAATTCGGACCCCCCCCCCCAACAGAAAAAAAATACGAAAAAGAACAAAATTATTTTGATTTTTTTTTATTAGGACACATGTTTTTCAAATATTTTTTTAAAATTTTTTAAAGCGATTAATTCAGTTTTTTTATTAAACTTGTATATTTTAAATATATTTTTATTCTTATTCATAGATACATATATTAAATAGTTAAATGAAAAAAAATAAGAAAAAAAGAAAAAGAAGCCTTAAGAATTAAGAATTTTTTAAAAAGAGAAAATTGATTTTACTTGATAATCGATTTCCCGATAATCAATCAGAAGAAATTAAATCAGAAACAATTGAAAATATAGAAATTATTCCGGAATTTAAAGGCTGCCCAACCAAAAATTTAATCGAAAAAACAAAAATTTTAGATATTTTTGAAAGTTTTTTTCGATCAAGAATTGATTACAATTTTACTAAATGTACTGAATGAAGAGAGGGTAAGAAGGCTGAATGATGTTCAATTGAAATCAAAAGGTTTACCAATCGACAAAAAAGTTTTTAAAAAAAAGATTTGTTTAATTATCTAAGTTGTTTTATTGCTATGGGAATACATCCCAATACTGATATCTCGGATCATTGGAAAAAAAAATTCAATTTTAGAGACAAAATGGATTAAAGATACTATGTCTAGGGGAAGATTTCAAGCAATACATAGATGTTGGAGGTTCAATAATAAAACAAGTTTTGATCAAGTAAGAAAGATTATTAAAAAAAAAATGCATGGAAAATTGGGAATTAAGCAACCAAGTTGTAATTGATGAAACATTGATCAAAACAAAATGTCGATGTAAAATGATTGTCAGAATGCCGAGAAAACCACAAAAAACAAGGCTTGAAAATTTGGGTTTTAGCGGATTCTGATAATTATTATTATTGTTGGGATCTTTATTCGGGACAATACGAAACTACCCACGAAACATTATTAAAATTGACAAAACATCTCCCTCTTGAAAAATACCCCAAATTTTATTTTAAAGTTATTGCAGATGCTTATTTTGGATCAACTAAATCTGTTAAAGAACTTTTAGATCTTGGTGTTAATTTCACTCTTATGTGTAGGAAAGATAGAACCTCTAAGATATTTAAAAATAGTTTAGGGAAATTGGTTGAAAATGGAAAATGGAGGACTTGTTATCGTGATTTTGAATTAGAATTACTGAAGAAAATTCTATTTTAGAAGATCTTGGGAATCAAATTAATTTTAATCGAAATAAAACTACAACTTTTAATTTCGGCAATTCAGTTACTACATCAATTTTCCACAAAAAATTTGTTATTATGTAAAGAGATTCAGAAAAATAATTTAGATAATAAAATAGTTTCACCATTAGAAAAGAAAGAAACAAAAAAGAGTTGTTGCGACTTTTTTTAAAGATAAAAAAAGAAGAAAAAAATGGGTCAAATGATGTTTGTTTAGTTTCAAATTGTTATGACGATAGCCCTGTTGAGTGTAAAAGAAAAAAATCACCAACAAAAATAAAACCAAAATTATGTGATCAATATTCAAAAGAAATGGATTACGTAGACAAAGCTAATCAAAATATACATACTTGTTTATTTAATCATCGTAATAAAAGTTGGAAAAGGGTCCTACTTTTTTATTTTTTTAAAATTATCATGCACAACACCCAAGTAATCTACAGAAAAAACAATACTGAAGAACATTTGAAAAAAACTAATACTAAAGAAACAAAATATTTTTTAGTAAAATTGGCCGAAGAATTGGTTGGGAAAAACACAAAAATATCTGATAGAATTCCTATTTTAAAAAGAGTGAATCACAGGACAGATTGCTTTTATTGTAGAAAACAACTGAAAAAAAGTTCATCAACACCATTTCATTGTTTTGAATGTAAAATGCATCTACATTTAAAGTGTTTTGAAACCTTACATTGGTCCTTAAAACATCAGATTAGCATTAAAAAATACAACAAAATTTAAATAATTATAATTTATATTATTTTTATTATAATAACACACACACACACACACACACATATATATATATATATATATATATATATATATATATATATATATATATATAAATTTAACTAAAATAAAAAATTTAATAGGTTCTTTGTATTTTTATCTTTTTTGGTGAATATGTAATCAAAATTTAAGGTTTTTCTTCTCGTTTGAGTTTAAACTCAATTTATAGTAAAATCGCGAAAAAAAAAATTTTTTTTTTTTTTTGATTGAAACAGGAATCGGGCACTAAAGGCATATTCCCTGAATAAATCCAATTAATTTAAATAATTAAATCTAATTATATTTTTCCCCAATAAATCAAATCAAAAAAAAAAAATAAAAATAAAAAATCTTCAAATTCTTTTAAAAATGAATAATTCAAAAAAAATAAAAAATAAAAAGGTAAATTAGGATTAGTACACAAAAATGATGCTTTGGAACCCACACAAATCAAACTAGAATTTCCTGTTGAAGACATTTCAAAAATCCGACTTGCATTCGGATTTTCCTCTATTCTGACAAATGATAGAAAACTTTATGTTACTGGTTCTAATTCACTAACTGGGTTTGGGAGTGATTTAACAGAATTTAAACAATATCCACAATTTAAAAATAATAACACAATCATTAAAGATATTGATTGTGGTTATGAGTTATTTGCAATCTTAACACAAGATAATGAAATTTGGTTTCAGGGGATATTTGGTGGTTTTTACACCAGTAATTCATCAGTAATTAGAAAAATTCAATCAGGAAATAATCTAACCAATGATCTTTCAACTTATAATCAAATAAAATGCTGGGATCAAAATTTAATCTTCTTCTTAAAATCAAATTCATATCTAAGTCAAGATCTTGAAAAGTTATTAAAAAATGGATACTTTTCTGATTTTAATATCCAAAATATACCAGTTCATAAAATATTAATTGAGACAAGGATTGGAAAAACATTTGATTTGATCAAAAAATATTTGGAATCAAATTGCAAATTAAATGAAATTCAAGATTTGTTAAAATGGATTTATTGTGATCAAATGATCAATTCCAAAAGAACAAATGAAATTTTAAATCATTTTGGAATCCAAGATACTCAAATAACCAAATTAGTAAAAAATGATTTAAAACAATTATTATTTGATGAACAAACTTCTGATTTTAAACTTGTTGTGAAAAATGAAGAAGATTAAGATGATGGTGAAGAAGAAGAAGAATTATATATTCACAAATTTATCTTAGCAGCCAGAAGTGGATTATTTTTGAATATGTTTCAAAATCTTGAAGAAAATTTACAAAAAGTCAAAGATTATTCTGGCAAATCATTAGAAACAATTGAATTATTAATTTCATTTTTATACACTGACGAACTACCCATCACTGCAGACACAGACCAAGAATTCATCAAAGAAGAATTTGAAGATATTGTTGAATATTATCAATTAAATCCCACAATTCCAATGATGGATATTTTTGAAAAATGTTCTAAACTATAATTTTATCAAACAAATTCATTATTATAATTTATAAAAAAAATCCTTTTAACATACAATTCTATTTTTTTTTATTTTCGATTTAATAAAATAATCATTTATTTATTTCTTTTTTTAATTTTCTATTTTTATTTATTAATTTCATTTTATTTAACTTTGGGTTTTTAGAAATTATAATATATTTTTTCATTTCTTTTATTCAATCAAATAATATATAATATACTTGTCATAATTTCGAAAAATCGAAAGATTAATCAAAACTTAAGTATATTAATAAATCAAATAAATCTCATTTGAATAAACAAATTAACAATTATACACAATCATTAATTTTTCAAGAGTTTTTGAATTATTTTGAAAATTTTTTAATTTGTGAAAAAAAAAAACTAAAAAATCTCAAGAAAAATTAGTTTGTTTTTTTGTGTATTTATTAACTAAGAAAAAATCTTTGATAACTTTTTAATAATTTTAAAGGTACATCGAAAAATCATTGATTTTACACTACTCCCATTCGATAAATTAATACAGAAATAAATTCAAAAATATGCAAAAAAAAACACTCAATTTATTTTATTTTGCCAAACATAATAAACCATTTTCCAATCAAAGGAGCATGATTTATAATAGATGAATTATATGTGTTTAAAGGTTTTGAATTGATATTAGAAGAAAATTTCAAAAATTGAAATCAATATTTTACAATGTTACTCACAACTTTTTTTTATATTTTTTCCTTTTTTTTTTTTTTTTTTTTTTTTTTTGATTAAACAAAATGGTATTTCAATTTTTTATATATAACAAGATCAATATTCACTTGATAAAAAAAATTTATTTGAAGGTTATTGAAACAGTGGAAATCATTGTTGAGAGAAATTAAATTAATTTCTTGTTGGCTTTTATCTGATTATCAATTCAAGATCAAGATAAACCATGCTGTTGTTTTTCACAATGAAGCTCAAAGAATTTGAATATTTCAATTTTTAAGAAATATATATTGATTAATTAGATTTCATTCATAAGAATATCAGTAATTCTCTAATCGGTATTATTCTACATATTTCTTATTATTTAAAGGTCAAATTATATAAAAGAATTGATATTTACAATTTATTACTTTACTTCGTTAGAAACAAAGATTATTAGTACTATGCCTAACAATTTTTGAATGGCATTTTTCTTACCATCTAAATCTATTTATTATTAAAATTTCTCAAGAATTATTAATTATTTTTATTATATAACTTGATTTCATATACTTCCCTATTCGTCTAAGTGTTTTGTTCATTATTTCATTTATCGAAAATTTTAATTATAAAACAAAATATTAAAAACAGATCAAGTTCTAATTTTTCGTTGAGTTTGATTCTTCTTTATTAGATTGAAATTTGCGTTAGATCAAGTTTTTTTCTAGTTCTATATATTATGGAATTATGAGTTTATTTTGTAAAATAAGTTTATAATTTCAATTTATTCATCAAAAAAATTAATTAAACAAGAAATATTTTTGAGTCAAATTAAAAATAAGTCTTATAAAAAAAAATAAAATAAAATCAAAAAAAGTAATGTATATAGAGATGAACTATGGGATTTTTGAGTAACTATTTATTAAAATTATATTAATTATTTTTTTTTATTAAAAATAAGTTTTTAATTAAAGTAAAAGATCTTTTACTTTGATAATTTTTGTAATATAAAATGTTACTCTAGATTTAACTATTTTCCTTAAAAAATTTATGCTGTAGAAAATACCATTCTGTAAAAAAAAATTGTCAAATCATTATTAATTGTAATATTGTCGTGAAAATGAATAATTTTTCAAGAATTTTTTTTACTAATTGTTCACTGATTAATGAATATATAGGAAACTTAAAATCAAGAAACTTTAACAAAATAATATTTTTAAAATCGAAAAGCCAATTTCAATTGAATCGAAATCGTCTAGAATCAAAAAAAAAACAAGAAATGTACCTTTACGAATGTTTATGATGAAATCCCCAATTTGGTAAATTGTAAATGCTTAAATTTTGGTTTTATATTTTGTTTTGAATTCTATTTTGATTTCAATAATCAATCTAATATTTGGACTTGGGATTAATTTTAAATTTATTCTGAAAAAACCTTAAGGGATTAATAATTTTTAAAAATCAAATGAAATCTTTTCAAGATCTTGAAAAAAAAATTTTTTTTTTTATTGTAATTTAAGTTTCGACTTAAGAAAAGGATGAGTTAACCTCATATAAACAATTTTTATTAATTGGAGTCACTTTTTGTTGAAATCCAAAATTCCTGTGTTTCCAATATAAAATGAAAAAAAGTAACATATTATTTTGTTTAACAATTAAGTTAATTCTTGAAAATATTTAAAAATATATTTTTAGGTTTTATGTTAGAAAGTATTGATTTAGTTTGTAAAAAGTTTTTAATTTTTTTGTTATTTTTATATATTAATATTTCAATTCAAATATCAACAATACTTATTGAAGTATAGGTGATTAAATAAATGAATATTTGATAGAAGTTTTGATAAAATTTTCTCAATAAAATGGAGATCTATTCTGCAAAAAACTTTTTATTTCTTTAAAGTTTTTAGAAAAGTTGGGTTTTTGTTTTGAACAATTGAAATGAAAAAAATAAAAAGTAATATAAAAATAGTTTGAATTTTTGAAAAATTTATTTAACAAATAATTTGAAATTATTTAAACAAATCCTTATAACAATTCAATTCATTTTTGCAGAAAAAAAATGATTTTGAATTTTGCAGATAAAATTACTCTATTCCCAAATACCTTCAAGAAAATTTTTATTTTGAAATATCAAATTTCATCTTAGAACACTAACAAAATTTCTTGGTAAAATTTTTCAATGACTTGAAAAATTTAATGATTATAACTGTTTTTAAAACTATACAATTATTTTTCAATCGGTTGAATAAATAAGGTTTTTTTGTTCACTCAAAAGAATTATCTCAAAAAAGAATAAAAAATCTTTTTTTTAATATTACTGGCAACTTAGACTTGAAATATTGAATAATAATAAAGGTGAAAATTGATAAATCGGGCAAAAACTTTTTATAATGTAAGAAATCAAATGAAGATGAATATTTTCTTATTTAGAAAAAATATTAAAAAATTTTTGATCTCAAATTGAAAAAAATATTCTTTTTTGTATTAATTATTCTATCAGAATTTTTTGACAATTGGTCTTATACAAAATTTGTCAGTAGAAAATATCACCAATAACATATTTTAAAAATTTGCCTTGTCAAGTTGGAGGACTGCTACCTTATTAAAAAGATTTTTTATTTTTTGAATTCAATTCGCTAAAAAAAGGTTTTTTAAATTGGTTTCTTTCTTACATTTTTGTCTTTTAATTTCGCAGAGAAACTGTTTTTTTTTCTTAGTATTTCAAAAACACACTCTCTTTTTTTTTCTAATGGTAAAAATATCACTTTATTCTCAAATAAAAATTAACAAGAAAGCAAAAATAAACACCTAAAGAAATTAAATTCTAAATCAAGTGTACTTCAAAAATTCCAGAAATAAATGTGTAAAAAAAAATGAATAAATTCTAATATATAGGCAAATTTTTTTGTTTTATTTAATGAAAATTTTTCCACAAAATTAACTCTTTTTTTAACTTCTGTATTTTTTTTTGTAATTTCTCCCCATTTTTTAAATGATTGAAATATTCTCTTAGATTAACTAATTATTTTTTTTATTTGATTATTTTGTCAAAAACGAAATCAAGTTCAAATATCTCTAATGACTGTGTCTATTTTAAATACTCTTTAAATTAGAAGTTATAATTTTAGTTCACTTCAAAATTCTCTCTTGGTCAGATTTGAGGACTTTTTTCACAAAACCCTTAACAATAAATCCTTAACTCTATTTTTTGAGAAAAATTTTGCCTTTTGATCCTTAATTTTTTGGATTTCTTTTTTTAATAATAGAGGACTTTAAGAAATCAACACCATAATTAATTATGAAGTTTATTGTTGATTTTCTTTGATCGGTTGATCTATAGTCTTCTATAGCAAAAACACAAGCTTTTTATTTTGAAACACGCATTAAATTTTTTTGAACGTTTTATTTTGACCTCTGTATTCCTTTTTTTAATAAATAATTAACTAGTTCTCCAAATATTTAGCCGTTAAATAACTTAAAAAGAAAATTTGAATAAACTTCTTGGAATTAACTTTAATTTTTTTTCTTCAAAGAAAATTTTTTCATTTTTTTCTTTTTTTCCTTTTTTTTTTTTTTTCAAGAAAACCCAAAAATAAAAAAACACTCTAAACCAAAATCCAAACCAAATTCCAAATCAATAATCAATCCATTCCAAATCAAATAATTTCCAAAATTTAAAAGAAATGTCCAATATTAAGTCTCTTGGTGATCTAAAAGGAAGAACTAAACAAACCAAACCAACCAAATTCGAAGCCTTGGAACCAATAAAAACCTTTCCAGAAGAAGTTACAAAGATTGTTGATGTTGTTGCGGATTATGACAATAATATTGTCTTTTTGAGTTCAGAAGGCAAACTATATCAAACAAATGGAAAAAATTACCATAAAAAGCTCAAAGCATTCGAAAACCTACCACCAATGAAAAGTATTGCTTCTGGCTATTTTCATTTCCTTGCGCTCTCAAATGAAGAAAAACCCAAGGTCTATGGGTGGGGAAAAAATATTCAGAAACAACTTGGTTTTGACAAAAACAAAAAAGATGTCAAAAAACCAACTTTAATTGAATCTTTAAAAGAAGAAAACATTGAACAAATCTGTTGTAGTGGTTACTGTTCATTTTTTTTAAACAAAACAACAAATATTTTGTTTGGATGTGGTAATACTCAAGATGGAAAGTTGGGAAAACCAGAAATTAAAGAAGATTATACTGATCTCCAAAAATTACATGAAAATGTTGCTAATGTATTTGGTGGTCATTCGGATCATACACTTATGATAAAAACTGATGGAAAATTATATGGGTTTGGTCATAATCTTTCGGGTAACCTTTTTTTTGTCTTTGATTTTTCTTTTTTGATTTAATTATCTCTTTTTTTTTCTCATAGTTCATTTTTTCTTTTTTCTCAAGAATTTTCTTTTTCTTCAATTTCGAAGAGAAAGATGAAAAAATAGTTGAGAGAGAACAAATAAATATAAAAAGAAGAATATTTCAAGAAAAACTTCAAAAATAAGATCTTAGATTGAGATTTTAGGGGATCAGTCCTCCAACAAGAAAACAAGACAAAATTTTAAAATATGTTATTGGTGATATTCTTGACTTAAAAATTTTGTATAAGACCAAGTATCAAAAAATTTTGATCGAATAAGAAACCTCAGAAAAGAATATTTTTTCTTGAAAGTAAAATTTTTTAATTCCATTTTTTCAAGAAAGAAAAACATTTAAAATTCATTTTATTTCTCACATTATAAAAATTTTTTACCTTATTTCTCAACATTTCCATTATTGTTATACAAAAACAAGTCTCTGTTGCCAAGAATATTAATCTAAAGATTTTTTTTTTCAATTTTGAGATAATTTTTTATGTTAAGAGACTCGTAAACTAAAAAAAATCTTCAAGTAAACCCAATAGCCAATTCAAAAAAATTTTACCACATCTTGAAATTGAAAAACAAAGTAAAAATCTGATTACTACAAGATAAAACTTAATTTTTATTGCTACTTTCAGAAATGAATTATTGTTTTTTAAAAATTCTAATACATTTTTTCTTCTTTTTGAAAAAGTTCAAAATTCAACATATTTCTGAATTATTTCCAAAAAAATTATTTTCTTTGAAAAAAAATTGAAATCTTATTGCCTGTGAAGGAAGTGTACAAAAATACACTATAAAAATGAAAACCACAAAAGTTCTAGAATAACTAAGTTTAAAAAATCTACTTAATTTCAAAAAAAATACAATAATTATTTTAAACTTGAAAAAAATATAATTATTTGATTCAAAGAACAGTCCAAATCAATTTTTTCTCTTTATTTAATAAAAAAATCTGAGAAAAAGAACCAAACAATCGAATTAAAAATTCTCCCAAAATACTTTTTTAAAATTTCAGGAATTGGAAAAAACAACTTATAATCTAAAGAAATACTTTTTAATTTGATTATTTATAATCAATAATTAAATAACCAAACCTTAATTTGTTCAGTGAGTTGGTATAGAACCCAAAGATTAAAAGTATCAAATAAAACTGCACAATTAAATCTCAATTTTTTATAGATTCTCTCAAACAAATAAAACAAATTCAAATGCATATTTTTAATAATAAAAAAAATAATAGATATTATCAAATAACTGATTTTTCTACAAAAAGTTCCTTGTTTATACTCTTTATATTTGAAAAAGGATATTGAATAGTCTTTTAAATTCCAAGAAATTTAATAACAATTTTAATATAAAATAAATGAACATTTTATTTAGATCTACAAGGATTCAAGATTTGATTTATTTTTATTTTTTGTATTTTTTAAAAATAAGATTAAAAGTTTCAATGGTTACTTGTTCGTAGGACTCTCAGAAATTACTAAAAGTGATTTTTCTTGAAAATTAAATTTTTTTGCAAATTTTTTTTTTAGCAAGTTGATCCAAAAAACCCAACAAAAAAGTATCAGATAAGACCTTTTGACTGAAATATAATTGAGAAAAATGAAATCTGGGAAAAATGATTATCCATCTCTCTAAAGTTGATAAATGAATTTCCTTATCGTGTTTAATTGTATCCTTGTGTAAATAATTACTCTATTACCTTTGGGGATTAAAATAAATAAGAGTTACTAGTCCCTTAACCAAAAAATTGATTTATTCAAAATATTGAAAAATCATTGTATTCTTTTAAGAAGGGTAGTTTTAACTATTAAAATTTGAAAAATCATTTACAAATTTAACTTTGAAATTGTGTTTTTGTTCTCAGAATATGAAATTCGGATTTTTCAACATTAAAATTTTCAACAAGATATTTGAGAATTTTGTAATTTTATTACTCAAAATTCAAAATCATTTTTTTTATTGAAAAAATGATTTAAATTGTTATAAGGATTTGTATAAATAATTTCAAATGATTTGTGAAATAAATTTTTCAAAATTCGAAAATTATTTTGTTATTTTTTATTATTCATTTTTAGAAAACAATAAAATGACTTTTTTCAAAATTTAAAGAATAAAAATTTTTGCTTAATAAATCTCCATTTTAAAAATTGTGACTCACCTGAAATAATAAATTAAATATATATATATATATACCATTTAGTATTCAAGAACAACTAATAATTAATTCTGATTCATAATACACTTTTAAAACATTCTAAAATTATAAAAACTCAATATTTTAAAAAAATTAAAAAAAAATATAAAAACCAAAAACATAAAAAAAAAGTGAGTTACAATTTTAGAAAATCAGCATTGCAAATTTTTTATTACTGAAATTTTCAGTGAAAAAAGTTTTAAGAAGAAGAATTTTTGCTCATAATTAAAATTATTTTAAAAGACATTACATAGTCACAATTTTCATATTGATTATTGGTCTTTTTACAAGATCAAGTTTTTTTGCAAAAACTTGATCTTTTTGAAAATAAAAAAAAGAAAAAAAAAAGTGAAAAAAAAGTGAAATTGAAAAAGCAAAACAAAAGTAAAGGAAAAAGAATAATAAAAATTTGAAAAAGTAAAAAAATAAAGTATCAAGAAAAAGAAAAAGACCAAGAAAAAAAATAAGAATAAAAAAATAAAAATAAAAAATAAAGTCTCAAGAAAAAGAAATCCAAACAAAAATTTGCAAAAATTTGAAAAAGCAAAACAAAAATTTGCAAAATTAAGAATCAAGAAAAAGAAAGAAAAACAAAAAATTGAAGAAGCAAAACAAAAAAAATGAAAAAATGATTCTGATCCCAAAAATTGATAAATATATTGTGATAAGAATACTATGATAAAACCAGCAAAATAACTTCCACTTACATTATAAAGTTAGTCAAAATTTTGAAAAGTAATATATTTTGCAAAATTGGACTCTGTAATAAAATATTTTTTTTTTTATTTTTTTTTTTATTATTGAAGAAGTGTAAATTACACTCTAGTTACTCTTAGACTTAAATTCCCTTTCAGAAATTTAAGCGTAAAATCATAGATTTCACGATTATTAATTAATGAAAATAATTTCAAACTATCACAGTTTAAAATCAATTAATTAAGATTTATTTCTTTTAATTTATTGTTGAAAAATTAATCTATCTTTTTCATAGAAAGGACATATCCATAAAAAGTGATCAATATTATCTATAATTTCCTTTTGTTTATATTTTAAACATAAAGGACAAAATTTATTTGAATTTTTAATCAATTACATAGTAATATCTATTTAAACAGTTGGTGAATGTTCTGAATTTTAGAATTGTTGAGCTTGAGGGATAACTTAAATTTTTGAGTTTTAAATAAATAATTTTGATTTTTTATTTATTGTGAAATATTTTTATGGAGTGTCGTCAAGTGCCGTCAAGTTCCTAGGTTTTCTTGAGGTTTACTGTTTTATTTGTAAAATCTATCGATTTTCTTTAGGTTTTTTTTAATTCTGAAATAAAATTTCAGAAAATTTATTAAAATTTTCTGTTTATTTCAAAAAGTAAAAAAAACCTAGAACACTTCACAAATAAACAGAAAACTCAAGAAAACCTAACGGCGCTTTTTTTTAATTTAAGAAATTAAAAGAAAATTTTTGACTTATTCTTATTATTTATCAAATTAAAGAAAAGCTAACGGCGGTTTTCCAGAATTCAAAAGAATAGAGAAAAATCTTTGATTTTACTCAATTCTTTTAAATTTTGGAAAACATAACAACACTTCCAACTTGTTGAATTCAACAACTCGTTATATGTGTATTTGTATATTTCTTTCTTTAGTTCAATTAAATCTTTTGAATTCCAATTAATTTTATTATTTATTCTTTGATTAAACTTTATTAATTTTTCCAAATAAGGAAGAGATAAATTTCCTAATTTCTTTTTGAATTTAAATTTCTTTTTATTGATAGAAATTATCAGATTTTCTATTTTAAATTCTGTTTTGTAAATAAGAATTGGTGTTTTTCTGTTTATTTTACATATTTCAGTAATACAGGAATTAATCCAAGAATTTAAATAATTAAAAGTTTTTATTTCATAATTATATATTTTCAATCCTATATGTCAATTGGCATATGATAAAAGATTTAAATAATCTAATTTTTAAACTATTGTTAAGTGAGTTGTTATTGAATAACTGTTTGCAGTTATTATATGTTTCTTTAGATTTTTTTAAATTATAAACTATATGTGAAATTTTATCTAAATAAATACCCAAATATTTAATTTTTTTAAAGTATTTTGAAACAACTGTTTTATCTTCATTAGGTTTTAATCCAAATTGGACAATTACTTGATATATAGCATGTAATTTTTCATTTATCTGATTCATATTCCCTAATATAATTCGGATTAAATCATCTGCAAACATTTGACAATGATTTGTTAAACTGAATGATTTTTAATAAAAGAAAGTGTGAAATTAGAGCAAATGAAATAGGCGATAGTGGGTCTCCTTGGAATATGCCAAGACCTTCTCCTTGATAATATTTTAATAAAAAAATTTTAATAATTTTATTTAAAATAAATTTTTTTATTGTTTTTCTAATTATTTTAAAACTAATTGAATCAAAACATTTTGCTATATCAATCATTATAATATAAGTTTTATTATTTCCATTTTCATTATTTTATTTTATCTTAATTAAAAGTATTTTAGAAGTTTAATACTGCAATACGAGTATCATATTATTTTCTAAACCCAAATTGAGATTTTTGAATAAATTCCCAACAGGGTTCGATTAGTTTATATAACATTTTTAGAAATAATCTTGGTAGACTTTGGTTAATAGAAATTGGTAGATAATTCAAAGCTACCCCCTCATTTCCTTTTTTATGTATAAATAAAATTGATCTTTTTTTAATATATTCAATATTATTCTTATTAGGATTAAATAGCCAGTTATTAAATATTTTCTGAATTGTAATTAAATAATTTTCATAACTTTTATTTTCAATTTGGTTTAAATCAATATTATTTTCATCTTCACAAATATATTTCAAATTTTCAATTTTTTGAAAACCTTTTATAGATTTATTTTTTAAATTTTACATAGTGTTTTTGATATTTTCAATGATTGGAAAAAATATATCAATTTTAAACTCTTTTAAATTTTTAATTTTTAAATTTTTTATATAATTTAAAATATTTTTACTTGGTTCAATTGAATTTTTTTGAATATGGGCAAAATATTCTTCAATCATATTTTTATTATCTAAAATCATTTTCATCTTTTTAGACCTTATTAAATTTATTTTTTTCCAAAAATTTTTGTTTTTAGTAAACTCCACATTTATTTCATCAATGAATTTATTCCAAGCTTCTTTGTTTATTTTTTTGATACGATGAATTAAGTTAGGATTACTTAGAATGTTTTTAATTAATGGAGCAATTTTATGGTCATTTTGTTTTCTTTATAAATTATATCTATATCTTTGATAAATTGATTTAAATTTTTTTTTTTTTACTATCTTTCGAAAAAAAAAATTAATTGGATGAAATCATCAATTTGATAAAAAAATAAAGTTCAGTATAATCATTGAAAAATATTTTTTAATAAAAAATTAATTGTTACAGCAATTTCAAACCTGTTGCGCACGATCTAACTTAACTTAAATTTTTCATTAAACTTTCTTTAAACTCCTTACAATTGAAAAGGAAAATTGTTATTTTGGACTCAAATCTTCTTGTAATGTCCTTAATATCCAAGATCCCTTACAAAATGGAATCTTTTTTCAATAATTTCAAAAAAGTTTAAAAAAAAAGTGAAAAGTTGTTTACGAAGCTTTTCATTCAGGTATTCTTGAGTTTTGGGGTTAAAACCTTAATTTAGTTTTAACAGATCTTTAAGTTCAAAGAAATTTTAATGGAAATTGAAAATTTTAAGATAAGTTAGATCGTGCGCACCAGGTTTGAAATTGCTTTATCTTATTAATATATATATATAAAATAATTTTTATTTTTAAAAAATAAAAAAAAAAAATTCAAAAATTTATTGATGAAAATTAACAAATGTTTCTCAATTAAATTAATTTTTTTGTTTTAAAAAAAATAATAAGATTTAAAAAATATGGGATAATTATAAGAACTTAACTTCTATAATTTATTATCAAAAAAGAATTCATAAAAAAAGTTAAAAAAAATATATAGATAAATTTGAAAATGAAATCTGTTTTATGAGTGTAAAAAGAACCAAAAAGAAGAAATAAATTATAGATAGATGTGATAATAAACATTATAATTTTGATTTTAATTATTATTGTTATTTTTTTTTTTGATTTTAGAATTTTGTTATTGTTGTTGGTGTTTTTGTTATTGAAGTTGATTTTTTTAGATCTATTTGAATGTGTGTTGATTTTGCTATTAATACTGTTTTTCTGGTTGGTTATGATGTTATTACTATCAGTGATACTATCAATAGTGTTATTGGATCTTGTAGAAACTTGGAGCTGGATACTATGCTTGTTTGGTTTGAGTTTGTAAGTTGGGTCATTTGTTGTTGGTTTTTGTTTGTTGTTATCATTTATTCCTAGTTTTTGTTTGTTCTTATTAAATTTGTTTCCCTCTTGTTTTTTTAAGTAGATTTAGTTGGTTTTTATTTTTTTCTAGTGGATTTAGTTAATTTTATTTATTGTATTTTTGAAAATAAGAAGAAAAAAAAAAAAAACACAATAAAATGATAAATTATAATGTTGGATTGCAAAAAAAAAGCAAAGAAATTTTTTTTTATAGGTAAATTTAAAAACAAAAAAAGGAGTTAATTAATATGTTGTCAACAATAAAAAATCAAGACTAATTTTTGGACATACACCAATCTAACTCAGTAGCTTGATCTTAAATTACTTCCAAAAATGATGCTTTTTAACTCTTAATTTTCAAAAAATTAATTTTTTTTTTCAATCTTGACATCAAGAATGTAAAAAATGGTCTCTTTTTTTAGTTTATTTTAGTTTTTTTTTTTCACTAAAGTCAAATTTTTTAAAATTCACCTTTTTGTTGTTAGGTTTTTTTTTAATTTTAAAGAATAGATGTAAATCAAAAAATTTACGTTATTCATTTAAATTATGGAAAACATATTTACTTTATTACTAACGATTACGCCCAACTGTATTCTGTGGTGCACTTGCACTAATTTGTAAAAAAAAACAAAAATCCAAATGTCATTCAACGTGATTAATATAACCACCATATGTTAATAATAAAAATAAAATAAAAATTTATACTTTCTGATTTCTTTATAATTCCAATCATAAGTAAATCTAATTAATATAAATACTTAAATCTAATTCGATAAATCCAATCAAATCAAAAAAAATAAAATTCTAATAAATTCTTAAAAAAATAAATTAAAAATACTAAAAAATTAAAAATAATAAATACAAAAAAAGGTGAATTAGGATTGGGACACAAAAAGAATGATTTGGTACCAACCCAAATGAAACTTGAATTCCCTGTTGAAGATATTTCAAAAATCAGACTTGTATACCGCTTTTCTTCTATTCTGACAAATGATGGAAAACTTTATGTAGCTGGTAGTAATATAATAACAGGGTTTGGAAGTGATTTAACAGAATTTAAACAATATCCACAATTTAAAAATAATAATACAATCATTAAAGAAATTGATTGTGGTTATGAGTTATTTGTAATATTAACACAAGATAATGAAATTTGGGTTGAGGGGTTATTTGGTGGTTCTGATTCCAGTAATTCATCAGTAATTAGAAAAATTCAAACAGGAAATAATCTAACCAATGAACTTTCAACTTATAATCAAATTAAATGCTGTGATCAAAATTTAATCTATTTCTTAAAATCAAATTCATATTTAAGTCAAGATCTTGAAAAGTTATTAAAAAATGGATACTTGTCTGATTGTGATATCAAAGATATTCCAGTTCATAAAATATTAATTGAGACAAGGATTGAAAAATCATTTGATTTGATCAAAAAATATTTGGAATCAAATTGCAAATTAAATGAAATTCAAGATTTGTTAAAATGGATTTATTGTGATCAAATGATCAATTTCAAAAGAACAAATGAAATTTTAAATCATTTTGGAATCCAAAATGCACAAAAAACCAAATTATTAACAAATGATTTAAAACAATTATTATTTGATGAACAAACTTCTGATTTTAAACTTGTTGTGAAAAATGAAGAAGAAGATGATGAAGAAGAAGAAGAAGAAGAATTATATATTCATAAATTTATCTTAGCAGCCAGAAGTGGA
The DNA here is from genome assembly GCA_027625915.1 of Anaeramoeba flamelloides. Taxonomy (NCBI): domain Eukaryota; family Anaeramoebidae; genus Anaeramoeba; species Anaeramoeba flamelloides. The sequence goes on along the minus strand of JANTQA010000012.1, from coordinate 314,510 downwards.
TTATTTTTGAATATGTTTCAAAATCTTGAAGAAAATTTACAAAAAGTCAAAGATTATTCTGGGAAATCATTAGAAACCATTGAATTATTAATTTCATTTTTATACACTGACGAACTACCAATCACTGCAGACACAGACCAAGAATTCATTAAAGAAGAATTTGAAGATATTGTTGAATATTATCAATTAAATCCCACAATTCCAATGATGGATATTTTTGAAAAATGTTCTAAAAAATAGTTTAATCAAACAAATTCGTAATTCTAATTTAGAAAAAAATCCTTTTTACATTCAAATCCTATAACTTTTCGATTAAATAAAACAATTATTTATTTTTTTCTATTTTAAATTTTTATTTTTTTTATTATTTTTATCATTTTATTTAACTTTGGATTTTTATAAATTATTTAAAGAATTTTTCATCTTTGATTGATTGAAAAAAAAACAATAAATAAAGAATAATTTCTAAAAAATTTGAAAGTAATTTATTAAATTTTAATAATTTGATTGTTGATAAATTTTTAGAGTAAGAATGGATCGAAAAAAAAAAAGTTTTTAGTGTTACAGGTTATTGAAACTTTGAAATTATAAAATATGATTTGTTTTATTATTTTTGAATGGAATCAAAGTAAAAATACATTTTTAATTTTTAATTTTTTGTTTCTACAAATAAAAAAGTCAAAAATGTTATTGCAAATTAATTCACATTTATCAAAAATTAATTTATAATACTAAATCAAAAATTTTGACTAAGATAGAATTTAGATCAAGAAAAGAAGTTATAAACTCAAAAATAAATTAACTATTTATTTTTTTTTTTAAACTCAAACTTCTTTGTGAAATTTGTAAAATAATTTTTGATAACTACAGATAAGAAACACTTTAGAACTCTTAAAAGTTTAAAATAGCATTGTAGTTGTTGTGGAAAGATTTTGGGAATTACTTGTATTATTAGGTAAAGTTTCAAAAATTTTCTGAATTTCTCATTTCCAATTCTAATAAAGTGAATTAAGAAGTATTTTATTGATAAAATTTGTCTTTAAATCTGTTATTTAAAGTTATTTTACAGTACTTTAGTAATTTTTATGAAGTTGTTTAGTTGATAATACTGAGATTTGCAAGTGTTTCAAATCAAAACCAATTGCATACATATTTTGCACCATAGAAACAAAATACTCTTCAAGAAAAACTAAAAAAAAAAGTTCTTGATCATTTGGGGAATATTTGGAATGGGAATAAATTCTATTTCTTTATTATTAATAATGTCTAAATAGAAAAGATTTTTTTTTTCTGATTTCAAAAAAAAAAGAAATATCATTTTTAAAAAAATAAAAATAGGTTTGTTCTCTTTTTCCTTCGAAAAAAGGAGAAAAAGACTATTTTTAAGAGGTTTTTAAAAAGTAGATTAAAAATAAATTATAAAAATTTTCACTTTAGAAAAATGGAAAAAAAATAAAAACAGTTTTTTTTACTCTCTTATGCTAAATCAAGTAAATTTTTAGAGGAATCTTCAAAATCATCCATTGTTAAGAATGAAAAATAGATGTATTTTTAAGTTTAATCGTTTTTGAGAATTGTCTGACAAACTGACAATAAAAGGATAGATAGATCTCATCGAAAGGATGGACAATCAGGTTTGTCTCTATATAATTTAAACCAAGTTTTGTCTCCACTGGAGAAAATTCAAAATTAAACTTCAAGGTTTTCGCTAACTAAACTCCATTTCACTCAAAGGGGCCCATCCAAAAATGAAAAAGTCACGTTATTTTTAAGAATCAACCAAACTTAGATTGTTTAGAAATACTAGAAATAATAAACTTCATATAAGAGTCGATAATTATAAAAGAAAACCCTGAACGAACCATAAATTTCAAAAAAAAAAATGTTAAAAAATTTTTTGGGACCCATTCATTGGAACATCTCGTGCAAAATTCTCTATTTCTTTAGGAAATTAAAATTGTTGATAATAAGATTTTTTACTTGTAAATGTATGAATTTTAAAAGAACATACAAAGCCTAACTTATCTTAATGTTTATTTGGTTTTCCAAACATTTTTTTTTTCGAAGTTAATTTTTAAAAAAAAATAAAAAAAAAAAAGAAAAAAAAAAAAGCAAAATTTTACAAAATGAGAAAAAATGATTTTGATCTAAAAATTGAAAATTTTAGTTTGATAAGAGTAATGAATTAAACTCTTAGAATGTCTTCGATTTCTTCAATAAAAATGGGCCCCTTTGACTGAAAAAGAGTTTAAATTTGGTGAATTCAATCATTTTAAGAATAAGTTCTTCAAAGTACCATTAAAAAATAACAAATTAGGTTTTTTTTTGGGTACATTTATTTGTTTGTTTTTTTTTTTTGATGAGTTAGATCCCTGAGTTCCAAAAAATAAATAGCATCTCATATTGTTTTATTGGTTCAACAATCACCTTTTATAATTCTTGGTTTTGATTCTGCTTCCAGACTCTAAATAATGATATTGTTCTGGTGATAAGATGATATTAATTGTTGTTTCGTTTGAACTCCTCAATATCATCTTATATCATTTTGAAAAATCTCATTTTTTTCCATTCTTCCAGGCCTAAACTCAGATAACCACATGGAGATTGTTTCGAAATCAAAACAATAAACATGGTAATTTTGTGTTTTTAACACACACACAATACTATCATTAAAATTTTTTTTCAAAATAAATTCAACATTTGCTAATTTTTCGCTTTTTAATAAATTTAATTAGAATAAACACTATTGGTTAATAAAGGATCATTTGATCGAAAATTATTTATTAACGATATTTAACACTTTAAGTTGGAAAATCCAATTTTACATGTTCTAATAATATTTTTTTTGAATTTAATAAAAAATTTGAAATATTTCATTTTCACATACAATTTTTTATAATATTATTTAAAAAGTAATATTAAATATAATAAATATCTGTCAAATATGGAATAATTTTTTTCAAAAAAACAGAAAATTTTGCTTATTTTTTTACAAAAATCACTAACATTTCAAAATGTGAGTTCACAAAAATTATAAATAAAAAATTGAAAAAATGATTCAAGATATAAACTTTTTTTTCAGTCAAAGGAACCAAACCTTTTTTTCAATTGTTCTGATTAATTTTTGTTTGTAAATATTGTTATCTATATTGTTAAAGATATGAAAAAAAATGTGATCAAAATTGTGAAAAGCCAATGGAAAAAAAAATTAGATGACTTGTAATCGACTCTGATAATTAGAATCAATTGTCAAAAAAAAAATCTATTATAAGATTTTCAGAATATTTTCACATTTTAGTTAAATTGTAATTCATACATCCAAAATATTACCGGTTTTGTAAATTATTTTCAGAAAATAAGTTTCATTATATCTGATATTGACACCCCAGACAAATATAAAGAATTATTTTCATCATGATTAAATACTCTTGGAAATTACTAAAAATATTTTCCATATCTTTATATTGAAAAACAAAGTAAAAATCTGATTACTATCAGACCAAACTCATTTTTAATGATATTTTCTGAGATGAAATATTATTTTTTAAAAATTTTGATCCAATTTTTCATATTTAAAAAGTTTAAAATTCAAAATATTTCTGAATTATTCAAAAAAAAATAATTTTTTCTTTGAAACAAGAAAGAAATCTTAATATATGTAAAGGATGTGTATAAAAATATACTTTCAAAATAAAACCACAAAAGTTTTGGAATAACTCAATATAAAAAATCTATTTAATTTCAAAAATATTACAATAATTATTTCAAACATAACAAAATGTAATTTCCATAATTCAAAGACCAGCTCAAATCAATTTTTTTCTTTAATTGAACAAAAAAATAAATGATAAAAAAATCAAACAATCAAATTTAAAATTCTTCCAAAATAATTTTTTTAAAACCTATGAAATTAAACTTAGAGTATCAATATCTACTTTTTAATTTGTTTATTTATAATCAATAATTAATAACCCTATTTTAATTTTTTCAGTGAGTGATTAAAAACACAAAGATGAAATGTATCAATAGAATTTACAATTATTTCACAATTAAATAAAAGATTTTCAAACAAATAAAAAGAATTCAGTTAAATAATTAGTAAAAAAAAAAAAAAAGAATTGATATAATAAAATAATTGCTATTAATAAAGTCGGTTCTAATGTCCATATACTATTGGTATTATGAAAAAAATATTGCCTAATATTTTTTCAATTTTTTGAAATTTAATATATAAACTATCTTTCATAATAATTGGCCCATTAAAAATCAAATTTTAAATAAAAATATTTTTAATAATTGAAGTTATCTATTATAATTTAAAAATTTATATTTTAATATTCAATCTATACTCAAGAGATATTTATTTTTTGTCTAAAAATAAAAGAAAGAAAAATAAAAAAAACTGTTAAAAAAAATTGGGACATTTATATTGAAAGAAGCATTACATGAAAAATAGACAATTTAAAAAAGTAAAAAAACCCATTTATCGATTCTCCTTCCATTTAAATAACTAAATCTAATCTCTTTTTCATATTTGAATCCAATTTTTTCATTAATTCATCTGTTACTTCTTTCAACTTTTTCATTTTCATTTTCCTTTTTAACAAAACACTTTTGAAAAAATAAAAAAGAGAAAAAATGATTTATTTTGCAAACTTTTCATTGTGAGAGGAAAAACTTCAAAACGATACAAAAGCAATTTATTATTCAAATGTAAGGTGGGCCATTTATTATGAAATTTAGTTTATTTGTGAATAAAATAAATAATCTATTTTATTTAGATCTTCATGGATTCAATATTTGATTTATTTTTTAAAATAAGATTAAAGTTTCAAGGTTATTGTTCATTAATACTCTCAGAAATTACTAAAAGTGGAAATTTCTTCAAAATAAAAATTTTTTGTCAAATTTTTCTTTCTTAATTTGATCCTAATATCCAAAAACCCAACAAAAAAGTATCGAGATCTTTTGACTTAACTTTTAATTGGAAAAAATGTACTCTTCTTAAAAATAATAATTCATCTCTCTAAAGTTGTTAAATGAAGTTTCACATCGGGTTTAATAGTAACCTTGTGTAAATAATCACTCTATTACCTTTGGTAAAAAAAATAAATCTGAGTTACTAGTCCCTTAATATAATTTTTTTTTATGAATCGAAAATTTTAACATTTTTTTCTTCATTTTATTTTCTTTTCTCTCTAAAATTCCAAAACCCAAACTTCCTTTAAAAAAAATCCAAGCTTCTTTCCAAACCACAAAATTAGATCCCAAAAAAAAAAAATTAAATCAAAACAAAATCAAAAATTTGAAATTAAATGTCCAAAATTAAGTCCCTTGGTGATCTAAATGCAAAAACCAAACAAAAAAATACAAAACCTTGGATCCAATAAAAACCTTTCCAGAAGAAGTTACAAAGATTCGTTGATGTTAAAGATAATCATTGTAGAATTGTCTTTTTGAGTTCAGAAGGCAAACTATACCAAACAACACAAGAAAAATTCTCATGAAAAGCTAAAAGCATTTGAAAACCTACCACCAATGAAAAGTATTGCTTCTGGCTATCGTCATTTCCTTGCGCTCTCAAATGAAGAAAAACCCAAGGTATATGCGTGGGGTTATAATAGAAGAAAACAACTTGGTTTTATAACCAACAAAAACAATGACTCTGTCAAAAAACCAACTTTAATTGAAACTTTAAAAGAGGAAAACATTGAACAAATCTGTTGTAGTGGTCACTGTTCATTTTTTTTAAACAAAACAACTAATGTTCTATTTGGGTGTGGTAATAATTCCAATGGCAAGTTGGGAAAACCAGAATTTAAAGAAGAAAAGAAGGTATACGTCCATAAATTACATGAAAATGTTGCCAATGTATTTGGTGGTCACTCGGATCATACACTTCTGATAAAAACTGATGGAAAATTATATGGTTTTGGTTGTAATTATTCAGGTAACCCTTTTTTCTAATTTTGATTTTTTTTTTTTTTTGTCTTTTTTTATTTTCAATTTTCTCTTTTTTTGCTTGTCTTTTTTCTTTGATTTTTTTATTTTAATTGCACACAAATATTCTACTTCTCTTTCTTCTTTTTTCCAAAAGAATAAAAACTGGGAGAAATAGTTCCGAGAGAAAAAATAAAAAAATAAGAAGAATATTTCAAGAATAATATTTCAAAAAGAAGATTCAAGATTGAGATTTCAAATCAAAAGAGAACAAAGAAATTGATTTAGATAAGTACTACATTTGCAATTTACCAACTTGCCCCAAAACAATTTGTTCCAATCTCATTTAAGGGGGTAAGTACATTTTTCATTTTTTGAGTGCCACCATTTATGTGAAACTGAATTATTCAAATCATTTCTTTAGCCAAATACATTGATATTTTCATAAATACTAGAGTGGAATATATCCTAGTATAAGATATTTTCATACCAACAAAAAAACGGAAATCAAAAAAATGAAAAAATTGATCAAAAAAAAATAAATAACAATCATTTAAGGTATTTCCAAAAAAGTGGGGCATTTATTTGTACATTTCATAAAAATCAAGCTTGTTAGTGGTGGTAATCATTAATAAACTTTACCAAATTAAGTTTAATGTTTATACCGATTGAATCAACCACTTATGTATTTAATTCAAAGCATGTTAGTTGAAATATTCCGAAAAAATGAAAAAAAAAATAGCACTTTTTTTGGTTAAAGCAATGTACGACCGTTTTCAATAAAAAACAGGAAATATGGAAAGGGAACAAATGATTTTTTAAACAATAAAACACAGTTATATGTTTTTAATTATATTGTAAATTTTGTTGAGATTATACAAGTTATGAAAATGATTTTTTTGATCAAAAACAAAATAATAAACACCAATTTTCACCATAAAAAAATATAAGATAAAATTGAGATCAGAAATTTTAATATATTTTATTTATGCAATATAATACTAAGAAACAAATTGAATTATTATCAAGAATCAATATATAGTGGTTAATTATTTTATATTTATAAATCCTTTTTTGAAGAATTGGTTAAATAAATATATTTTAAAATAAATTTGACCCACTTTCTTGGAAATAGCTTATTACTTGATCTTATCTATAAAATTTGACACAATTACTTATTCTTGGTTTGGTTTTATTTTTAATTCTTTATGAAAAAAATTTTATTTGGAAAATTTTTGATAAACAATTTACTGTTTATTTCTAAAGAATTTCCAAAATGAATTTAAAAATCCTATTTTCATTTATGTCATCTAATTCTAGTTTTAGTTCAGAAAATCAGAGATTGTTTTAATTCTTCTTGAGAATGAGGGTTTATTGGACAAATTCCTTTGATTTTATAATTATTTATTTTCCCTTAAAATTAGAACTCAAAAAAATTCAGAATCTGATTGAAATTTTTTCTTGAATTTTTCAATTATTTTGATTTGAATCTTTTGTAACTGTTTTTTGATTCCAAGAATTCAATCCCTTTATTTTAATTTTACCAAAGTATTCCTTGTTTTGGCTTTGTTTGATAAAAATATTTTAAAATTGAATTTTGAAAGCAAATTTGTAACCAAGTTTTTTAAAATAATAATAAATAGTAATGAATCGACCTCGATTTTTTTTGTCAATTCTTTAATAATGAACCAATTTTGATATAATGATATATTTGATTTTGTTATCCCAAATACTACTCGAATTATAAGAAGAAAAATACAAGATCTATCAGCTCTTCAAAATATTAAATAAAGGGGTTTTATTGTAAAAATAATCCCATACTAAAATCTAAAAAAATATAGAATAATACGTATTATTAGAGATCTGAAAGAATTCTTTTTTATAGACTAATTCAATTTCATAAAGGTAGAATTCATTTTGAGTATTTTATATAACAAAAATTCAATTTTTAAATTTATTTGTCAAATGAAAAACTTTTTAAAAATCAAAAGTAATTTTTGACAAATAAAAAAATCAAAAGAAACGAAATTTTCAAAGCGAGACAATACAATAAATCTCCAAAACTCACACCCAACAACAGCTATAACAACACACCTCTTTAAATATTGCTTTAGTTTTGAAATAGTTCCAAGATAAGAGGATATATTACCTAATGAAGACACACTAAAAATTGTAAAGTGCAGAAGAACATTTTGAGGTAAAAAAAACTTTCCATACTTTAATGATCAGAACTTTAAATAGAAGAAACTCACATAACCATTCTTCTCTTTACAAATATACCAAATTAATTCCAAATAGAGAAAAAATAAACGGCAAATTTTTAATCGAGGTCGATTCAATGGGGCGAGAAATTCAAGGAAAAAAATAGTTTGTATTCATACAAACTAAGAAGATAAAGAAAACCAATCTTCCAAAATAGGCTTTTATCAAGTTTTTTTTTTTTTTCATTCTTGATTTCAACAAATTTATTTGGAATGGTGATCTTTCGTGTTTGGTCTTCTAAAAGAAAATATTTGTTTCAAATGCACACCCTTTCGTGTATATTTTGTTGGTTTATTGTTTGGTTAATTTTGATCATTGGTATAAACACATTTCTAGATCCAAAAACCAAATTTAATAAAAACAAAAATTGAATTCAAAAAAAATGTTCAAAAAATCGAAAAAATTAAGATTCAACTCTGAATTACTTTGATTCCATTCACGAATAGACTATTAGATGGTGTTTTGGTTTCAAAGTTTCAATATCTGGTGACACTCAAAAAATATTTTTTCAGTAATATTCACACAATTAAAAATTTTCAAAATGGTAAAATGTGCTTACTTCCTTAAAACATAAAGTCAGGATCTTTTAAATATTCTCCAATTTGGATCAAAAAATCATTTTATGTTATTTTTTTTATGAAAAATGAACAAGAAATTTTGAGATACCTAAACTCGAACACCCTTGATACGGATCGTGAAAATGGAAAAAAAAAAATAATCAAGATTTTTGTACATTAAAAACACTTCTCAATAAACAATTTTAAATCTAAATGATCTTATTGTCAATAATTAAAAATCATTGAGTTACTTTGAATTGTTACATTGTCTCCATAAACCATACAACCGTCCCATCTTGATGGTGAATATTAAAAAAACATCCAATTTGGTGTCTTTTATAAAATTGTGTTTTTTGAAATAGAAAATTCAATTTCTCTCCGATCATAAGATAAAAATTTCTTCTTCTCTTACTTAACCTAGAGTTATTTTTTTGTAAAAACAAAGATAAAAATTAAGTTTTCACAAGAATTGAAAACCTAGAAGAAATATCCCAGAATAAATATTAGAAAAGAAATCACAGAAATCATAGAAATCATAGAAACCTTCAAAGTATTTTTCGATCATTTCTTTTAAATTGAGAAAAACCCGAAGATTTTAACAATTTTGGAAATTGAAGATCCACACTAGATCATAAAAAAAATATTTCAAAAAAAAATTAAACCTTTGCTAATTTTTTACTTTTTGATAATCCCTTATAATAAATACTATTGGTTAATAAAAGATCTTGGATCAAATTATTTTTTTGAAAGATATTTAACATTTAAAGTTGGAAAATCCAATTTTCCTATGTTCTAGAAAGATTTTTTTCAAATTTAATCGTAAAAAATTTTTATAATTTTAATAATCACTGTTCAGGTTTCATTTTTTATAAATTTTTTAATTGAATAACAAATAAATGAATGACGAATAGAGACAAAACATTTTTGTATATCTATTGTAACGATATCATTATTTTCTTTTTAGCTGAATTTATTTTTTTATTTTTTTGATATTCATTCAATAAGTTTAAAACTACAATTCCTGGTATCTATATTTTTTTTAAAAAATCCAAATTGTTTTTTTTTTCCATTAAAGAGTGGGTACTAAAAGTCCACCTGTTTACCCGAATCCCTAATTTGAATTAGAGATATTGTTGAACCAAGTGAGAGAGCGAATCTGGGCATTTCTCCCAACAATCGGATCCGCTCCATAAATTGAGAGGGATTTTGTTCCAATTCCGTTCGATTTTTTATAATAGTCAAAAAGATTCAATTCGGCCAAACGATTTCCTCAAAGAATTAGTGGTTCTAAGAAGCATAAGCCCGATTTTTAATTAAAATTACACCGTGGTGGCTATTTGAGAGAATGGTAAACAATAAGAAATAATGGTTAAGGGAATAGAACCCTGACCTTCAGATTGTACACTGGGTTGTGTTGCCACTGGCCCATACTGGTTCTCTAAAAAATCCAAATTGTTTTATTGAAACTAAGTTCCAAGAATCTTGGATTCATTGCAAATAACAATTTTTGAAAAAAACTTTGAAGACTTTGATTAATTGAAATTGGTAGGTAATTAAGTGGTATTCCTTTATCACCAGATTATGAATGAATAAAAAAATTTGTACTTTTAAAATTTAAATTTTCTTCAAGATATTTGATCATTAGTTAATTTTATTTTGATCCATTTTTTCCCTGTCTGAATCTTCTATATATTGTGAAGAAGAGTTAGTAAGGAAAAATATCAAGTGGCTACTTGAAAATACTTTGGCACAGAAACATGAAAGTATGAGTAACTTGAAAATAAAAATGAAAAAGCAAAGGCTAAAAAAATGACCAAAGGTTTAAAGCAAAGAAGATCAAAAAAAAAGAAAATTACAACAATTAAATAATGATCTCCAAGTGAACATTCATGATCAATTATCAAATAATTTTAAATTCATTCAAAAGTATTGTGGCTGTGATTTTGGGTTTTCTTAATTAAAGATAACATTGTTTTTTTTATTTTTTGATTTTTTACCAATTGTTTCTTATAAACCCTTTTTAAATTTCAATTTTTTTTTTTTTTTTCTTTTTTCAAATTCCTTTTTTCTTTTCAATTTTTTACTTTTTCTTTTTAATCATAAAAAAATTGGGGTGTGCCTGCACTTTGAATAATCATGAAATCTAGGATTTTACACTTAAATTGCTATTGAATAAATTTAAGTAAAATGACATTTAGAGTGTAATTTACACTTCTTACATCAATAATAATAATTAGGTAATTTTATTCATCAAAATTCAAAATTAATTTTTACGGACAAAAATGATTTGAATTATTATATCGATTATTGTGAGTAAACTCAAACAATTTATTAAAAAGTTAAAATATTTTCAAAAAATGAGAAAATAACAATAAATAAAGTCTCAATTTAACTTTTTCTTGAAAACATTTTTTGCCAAAATCATTGAATTCAAAGTTGAAATTATGTATATTTTTTTCTTGGGGCATAGTATCAAAAAAACAATTTCGATTTAAAAAAAAATTAGATACACGGATTACTATTTTAAATTTATTATATAAATATAAAAAAATTATAGAAAAAACAAAGAAAAATGAAAATGTATATATAGTTACAATTGATATTCAAAAATGTTTTGACTCTATTCATCATTCATTGATTTATTATTCAATTAAAAAATTTATCAAAAATGAAATTTTAAAAATTTTTCTACTTGCTTATTACTCAAAGGAAGGAATAGGTGTTTACCAAGGAGATCCATTATCTCCTCTATTATTTGGTTTTATTTCTCATTTTCTTTTAGAAAAAATCAATCCACTAGCGATACACGTACAGATGTTTGCTGATGATTTGATATTAATAATGAAAGGATCAATGATTGAAATAAATTATCAATTACAAAAAATATCTAAAATAATAAAAGATTTTGGAATGAATCTAAATGATGATAAAACAAAAAAAAAACCTAATACCAAAAGAAATTTTATATCTTGGTATTTGGTTAGATAAAAAAACTCATCTAAAATTTAACTTTGAAAAGGTCAATAATAATTTTGAAAAAGTCCTACATATTTTTAAAGAAAGGAATTTTTCAAGTGGGTTAAAAATTCAATTCTTTAAAGCCGTTTTACATAGTCAACTATTATATGGGTTGGAGATATTTGACTTCACAGAATCTGATTTCAAAAAAATTGATATTTAGATTAATAAGAAAATCACAGAATCGCTTTTAATAAACCCACATTCCCCAAGACTTATCGATAAAACTGAAGCAAAAATTGATTTGGCAAGAATCACAATTTACAAAAGAAAATTCAAATTAATTCAAAAATTAAAAATTTTGGGATTTGATAAATTAATTAATCATCTCCCCTTCAGAGAAAAAGAAACAGAAAACATTAATTGGAAAGCTCGGAATTTAAAAGAAATAGAATCTGAACTCGAATTTTACCGAATTAATCAATTAAAAAATAGTCCAAGTTGGAAATGTCGTTAGGTTTTCCAGAATTCAAAAGAATTGAGTAAAATCTAATATTTTTCTCTATTCTTTTGAATTCTGGAAAACCACTGTTAGGTTTTTTTTACTTTTTGAAATGTAAAGAAAATTTATTTAATTTTCTTTACATTCCAAAAAGTAAAAAAAAAAACCTAGGCACTCTACGGCACTTGATGACACTCCACAAAATTATTTGAAAATAATTTTGATACAGGGAAATATTAACAAACAGTCTTGTTTAGGTTTTTTTTAATTTAAGAAATAAACAGAAAATTTATTAAAATTTTCTGTTTATTTCAAAAATTAAAAAAAACCTAACGACAAAAAATATTTAAAATGGAAGGGTTCAACTTCTATTCTAAAGTTAAGAAATTATACAAATTATCTTAATAGATATTCTTATTTTATGAACAAAAATAAATCACAATTTTGTCAATTGTGTAAAATAAATAAAGATTTGGATATCATTGAAGATTTGGATCATTTTCTCTGTGATCGTGTAGTCAAGTGCTGTAGAGTGCCTAGGTTTTTTTTTACTTTTTGGAATGTAAAGAAAATTAAATAAATTTTCTTTACATTTCAAAAAGTAAAAAAAAGCTAAAGACGGTTTTTTTTTAATTTGAGAAATAGAAAGAAAATTTCAAAAATTTTCTTTCTATTTCTCAAATTAAAAAAAAGCTACCAGCGGTTTTCCAGAATTTAAAAGAATAGTGTAAAATCAAAGATTTTACGCAATTCTTTTGAATTCTGGAAAACCTAACGACTGCCCAGCCTATGAAAATAATCGTAAAATCTGGATTTCTGAATTAGAAAAAAATAATTTTTCACTTATTTTAAATAATAATAATATTATTAATATTATTAATAAACAAGATTCAATATCTTTATTAGCTCTAGTAGATAATAAGAATATGTTTGAATCTTTTATACGATTTCTAAATTCAAGTTTAGGAATTTGGGAAGTGCCGTAGAGTGCCTAGCTTTTCCAAAATTTAAAAGAATGGAGAAAAATCAAAGATTTTACTCAATTCTTTTGAATTCTGAAAACCTGGGCACTTTCCATTAGGTTTTCCAGAATTTAAGAAATAAACCGAAAATTAAATAAATTTTCGTTTTATTTCTCAAATTAAAAAAAGCATAACGGCAAATAAGAGGAATTCTAAACTCCTCCTTTAAATTACTATAAAAAAAAAAAATTATGTATATTTTTATATACACTATCTTATTTTAACTCATTTACTAAAACAAATTCGAAATTATGGGAATTTTATTTTCACATAAGGGACTAATTTGGTCTTCAAATGTTTTTTTTATTTTTAAATGGTAAAATTTTAAAAAAAGTTATTTAAAAAAGATAAACTCTCTGGAAAAGTATTCTAATTTAATATATTAGCTTATTCTTGATTTCAAAATTTTCCCAACTCCAATTTTCAAAAAAAAAATAAAAAAGTGCTAGTAATTTCAAAAAATATTTTTGATATTCAAAAGTTGAGAGTGTTTTTATTTTAAAAAAATTTATACCAGTGGTTAATTGAATTAAGTTATAAGGCTAGATTTCGAAAAATATTAATCAGAAAAAAATAGTGCTTAATATTAGTAAGGACATATAAAAACCTGATATTTTAAAAATTATAAAAAAAAAAAAAAACCAAAAACTTTTTAAAAAATTGAGTAACAATTTTTGAAATGAGCATTATAGATTATTTATTAATGAATTATTACTGAAAAAAAGTTGAACTAGAAGATTTTTTACTAAAAATTATATTCCTTTTAAAAGACATTATATAGTTTCAATTTTCATAGTGATTATTTGTCTTTTCGAAGATCTTTTTTTTTTCCAAATTATCTTTTTAAAAAAAGCAAAAAAAAAAAAGAAAAAGAAAAATTTTTCAAAAAAAAAGAAAAAATGATTCTGATCCAAAAATTTGAAAATATTTATTTTTTTAAAAGATTCCTGGAATAAACCCTCAGAAAAAACTTCTATTAACATTATAAATTGAGTCAAAATTTTTGAAATCTAGTTTATTATTGTGGTTCTTTTAGCTTACATAACTGTGTTAAAAATTTTGAATTTTAGTTTAGTTTTATTTGTTGAGATTCGAATTGAAAATATTAATTAAAAAAACCAAGAACAGTATAATTTTTTTTCATATAATCAATACTTTTCAACATAAAACTAAAGATATATGTTTAAACTATTTTTAAGAATTAACTTAATTTTGCTAATAAAAATAATAAGTGAATGTTTTTTAGGTTTTATATTAGATATAAGTCAAATTTTGATTTTAAAAAAAGAGACTCAGAATTAAATAAATCATTTATATGATGTTAATTCATCCAGTTCAAAAACCAAAACAAAAATTTCACAATAAAAAAATTTTTTTAAGAATCTCTTCAACAGTATTTTCATTTGATTTTTAAAAAAATATTAATCCCTTAAAAGATCAAAGCCAAAATTCAACTATTTAAATCCACAAATCAGTAATTTTAAATAATTTTCGTTTCAGAATGGGTGACTTTGATGATTTATTTAATTCTTGTATTCTTTTTTTTTATTTAAGGAAAGCTGAATTAAAAATTTTTTTTTATTTTCCAATCAAAAGTAAATCCAATTAATTTAAATAATTAAATCTAATTAAATTTTTCAAATCAATAAAAAAATAAAAAAATTCTACGATCAAAAAAATTAATTTAAATTTCATCAATAAATAAAAAAAAAAATAAAAAAAAATTTAAAAAGGTGAATTAGGATTAGGAATAAGAAGAATGATATTTTGGAACCAACCCAAATCAAACTTGAATTCCCTGTTGAAGACATTTCAAAAATCAGACTTGCATACCAATTAACATCTATTCTGACAAATGATGGAAAACTTTATGTAGCTCGTTGTAAGCAAAAAACTGGGTTTGGAAGTGATTTAACAGAATTTAAACAATATCCACAATTTAAAAATAACAATACAATCATTAAAGATATTGGTTGTGGTTTTAATTTGTTTGCAATATTAACACAAGATAATGAAATTTGGTTCCAGGGGAAATTTGATGGTTCTGATTCCAGTAATTCATCAGTAATTAGAAAAATTCAATCAGGAACTAATCTAATCAATGATCTTTCAACTTATAATCAAATAAAATGCTGTGATCTAAATTTAATATTCTTCTTACAATCAGATTCATATTTAAGTCAAGATCTTGAAATGTTATTAAAAAATGGATACTTTTCTGATTGTAATATCCAAGATATACCAGTTCATAAAATATTAATTGAAAAAAGGATTGGAAAAACATTTGATTTGATCAAAAAATATTTGGAATCAAATTGCAAATTAAATGAAATTCAAGATTTGTTAAAATGGATATATTGTGATGAAATGATCAATTTCAAAAGAACAAATGAAATTTTAAATCATTTTGGAATCCAAAATGCACAAAAAACCAAATTATTAACAAATGATTTAAAACAATTATTATTTGATGAACAAACTTCTGATTTTAAACTTTTTGTGAAAAATGAAGAAGAAGATGATGAAGAAGAAGAAGAAGAAGAATTATATATTCATAAATTTGTCTTAGCAGCCAGAAGTGGATTATTTTTGAATATTTTTCAAAATCTTGAAGAAAATTTCCAAAAAGTCAAAGATTATTCTGGGAAATCATTAGAAACCATTGAATTAATAATTTCATTTTTATACACTGACGAACTACCCATCACTGCAGATACAGACCAAGAATTCATCAAAGAAGAATTTGAAGATATTGTTGAATATTATCAATTAAATCCCAAAATTCCAATGATGGATATTTTTGAAAAATATTCAAAAAAATAATTTTATCAAAGAAAAAAATTATTCTAATTTAGAAAAAAAATCTTTTTAACATTCAAATCAAATTTTTTTTTTCTGATTTAATAAAACAATCATTTATTTATTTCTATTTTTATTTGTATTTCTTTTATTATTTATATCTCATTTTATTAAACTTTAGATTTTTATAAATTATTTAAAAAATTTTTAATATTTGATTGATTTAAAAAAGATAATAAATAAAGAATAATTTCTAAAATAATTGAAGGTAGTAATTAAATTTTAATTAGTTTTTAAAAATTTTTATTGTGAAAATTTTTCTGAAAAAAAAAACAGTTTTTAGGTATCACCAGTATCACAATTTCAAATATTTATGAAGTAAAAAATATATTTCATTAATCTATTTTTGTAAAAAAAAAAAAAAGAATCAAAGTAATTATTATTGTTAAATTCTTCATTTTTTGTTCGGAAATAGAAAAAAATCACAATTTTTTTTATAAATTAATTTATATTTACCAAGAAAAATTTATAAAACATAAGCTAAAATTTCTCGAAATAGAATTTAAATCTTGAAAATATTATATAAACATAAAAATAAATTCCTAAATTTGAGGTTTTAAACACATACACATACCAACATGAAAAAATTATTTTAAAAAAAAAATTAAAAGATATGATAATTTTTTCACTTTTTATTAACTTTTCTTTACATAAACACTATTGGTTAATAAAAGATTGGAATGGAAAATTATTTTTCAAGATATTTAACATTTTAAGTTGAGAAAATTCAATTTTTCAAGGTTTTATCAAGATTTTTTTCAAATTTAATCATAAAAAAATTTTAATATTTCATTTTCACCATTGAGTGTTTATAATTTATTTTGAAAAGTATTTTAAATTAAATAAACATCTATCATATAGGGAATAAATTATTTCAAAACCAAAACGTTTTTCATTATTTTTTTATAACACAAAAATTATTTTTTCACAAAAATCATTAACATTTATATATTTTGAATTAATAAAGATTAAAAATAAAAAAAATAATTCAAGAGATAGTTTTAACCAAACAAAAATTGACTACTTTCAACCCTTGTTTTGAATTTGTTTTTGTTTGTGAATATTGTTATCGAAATAATTATGATGTGAAGGAAAGTGTGAAGAAAATAGTGAAAAGGTAATTTTTTAAAAAATTTATTACATAAAAATACTCTGTAAGCAAAATAAATGGTCAAAAAAAAAAATAAAATTGATCACAATATTTTCAGAATAATGTTATTTTGTGATCCATACATCCTAAATATTGCCGATTTTCTCAAGTATTTTTAGAAAAGAGATATCATTATATAGTCATTTTCACTGTTAAAATAAATATAAATAATTATTTTTCATCTAATATTATACTCTTGGAAATTACTAAAATCATTTTTTTTTTTCTTTTTAATTTAAATGATTATTTTTATTTATTTTTGGGTGAAAAAATGTGAATGATTCACAAAAAATTGGAAATTGTGATGTTCTACTATTGTCAAAATAATACTTACATGGTATTTTGATCATGTGTTTCAAAATAAAAATTGTTTTTTTTTTATCTTCACAGAAGTCCTATACATTATTCTATACTAAAAACCAACAATAAACCATAACTAAAGATAGTAGTGAATTCAAAAAGTTATATTATTAAAAAATTAATTTGTAAACAGGAAAGAACAAATTGAAAATTGTAAATTTCAAGTAAAAGAGTTAAATTATATTAAAAAGTAACAAAAAGATTATAAAAAATTGATAAAATTACATAAAAACTTTTCGATGAATTTAATTCTTAATTTAATATTTTCATAAAAATCAACTTATATTAAAAATATCAAGACTTTTACCTTCCTTCTTGATTTGAAATTCGGTAAGTTATTGGTTATCAAATTGGGTGTTTCCCTGTAACAAGAAGAAAAAAAAAACTAATTTTGTTTTGAAAATGGAAATGAGGCTTTGATAACAAATTATTTTGATCACTATATTTATTGAAAATCATTTTTACAGACAGAATTTGAAAATGAAATTCAAATAATTGTGTGTTCTTTAACCTGGTTTGGTAGCTGGTCATTTTCTCAACAATAAATCTTCACTAATAAAGAAAAGAAGCAAAAAATGTAATATTTTTACCAAATTTATCTTTTCTTCTTTTCTGTGATTTCTTTTGAATCTAAAAAATTAAAACGAAGATTGGGGAAAAAACAAGTTTTTGAGAAAATTACTTCTTCAATGGAAATGAAAAACTTGGTCCATTACTGAGAAGTTTCTATGATTTATTTATAATATGTGGGAGAAGTTAGAATGGTTCAACATTTTCACATAAGAGATAAAAATTGGGAAAAGTTATGAAAATTATGGAAATATTCTTTGTTATTTTCTGTTTTAGTGATTATTTGTAAAAAGGCTTGAAAATTCTTTGGTATTGAATATAATTGACCAAAATCCTTCAATTCCTCATAAAAAAAAGAAATATTTATTAAATTTTAAAACAAAAATTTGTTTTAATGAAAAATAAAAAGTAACTAATTTTTCCAAATTTAATTTTAATTTGGATTGTTAGATACAAAACACCATAAAAACTTTATTACAGAACTAAATAAAATCAAATTTAAATTGAAAGGAGCAGTGATGGTTAGAAGAAAACCATTATTATCAAAAAATGAAAATTCTAATACAAAAATAAATCAAAAGTTTGGAGTTCTTGTTACTGGAGGTTCTCTTCAAAAATCAAATATAGTAAATACTATCCTTTAAAGCATTGTTGGAAAGTTCAATTTTGTTAAAAAACCAAAAGAATCAACATAAAAACTAAGAGAAAGTCACAATTCTTCTTTTATAAGAATTTTTTGATAGGTTATGGCAATGTTACAATTCAAGTCATATAATGGTGAAAAATCATATATACAATTTGATCTTCAAAAGTTAGAGTTGTTTATTGTGAATGTTTGAAATGATCATCATTTAATAGGCAAGAAAATTTTGGTTAATTTTCAATTTCATTTTCTTGTTTTTTGATAAATATGTTACAATTTAGATATTTAATAATTACTTCTGGAATTATAAATTTTTATTTAAGGGATTAGTCTCACCATATATTTCTCTATAATCAAAGTATGTTGTAATTGAGTGTAAATGATATTAGTATGTCAGGGTTCAAATAGTTTCTGTGACTCTAAAAAATCTATTATAAATCTTATTGTACAATAAATTATTTACATTTTTTATGAAGGATAATCATTAAAAAGTTTTTTATTTTGGAAAAATTTTTTTTTATTCCTTTTCCAAATCTAAAAATAGAAACCCAGAATACAGAATTAGTAGTATTTAATAATTTATCTTTAGAACTTCCAAAAGTAACTATTTTTATAATTTTTTTAATTTCAAAGATTAACTCAATAATCATCAACATAAAAGCCCAAAGACTGGTTAGCTGCGTTTGCTTTTGATAAATATATTTGTAGCATCAATATATTTCCATGATTTGAGAAATAATTTGACAAAAAAATTTATTGGTTAATTATTTAATTTAATAAAAAAAAACGAATTTTTAAGTAACTAATCTACATTTCACCACAAATTTAAGAAAGATATTTTGTGACTTTATAGTCTGAATATTGATGATTCAACCTTTAAATTTATGGCAAAATGCAGATTTTATTCTGAAATTGTTGGGTTTTTACTATGACATAGATCATTTTTAATTGATGAGATCAACAAATATTACTATTTGACTAATCGATTTTTTAGAGACATTTGAACCATGTAGCACTAATGTAGTTAGGTGTAATAACAACATAATTTGATCGTAGACTTCTCCTTGGTAAACGCTAATCCCTTAAATTTCAATTGATATTTTGATCCTAATTTGAATTTTTTTTTCTTGTTTTTTGAGAAATATGTTCCAGTTAAGATATCTAAAAATTACTTCTGGAATTTGGAAATTTTTATTAAAATTTAAATTGATTTTTTAATCCTAATTGGATAATATTTTGATCAATATGACTTCATAATTTAAATAAGATTGGTTTACAAAAGTCTCAATATTAATTCATAAATTGCAACAATACAGCTATTTCAACTCCGGTGTGGATCACAATCATTCGTTTAAAGGCAGGGAAACCTGATGAGTCAATTTAAAATGTTTCCCAACAATTCTTCAAATGAGTGCAATTCACACCGGAGTTGAAACGACT
This sequence comes from Anaeramoeba flamelloides, assembly GCA_027625915.1. Classification (NCBI taxonomy): domain Eukaryota; family Anaeramoebidae; genus Anaeramoeba; species Anaeramoeba flamelloides. The sequence goes on along the minus strand of JANTQA010000012.1, from coordinate 294,247 downwards.
GTAGTCTTTAAATTTATTGAATTTCAATAAATTTCTGGATTTTACATTTTGATTGTTTTCGATTTTTTTTTTCAATTTTACAAAGAAACTGTTATTTGTTTTTGATTCTTTTCATAACAATGTGGTTTTTGTTCGAAAAGTTTTAAATAGTATTTCTTTCAAAGACAATTTAACTAAACAGAAATCAAAAAGGAAACAAATAAAGACCTTTTTTTAAAAATAAATTAACTGGTTCTCAAAATATTTCACAGTTAAATGTAAAAAAAGAAAGGAAATAAATTCTAACAAATATTAATCAGATTTGCTTCAGTAAGAAAATGTTTTAATTTTTTTCATATTTTTCTTCTTCTCTTAAAGCCCAAAATTCAAAATCAAATTTCTAACTTCTCAAACCAAAATTAAATTACAGATTTTTATGATAAGATTCCAAAAAAAAGCTTTTAATCAAAATTCAAATTAGTGTCCAATATTAAGTATCTTGGTGATTTCAATGGGAAAACCAAACAATCCTACAAATTCGAAACCTTGGATCCAATAAAAAGCTTTCCAGAAGAAGTTACAAAGATTGATGTTGTTGCAGATAATCGCAATGAAATTGTCTTTTTGAGTTCCGAAGGCAAACTATACCAAACTAAAAAAGAGAATTACCATGAAAAGCTAAAAGCAATTGAAAACCTACCACCAATGAAAAGTGTTGCTTCTGGCTATTTTCATTTCCTTGCGCTCTCAAATGAAGAAAAACCCAGGGTCTATAGTTGGAGAGAAAATCCATACAAACAACTTGGTTTTGAATCCAACTACGAAGAAGTCGAAAAACCAACTTTAATTGAACCTTTAAAAGATGAAAATATTGAACAAATCTGTTGTAGTGGAAACTGTTCATTTTTTTTAGACAAAACAACAAATGTTTTGTTTGGATGTGGTAGTAATCAAAATGGCCAGTTAAGAAAACCAGAAATTGAAGAATTTAAGATAGTGATCCAAAAATTACATGAAAACGTTGCTAATATATTTGGTGGTCATTCGGATCATACATTTATAATAAAAACTGATGGAAAATTATATGCTTTTGGTTTTCATCATTCAGGTAAACTTTTTTCTAATTTTGATTTTTTTTTTTTTAATTATCTCTTTTTTTTTCTCATAGTTCATTTTTTCTTTTTTCTCTAGTGTTTTCTTTTGTCTTTTCTTTTCGAAGAGAAAAAACTGGGAAAAATAGTTATGACAGAAAGAAAAATTAGAATAAAAAATAAGAAGAATATTTCAATAAAAACTTCAAACAACAAGATCCAAGATTGAGATTTAAAGGATCAGTCCTCCAACACAAAAACAAGGAAAATTTTTAAAATATGTTATTGGTGATATTCTCTACTTACAAATTTTGTATAAGACAAAGGTCTTAAAATTCTGATCAAATAAGAAACTCCAAAAAATAATATTTTTTTTCTATTTGTAACTGTTGAGAGAAAAATGTTGGACACAGAAAAATGGTTGGAAACCATTTTTAATTGGGAACATTAGTAAAATTGAAAATCAAATCCTATTGATAACTTAGTGACTTTTATATAAATCCAGGTTTAAATGTGTTACAAGTTCATTAATCTGTGGTGTGTGTAGAATACTCATTTGAATGGTTGATAACTAAAAGTAGATCATGCTATTTTAACAAAAATCCAAGTTTTAGTAAAGTTTACTATTAAATCTGAAAATGGTAATTTTTAAACTTGCTTTAGATTATAAGAGATAAGGTTTTGAAAAAGTAGAGTCACATTAATCCTTATTCTAATATGTAGATTATTGTTATTTTCTTTAGTTATTTCACAAACAAAAGAAATTAAAAATCATTTTCAGTAAAGTTCCCAATTAAAATTGCTGTCAAACTATTTTTCTCTGTCCAACATTTTTCTCTCAACAGTAAATTCAATTTTTCAATTTCATTTTTTTAAGAAAGAAAAACAATTAAAATTCAATTTATTTCTCAAATTATAAAATTTTTTTACCTTGTTTCTCAACATTACCATTATTATTACAAAACAAAACCAAGTCTCAGTTACCAAGAATATTAAATTTTTAGATTTTTTTTTTCAATTTTGAGATAATTCTTTTGGTGAAACACAAAAATTGAAATATTCAACATATTGAAAAATCGTTGTATTGTTTTAAGAAGGCTAGTTCTAAATCATCAAAGTTTTCAAGTCATTTACAAATTGTACTTTGAAATTGTGTTTTTGTTCTAAGAAGATGAAATTCGTATTTTTCAACATTAAAATTTTCTCTTGAAAGATATTCGGTAATTTTATTACTCAAAACCCAAGATCAATTTTTTTATTGACAAAAATAATTTAAATTGTTATAAGGATTTGTATAAATAATTTCAAATGATTTGTTAAATAAATTTTTCAAAATTCGAAAATTATTTTATATTTTATTTCATTTTTTGAAAACTTGAAAATAGACTTTTTTCAAAATTTAAAGATTAAAAATTTTACTTATTAGACACAATAATTGCAGTTTTAAATTTAGTGAATGAATTCAAAAAAATAAAAATAAGAAATAATAAAAAAGAAAATATATATATAGTAACAATTGATATACAAAAATACTTTGATTCTATACATCATTCTAAAATTTATTATTCAATCAAAAAATTTATTAAAAATGAAATTATAAAAAAATATCTCTAATAGGTAATTTATTCAAATGAAGGAATTGGTTGTTCTCCAGGAGATCCATTATTTCATTTATTATTTGGATTTATTTCACATTTTTTATTAGAAAAAATTAAATCATTAGCAATACAAGTCCAGATGTTTGCTGATGATCTGATTTTACTGATGAAAGGATCAATGATAGAAATTAATTTTCAACTAAAAAAATATATATAAAATAATAAGAGACTTTGGGATGAATCTTAACGATGATAAAAAAAAAAAAACTTTAATTCCAAAAGAAATTTTATATCTTGGTAATTGACAAAGTAAAAAAAGCTCAACTAAAATTTAACCAAGATAAAGTTAAGGCCAATTTTTAAAAAATTAATCAATATCTCACAACAAAAAAAATTTTCTAATGGGTTAAAAATTTAGTTTTTTAAAGCTGTATTACATAGCCAATTATTATATGGATTAGAAATATTTGATTTGACAAAAACAGATTTTAAAGATATTGATACTTTGATTAATAAAATAATTACAAAATTTTTATTAATTAACCCATATTCCCCCAGGGTTGTTTATGAAACTGAAGTTAAAATTGATACTGTCAGGATAACTATATAAAAGAATATTTAAGTTAATTCAAAAATTAAAAATCCTCCATTTTAATGAATTAATTAATTATCTCCCTTTTAGAGAAAAAGAATTGAAAACATTAATTGGAAAGCTCGGAATTTAAAAGAAATAGAATATGAACTAGAAAATTTTAGAATTAAAAATTTAACAAATATTCCAAGTTGGAAATGTCGTTAGGTTTTCAAGAATTTAAAAGAATAGAGGAAAATCAAAGGTTGTACTCAATTCTTTTGAATTCTGTAAAACCTAACGAAAAGTTTCATAGAGTAAATAGCAAATCAAGAATTTAAAAGAATGGAGAAAAATCAAAGATTTTGCTCAATGTCTTTGGATTAAAAAAAACCTAACGACATTTCCAACTTGGAATATTTGTTAAATTTTTAATTCTAAAATTATCCAATTCAATTTCTAATTCTTTTAATTTATTTGATTACCAGTTAATATTTTCAAATTCTTTTTTTTTAAAAAGGAAGATAATAAATTAATTCATTAAAATGGAGGATTTTTAATTTTTGAATTAACTTAAATATTCTTTTATATAGTTATCCTGACAGGATCAATTTTAACTTCAGTTTCATAAACAACCCTGGGGGAATATGGGTTAATTAATAAAAATTTTGTAATTATTTTATTAATCAAAGTATCAATATCTTTAAAATCTGTTTTTGTCAAATCAAATATTTCTAATCCATATAATAATTGGCTATGTAATACAGCTTTAAAAAACTAAATTTTTAACCTATTATTAAAATTTTTTTGTTGTAAGATATTGATTAATTTTTTAAAAATTGGTCTTAACTTTATCTCGGTTAAACTTTAAATGAGTTTTTTTTATCCATCCAAATATCAAGGTATAAACTTTTCTAAAAAAGGGATTTTACTTGTTTAATTCCAATGTAATAAATAGAAATTATTTTACAATTTTTTTTTTTTTGTTTTTTTTTTATTTTCTGTTGTTTAAATAAAAGTTTTAGATTATTATTCATATTAAACAATTAATTTTAGTCATAAAGAAATAAATTTCATTTTATTCTTGATTTAATATTTATTAAAAATTTATACAAAATAAAAAATGAAAATTTTTCAGTAAAATATTTTTTTATTTATTTTTTTTTATCATAAAATTAACAACTTTTTTGATTGTTATTATTAATAAATCAATGTATTGAGTTTTGAATTACTATTATTATTATAACTTTTCTCATTTAAAAAATTAAAAAAAAAAATAAAAATCTCCAAAAGAAAATGTAATAATGAATAATTATTATTTGTTTTTTAAAACACAAAAAAAAATACATAACTTCAATACTTTATATTTGAACTATTTTGACTTTTTATTATAATTCAAACCTGGATTAAAGACAAATAAGAAAATAAATATATTAGTATATCAATATCATTTTAAATCTTTTATTTTAAACTTGATGAAACCTAGGCAAATCCGGGGTGCTAAGGGATATATATATATATATATATTATATCCTTTAGTATTAAAGAACAACTAATAATTAAATCTGATTAATAATACATTTTTAAATCATTCTAAATATATAAAAACCCGATATTTTTAAAATTAAAAAAATAAAACCAAAAACGAAAAAAAAAGTGAGTCACAATATTTGAAAATTCATTTCGGATTTTTTATTACTTGAACTTTTTACTGAAAAAAGTTTAACAACAAGATTTTTTACTAATCATTAAATGAATTTTTAAAGATATTTCATATTCACCATTTTCATAATGGTATTTTGTCTTTTTCAAGATCTTTTTTTTTGCACTTGAATTTTTGCAAAAAAAATAAAGTATCAAAAAAAAAAAAAAAAAAACTAAAATAAAAATAAAAATTCTTTTAAAAATAAATAATTACAAAAAAATAAAAAATAAATAGGAGAATTAGGATTGGGACATAAAAATAATGCTTTGGAACCAACCCGATCCAAACTTGAAATCCCGATTGTAGACATTTCAAAAATCAAACTTGGATACTGATTGACATCTATTCTGACAAATGATGGAAAACTTTATGTAGCTGGTTGTAAGCAAAAAACTGGGTTTGGAAGTAATTTAACAGAATTTAAACAATATCCACAATTTAAAAATAATAACACAATCATTAAAGATATTGATTGTGGTTATAATTTGTTTGTAATATTAACACAAGATAATGAAATTTGGGTTCAGGGGTATTTGGTGGTTTTGGCACCAGTAATTCATCAGTAATTAGAAAAATTCAAACAGGAACTAATCTAACCAATGATCTTTCATCTTATAATCAAATAAAATGCTGTGATCTAAATTTACTCTTCTTCTTCCAATCAAATTCATATTTAAGTCAAGATCTTGAAATGTTATTAAAAAATGGATACTTTTCTGATTTTAATATCCAAAATATACCAGTTCATAAAATATTAATTGAAACAGGGATTGGAAAAACATTTGATTTGATCAAAAAATATTTGGAATCAAATTGTAAATTAAATGAAATTCAAGATTTGTTAAAATGGATATATTGTGATGAAATGATCAATTTCAAAAGAACAAATGAAATTTTAAATCATTTTGGAATCCAAAATGCACAAAAAACCAAATTATTAACAAATGATTTAAAACAATTATTATTTGATGAACAAACTTCTGATTTTAAACTTGTTGTGAAAAATGACCTAGAAGAAGATGATGAAGAAGAAGATGAAGAAGAAGAATTATATATTCATAAATTTATCTTAGCAGCCAGAAGTGGATTATTTTTGAATATGTTTCAAAATCTTGAAGAAAATTTCCAAAAAGTCAAAGATTATTCTGGGAAATCATTAGAAACCATTGAATTAATAATTTCATTTTTATACACTGACGAACTACCCATCACTGCAGACACAGACCAAGAATTCATCAAAGAAGAATTTGAAGATATTGTTGAATATTATCAATTAAATCCCAGAATTCCAATGATGGATATTTTTTAAAAATATTCTAAAATATAATTTTATCAAACAAATTCATTATTTTAATTTAAGAGAAAAACCCTTTTAAAGATTCAATTCTTTTTTTTTTTTTTATTCGATTAAATAAATTAATCATTTATTTAATATATATTTTTATTTTTATTTCTTTTATTTTTTATTTTTCTCATTTTATTAAACTTTGGATTTTTATAAATAATCCTTTTTTAATCGTGCACACAAGATGGGTTAATTAAACTCCTCACTAAAATAATAATAAAAACTATTTTTTTCAGTCAAAATGGCTCAATTTTAATGAAGATTTAGAACATATTCTATGAGTTAAATTCATTATTCTTCTACAAAATTATTTTAGATTTTTTAGATCTTGATCATTATTTCTCCTTTTGTGAATGTTTGTTTTTTTTAGACTTTCTTTTTTTTTTTTTTCTTATTTTCAAAATTTTAATTTTTTTTAAAAATTAAAAAAAAAAAAAAAATATTTGCAAGTCTAAATTAACATTGAGAAAAATGAGGCTTTTAATTTTCTTTTAATCTACATATTTATAGTAATAATCTCAACAAATAAAACTAAACTAAAATTCATAATTTTCCACACAATAAAAATGGTTCAAAACAAATCACAATAAATTAATTTCATTTAAAATTTCAATAATTTTGATTTTTGAAATATATGAAAATCATTTTTTCATATTTTAGTTTTTTTTGTTTTCATTACATTTTTTGAATTATGGAACTTTTTTTAGGTTCAATCCAAATTTTTTTGAACGAATTTGTATTATGTTAAAGTTGAGTTCTTCAAAACAGAGGGAACTCAAAAAAAAATAGTTGTTAGGATCTAACTATTTGATCGACCAATATTCCTAATAGAATTTAATCAAATTTATCAGAAAGCATTTTTTTGTTTTGCTCTCTCCAAAAGTTTTAACATACCCATAATTTATTTGTATTGATAATTATTTATTTTTTACTTTTGTGAGTGTTGTAATTTAAACAAGTGTTAATATTTCGATTAGTGAATAATTCTAATTTGGTATTTCTTCTTGAATTGATTAATTTTTTTTTCAAAAATTGAAAATTGGTGTTTTTGTAATTTTAAAATTTTTAAATTGGGGTTTATAATTCTTTAATATTCAAAATAATGGATTTCCCAGTTTGTAAGATATTTATTTGAGTTAAAATACTTTTAAAATCTAATAAAATGGGGTCTTAACTATGAAGACATAAAATTTAAGAAAAATTTTTATATTCAACATTTCAAAACAATACTACTATAACCTGGAAAATTGATATTTTTAACTTAAATTGTAAAGTATCTTTATAAAAATATTTTTAGATCAAAAATCTCTTATTAAAAAATGGTTTTTATTATAAATGAAAAGTTAGAAAAAAGTCTAAAAATAAAGCAGATGTTTAATTTTTTTTTAGAAAAAATTTTTGAAATGGTCATATAATGTTTGCAAAATAAATGGGAAAAAAATGTTAACAACTTTTTCCATATTTTTGTTTTTACAAATAGACTTATTAAAGAACTAATTTGTAATTTGGGATTTTATTTGAAAAGTTAAAAATGAATATACATAATCAAGTGAATATTTTTCCAGATTGATTAACCAAATTTTAGTATCAATTTTTTCATAATTTTGAAATTCTATTTTTTAATTAGTATGTAAAGATTTTAGAAGTACGGTCCTTGAAATTGTCCCTATTTATTAAAAAACCTCTTTTTACATTCAGTTGTGAAAATATTTTTACAGCAATTTCAAACCTGGTACACACGATTTAACTTAACTGAAAATTTTCATAAAACTTTCTTTGAACTTTACGATCTGTTCAAACTAAATCAAGATATTAACACCAAAACTCAAGAACACCTGAATGACAAGCTTCGTAAACAACTTTTCCCTTTTTTCTTTTAAAATTTTTTCAAATTATTTTAAAAAAATTCTATTTTGTACGAGATCTTGGATATGAAGGACAATATAAGAAGATTTGAGTCCAAAATAACAATCGTCCTTTTAAATTGAAAGAAGTTGAATGAAACTTTTTATTTTAAATTAAGATAAATCGTGCGCACCTGGTTTGAAATGATTGTTATGATTCAATTACTCATAAACTGAGACACCCAAAATTTTCAAAAGCATGCCTATCAGCCCCTTAAAATCTTTTTTTATATTTTATTTTAAATTCAATAAAAAATGGTTTGTAAATTGATTTCTTTCATTTTGTTTTTTTTGTCAATTTCAGAGAAATTACTGGTAATTGCAAAACAAAAAGATCAAAGTTTTCATTCCGCTTTCCAAAAAAAATACACCTTCCAAGAATTAATAGAAAAGATCAAATTCTACAATTCTAAAAATTCAAATAAAGAATTTAAGCTTCCCTTTCTGAATCAAAAATTTGAAATTTTAGACGATTTGTAAAATCTTTTTTTTTCTTTTGGAAAGTTGAATGAAAATTTTGTTCCATTTATTTTGAAACAAATAGTATTGTATGTCTTTTAGTCTTTTTAAAAATCACTCCTTTTTTCTCAAAATAATTTATTAAATGTGTTGACTTTGGATTCTTGAATATTTTAGTGAATTTATCAGAAATCAAAAAGGAACGCAAATTTATATCTGACTTTTAAAAACCAAGTTCTCAAAAAATTCAGAAATAATCCAAAAAATGAGAAAATAATAGAAACAAATATTCCGATTAATTATTTTTTTCAAAAAAATTTGTTCATTTTTTTCATTTTTTCTTTTCTTCAACAAACCCAAACCCATAAATTTCCTATTCTTTTTAAACCAAAGTCCAAAACCAATCTCCAATATAACAATAAGATTTCCAAAAAAAAGCAATCCATCCAAAAATTTACGAAAAATTCAAATTAATGTCCAATATTAAGTCCCTTGGTGATATCAATTTCATAAACAGTGAACAGTCATACGAAACCTTAGAAACAATAAAAACCTTTCCAGAAGAAGTTACAAAGATTGTTGATGTTGCAGATAATGATAATACAATTGTCTTTTTGAGTTCCGAAGGCAAACTATACCAATCAACTAAAAAAAATTACCACATAAAGCTCAAAGCAATTGAAAACCTACCACCAATGAAAAGTATTGCTTCTGGCTATTATCATTTCCTTGCGATCTCGAATGAAGAAAAACCCAAGGTCTATGGTTGGGGTGATAATGAATACAAACAACTTGGTTTTGAATTCAACAACGACAGAGTCCAAAAACCAACTTTAATTGAACCTTTAAAAGATCAAAACATTGAACAAATCTGTTGTGGTGGTCACTGTTCATTTTTTTTAAACAAAACAACAAATGTTCTGTTTGGATGTGGTTATACTAAAAATGGCATGTTGGGAAAACCAGAAATTACAGGAGATACTGCAGATCTCCAAAAATTACATGAAAACGTTGCTACTGTATTTGGTGGTCATTCGGATCATACACTTATGATGAAAACTGATGGAAAATTATATGGTTTTGGTTTTAATCATTCGGGTAAACTTTTTTCGAATTTTTGGCTTTTTTTTTTTTTTTTTTAGGTTCTTTTTTTTTTTCATATTGTTCATTTTTTCTTTTTTCTTCGTTTTTTTTTTCTGGTTTTCAATTTCTTGAAGAGAAAAAACAAGAAAAATAGTTCTCTAGACAAATTGAATAAAAAATAAGAAGAATATTTCAATGAAACACTTCAAAAATAAGATCCAAGATTGAGATTTCAAATCCAAAAAGAGAACCAAAAAATTAAGTAATTAAGGACTACGTATCGGATTTACCAATTTTTAGAAAGAGCTTTTGTTACAATCTCATTTAAAACGTGAAGTTAGGATCTTTAAAATATTCTCCAATTTGGATCAAAAAATCATTTTATGTCATTTTTTTTTATAAAAAATGAAATTGAAATTTTAAGATTCGCGAACTCGAACACCCTTGTTAAGGATCGTAAAAATGAAATTAAAAAATAATAACGATTTTCCAACTTTAAAAACACTACTCAACAAACATCTTTAAATCAAAATGATCGTATTGTCAATGATTTTTGATCATCAAGTTACATGAATTGTTACATTATCTCCACAAACCATACAACCGTTTCAACCCTACTGTGAAAATTTATAAGACATTAAAATAGGTTGTCTATTATAAAATTGTGTTTTTAGAAATAGAGAATTCAATTTCAATCATAAGATAAAAATTTCAATCTTCTCTTACTTAACCTAGAGTTTTTTTTTTGTAAAAACCAATACAAAAATTAAATTTTCACAAGAAAAGAAATCACAGAAGAAATACCCCAGAATAAATATTAGAAAAGAAATCATGGAAATCACAGAAACCATGGAAACATGAAAGTATTTTTTGATCATTGTTTTTAAATTGTAAAAGCTGGGATTCGAACAGTTTTGGGAAATTGAAGATCAACTTTAATGCAAGTTTTTTTAATGAATTTGTTTGTCAATTTCCAAAACAAAAAAATGGATAACTTCTTTTTAATCTTCCAGTATAAATTTTTATTGTTTATGATGAGCTTTAATAACTCTTTTACTCTTTGTTGTACAAAATAAAATTTCAGAATACTGATAAATTGCAATTTATGTTAGAAAATTTTTACTTGATTTTCTTTTTTGAAATTTTTATTCTCAACTTTGAATAAAGCATTTTATGATTTCAAGTCTTTAGAAACTCTGTAAAATTAGTTGTTCTTCAAAATATTCTTTGTCCTACCAAAAGAATGTTTGATAAGTAACCGTCCAAAGATTTATAGAAATGGAAATTGGATGAAAAATTTTTTGAAATTTTTTAGAATTTAAAAGTATAAAATCAATTTCAAGGTATGATAAATTTTCACGGTAGGACTGTATTTATGGAACGGATGTATCGATCATTACAAAGAGTTTGTGATTTTGGTTTTTTTTTTTTTTTTTTTTTTTTTTGGTTCTTTTTGTTGAATTAAATCTCCTCACTATGATTAAGAGAAAAATGTCTCCTCGAATTGTTAGTGGAACAACATAATCCATGCCAAACGTACTCCACATTTTTAATTGTTTTTTTAGATAAAATTTTTTTGTTTGGATCATTTCTCTCAAAACACAATTTGTTGTATCAAGAGGAATTGGGTTGAGATTGTAGGGCAAAGGTTTTGAAGAATTTTTAATTAAATGGATCTTTTCCAAATTAAATTTGGGAAAATTAGTCAGTTTTTTTTTTATAATGATTGATATAGCAAAATGTTTTGATTCAATCAATTATAAAATAATTAGGAAAACAATAAAAAAATTTATTTTAAATAAAATTATCCAAAATTTTTTATTAAAGTATTATCAAGGGGAAGGGCTTGGTATATTCCAAGGGTATCCACTATCTCCTATTTTATTTGCTCTAACCCCCCCCATTTTCTTTTATTAAAAATTATACCATTAACAAATCATTGTCAAATGTTTGCAGATGATTTAATCCTAATTATAAAAGGAAATAAAATCCAAGTAAATCAGAAATTAAATTCAATATATGAAATTATTATCCAATTTGGATTAAAACTTAATAAAGATTAAAACAGTTATATCAAAAGATTTAAAAAAAATTAAATATTTGGGTATTTATTTCGATAAAATTTCACATGAAGTTTATAATTTAAAAAAATCTAAAGAAACATATAACAACTGCAAACAATTATTTAATAACAATTCTCTGAATAGGAGTTTAAAAATTAGATTATTTAAATCTTTTATTACAAGTCAATTAACATATGGATTGGGAATTTTTAATTATCAAATAAAAACGATAAATTATTTAAATTCTGGGATTAATTCATGTATTACTGAAATGTGCAAAATAAACAGAAATGTACCAATTCTGATTTACAAAAAAGAATTTAAAATTGAAAATCTGATAATTTCAGTAAATAAAAAGTAAATTAAATTCAAAAAGAAATTAGGAAATTTATATCTCTTCCTTATTTAGAAAAATTAATAAAATTTAATCAAAGAATAAATAATAAAATCAACTGGCATTCAAAAGATTTAAAAGAACTAAAAAATGAAATATATAAGTATAATGAGTTGCTGAATTCCAAAAGTTGGAAGTGTTGTTAGGTTTTTTTTAATTTAAAAGAATTGCGTTAAATCTTTGATTTTACTCAATTCTTTTGAATTCTGGAAAACCACCTTTAGCTTTTCTTGAGTTTTCTGTTTATTTGTGAAGTGTTCTAGGTTTTTTATATTTTCTATTTTATTTAGAAAATCTATTGATTTTTGTTAGGTTTTTTTACTTTAGAAATAAACCGAAAATTTTAATAAATTTTCTGTTTATTTCTAAAGTCTAAAAAAACCTAGGACACTTCATAAATAATTAGAAAATTCAAAAAAACCTAACGAAAATCAATAGATTTTCCATATAAAATAGAAAACCTCAAAAAAACCTCAAACACTTAACAAATAAAACAGAAAACCTCAAGAAAACCGTCATTAGGTTTTTTTTAATTTTAGAAATTAAAAGAAAATTTCAAAAATTTTCTCTTTATTTCTGAAATTAAAAAAAAATGCAGTTAGCTTTTCCAGAATTTTAAAGAATTGAGTAAAATCTTTGATTTTTCTCCATTCTTTTAAAATTCTGAAAAAGCTAGGCACTCTAAGTCACTCTACGGCACTTTATGTCACGAGACGAAACTCCACAGAAATCTTTCACAATAATTAAAAAATCAAAATTATTTATTTAAAACACAAAAATATTTAAGTTATCCTTCAAGTTCAACAATTCTAAAATTCAGATCGTTTACTAACTGCTTAAATAGATACTATTATGTAATAAATAAAAATTCAAATAAATTTTGTCCTTTATTTTTTTTTTATTATTGAAGAAGTGTAAATTACACTCTAGTTGTCCTTATACTTAAATTTCCTTTCAGAAATTTAAGCGTAAAATCATAGATTTCACGATTATTAACCAATGAAAATAATAATAAACTGTTATGGTTTTGAAATTAATTCATTGATGTTTTTTTCATTTAATTTATTCAGAAATATTAATCTATTATTTTCATAGAAAGGTCATACCCACAAAAAATGATCAATATTTTCTATAACTTTCTTTTGTTTATATTTTAAACATAAAGGACAAAATTTATTTGAATTTTTATTAATTACATAGTAATATCTGTTTAAGCAATTGGTAAATGTCCTAAACTTTAGGATTGTTGAACTTGATGGATAACTTAGATATTTTTGAGTTGTAAATAATGAATTTTGGTTTCTTAATTATTGTGAAGTATTTTTGCACTTTCCAGCTCTTGGAATTCAATAATTCAGTATATGTGTATTTATAGATTTCCTTTTTTAATTCAATTAAATCTTTTGAATTCCAGTTAATTTTATTGTTTGTTCGTTGATTAAATTTTATTAATTTTTCTAAATAAGGAAGAGATAATTTTTTTAATTTTTTTTGAATTTGAATTTTTTTTTATTTACTGAAATTACCAATTCATTTTAGATCTGATCATTAACAAGTTTGGTTAGGTTAGTCATGACCAAGTCCACCAATTCTTATAATGATTTTTTATTCCTTTTGCCTCCCAAACATTTAAAAAACAAAAAGAGGAGGAACCCAAACAACTTAAGAAGTGAAATTTCGAAAAGGTAAAAAGTATAAAAAATCAAATTTTGTCCTTTATGTTTAAAATATGAACAAAAGGTAATTATAAAAAATATTGATCATTTTTTATGGGCACGTCCTTCCTATGAAGAAGATAGATTAATATTTCATAACAAATTAAAAAAATTAAATCTTAAGGAATTAATTTCAAATCTAGATAGTTTGAAACTATTTTCATTAATTAATAATCGTGAAATCTGGGATTTTAGGCTTAAATGTCTGAAAGGAAATTTAAGTATAAGGGAACCTAGAGTGTAAATTACACTTCTTCAATAATAATAAAAAAAATTAATCAGTTTTTTTTTAATTTTAAAGAATTGATCTAAATCAAAAAGTTTACTGTTTTCATTTAAATTATGGAAAACCTATTTACCATATTACTATCTATTACGCCCAACTTTTTTCTATTGCGCTCTTACACTACTTTGAAAAAAATAAAAAAAAATTCAAATTCCATAAGTCGTGATTAATATTACCCCTATATCAAGAATAATAAAAATAAAATAAAAATTTATTCTTTGTTATTTCTTTATATTTCCCCAAATAAATCCAATTAATTTAAATAATTAAATCTAATTAATTCTTTTCTAATCAATAAAAAATAAATAAAAAATAAAATAAAAATTCTACGATCAAAAAAATACATAATTAAAAAAAAAAATAAAAGGTGAAGTAGGATTAGGACACAAAGATCATGCTTTAACACCAACCCAAATCAAACTTGAATTCCCTGTTGAAGACATTTCAAAAATCAGACTTGCATACCGATTAACCTCTATTCTGACAAATGATGGAAAGCTTTATGTAACTGGTACTACTCAAATGACAGGGTTTGGAAGTGATTTAACAAAGTTTCAACAATATCCACAATTTAAAAATAATAACACAATCATTCAAGATGTTAATTGTGGTTATGATTTGTTTGCAATATTAACACAAGATAATGAAATTTGGGTTCAGGGAAAATTTAATGATTCTAATTCCAGTAATTCACCAGTAATTAGAAAAATTCAAACAGGAAATAATCTAACCAATGATCTTTCAACTTATAATCAAATAAAATGCTGTGATCAAAATTTAATATTCTTCTTACAATCAAATTCATATTTGACTCAAGATCTTGAAAATTTATTAAAAAATGGATACTTTTCTGATTGTAATATCCAAAATATCCCAGTTCATAAAATATTAATTGAAACAAGGATTGGAAAAACATTTGATTTGATCAAAAAATATTTGGAATCAAATTGCAAATTAAATGAAATTCAAGATTTGTTAAAATGGATTTATTGTGATGAAATGATCAATCTCAAAAGAACAAATGAAATTTTAAATCATTTTGGAATCCAAAATGCACAAAAAAACCAAATTATTAACAAATGATTTAAAACAATTATTATTTGATGAACAAACTTCTGATTTTAAACTTGTTGTGAAAAATGACCTAGAAGAAGATGATGAAGAAGAAGATGAAGAAGAAGAATTATATATTCATAAATTTATCTTAGCAGCCAGAAGTGGATTATTTTTGAATATGTTTCAAAATATTGAAGAAAATTTACATAAGGTCAAAGATTATTCTGGCAAATCATTAGAAACCATTGAATTATTAATTTCATTTTTATACACTGACGAACTACCCATCACTGCAGACACAGACCAAGAATTCATCAAAGAAGAATTTGAAGATATTGTTGAATATTATCAATTAAATCCCACAATTCCAATGATGGATATTTTTGAAAAATATTCAAAAATATAATTATATCAAACAAATTTGTTATTTTAATTTAGAGGAATAATACTTTACAGATTCAAATCTTATTTTTTTTTCAAATTTAATAAAGCAATCATTTATTTAATATATATTTTTATTTTTATTACTTTTATTTATTATTTTTCTCATTTTATTAAACTTTGGATTTTTATAAATTATTTAAAGAAATTTTAATATTTGATTGAATGTCAAAGAAGATAATAAATAAAGAATAATTTCTAAAAATTTGAAAGTAATAAATTACTATTTTATTTTGATTTTGAAAATTTTTTTGTGACAATTTTTCTGAAAAAAAAAAAAGTTTTTTAAGCTGTCTCGTAATTACAAGTATAAATATAAATGTTGTAAAAAATAGACATATTTACAATTTCAGAGATAAATCAAAAGTTCCATGCATTTACCCAAAATTTTATTCATCATAAATCTAATATCTGATTATCTTAATAGACCATTAATAATTTGAATCAAAAAATAGTTTGCTAAATCCAAATATTTCAATTTTATAAAAAAAATAATTGTTGAAAAAAAGATATTGGGTTCGCCAAACGATTTTTTTTGAACTTTTATTTTAACTCAATAACCAAAAAGTGAGTTTCGTATACTAGTACCAAAATTTGGATAAATGCTTGGATCTCTTTTATTTATTACTATAATTATAGAAACTCTTTTTTTTATATCATTATATATTTACTCTTGTAATCATAAAAACAAATCTACATTTTGAAGTAAAAAATATCAAACATTTCATTATTTTTGAAAAGAGTAAAAATAATTATCATTGTTAAAATCATCATTTTTGGTTTGTACAAATAAATAAGTCACAATTTTTTTTTTAAATTAATTTACTTTTTACAAAGAATAATTTATAAAATTAAAGCAAAATTGACCAAAATAGAATTTAAATTCAGAAAATATTGTATAAACTTAAAAATAATTTCCGAAATTTGAGGTTTTGAACACATACAGACACATACCAGCATGAAAAAATTATGAAAAAAATATTTAAAAAATAATCAAAAAAAATTTAAAAATTTGATACTTTTTCACTTTTTATTAACTTTTCTTTTAATAAACACTAGTGGTTAATAAAAGATATTGTAATCAAAAATTATTTTTCAAGATATTTAACATTTTAAGTTGAGAAAATCCAATTTTCAAGGTTTTATCAAGATTTTTTTAAAATTTAATCATAAAAAATCTTTTATATTTTATTTTCTCAATTGAGTGTTTATAATATATTTTGAAAGTATTTTAACTTTAATAAAAATCTATCAAATATAGAATAAATTATTTCAAAAATATAACAGTTTTTATTTATTTTTTTTTTTCAGACACAAAGTATTTTTTCACAAAAATCATTAACATTTATGTACTTGAAATCAGAAAAATATAAAATATAAAAAATAGATACACGATATAGTTTTATTCAAACACAAATTACCGACTTTCAACCTTTGTTCTAAATTTTTTTATTTGTGGATATTGGTATTGAAATTATTAATGATGTGAAGAAAAGCATGAATAAAATCATGTAAAGGTAATTTTTAAAAAAAATATTTACAGTCAGTTCCACTTTGAAGGTTAAACTGCTACGAAATTTTAGGCACAAAACAAAATCTCAAATTAAGGCACAAAATTCAGATTCTAGTAAAATAAATTGTAAAAAAAAAATTACAAATTTTGTGCCTTAATTTGAGATTTTTTTATGCCTTAAATTTCATTAAAAGTTGGTGCCTTAAAAGTGGAACTGACTGTAATCTCTAATATATTTTCTAGAAATTTTGACTGTAATAACAATTTTTATTATTGCTAGCTAATGATAATATTAATGATAAATTTTCGGAATAAATAATATCAGAGATATTATTAATTGTTTTATTATTTTCATAAAATTCAGACTTCAAGATTTATTGATTTTTTATATCAAACTGGCATTGTTCTGTTTTTTTTTTTAAGTTTTTGAAATAAACATAAAATATCTTAAATTTTCTTTTTATTTCTTAAATTAAAAAAACCAATATACTATTCCAAAAGTATGATTGAAATCTTCTATGATATCAATATGGAACTTTTCTTTAGATAAAACCGAATTTCTATTTCTATTTTCATTTGTTACATACAAGTACCTATTTAAACAATTAGTAAAATGATTTAAATTTATGAATTATTATTGAAGTTTTCCAGTTTAAATATTTTTTGTCGTTAGGTTTTTTTTAATTTAAGAAATAAAAAGAAAATTTTTGTAATTTTCTTTACATTCCAAAAAGTAAAAAAAACCTAGGCACTCTACGGAACTTGACGACACGACTGTTTGAAATGGCAATTTTGTTGTTTTATTATTTTTAGATATTGTTTAACTTTTCAACTAAACCCCAATTCAAAAATTTTTAATTTACCTAAAATTCAATTCTTGTAAAAAAAATTCTTATTTAATCAATTAGAGAAGAAATACCCAATTAAAAAAATAAACTAATTGAAATTTTAACACTTTTTTTATAAATAAAAATACTCACAAAACAAAAAAATAAATAATCATCAATACTTATAATTTATTTATTTGTTCAAAATTTAGGAGAGAGTATAACAAAAAAATGATTAGTTGGTTTATTGTAAAGGGTTAGATGAAATCTCATCAAATCTATTAAAGAGAGAATTTTGAAGTGACTAAATTTGAGACTTCTAATTCAAAGAGTATCTTAACAGATATAGTCATCAGAAGTATTTGAATCTTAATTTAGTTTTCTAAAAAAAAAAAAAAAAATGATTAGTTTAATTTGTTATTATTATATTAATGAAATTAACCCCTTTCCAAATCTAAATTCCTTCTTTTTTATACTATCTCAAAATCCATTTTTTGATTGTTTAATTTTTTTGTGAATCGTTCATATATTATCACAAATTACTTTGAAAAAGAAAATCTTGAAATTTTAAATCTTTTGACTCTATATAACACTCATTAATATACCAATCTTTTTAAAAATTTATAAAAAATAAAAAACCATGATGTTCTACTATTGTCAAAATAATACTTACATGCTATTTTGATCATGTGTTTCAAAATTACAATTGTTATTTTTTTATCTTCATAGTAGACCTATTCATTAACCTATACAAGAAACCAACAATAAATATTAACAAAAGATAGTAGTGATTTGAAAAAGTTATATTATTTAAAAAAATAAATTTGTAAAAAGGAAAATCAAATTGAAAAATTTATATTCCAAGTAATAGAGTTAAATTAAATTAAAAAGAAACATAAAATATTACCAAATATTGATAAAATTACATAAAAACTTTTCGATGAATTTAATTCTTAATTTAATATTTTCATAAAAATCAAAAATATATTAAAAATATCAAGGATTCTTCCTTCAAAATTGATTTGAACTAAGGTATTCTATTGGGTAACAAATTAGGTGATATGCTGAAAAAGAAGGAAAAAAATACCGATTTTATTTTGAAAATAGATGAGAGACTTTGGTTACAAATTGTATTGATCAATTTATTCATTGAAAATCATTTTTAAAGGCAGAATTTGAAAAAGAAATTCAAATAATTAGTATTTTTTTCATAGTTTGGTAGGTGTTCATTTTCTCATGGTTATTTATTTTCTAATAAGATCGAAGAAGCAACAAATGAACTAATACTATCAAAATTATCAGTTCCTCATTTCTGTGATTTCTGTTGTTTCTAAAAAATTAAAACGAAGATTGGGAAAAAAACATGGTTTTGAGAAAATTACTTCTTCAATGGAAATGAAAAACCTTGGCCCATTACTGAGAAGTTTCAATGATTTATTTATAATATTTGGATTAAGTTAAGAGAGTTTATCATCTTCATCTAAGAGATAAAAAATAGGAAAAGTTATGAAAATTTTGGAATTATTCTTTGTTATTTTCTTGTTTGGTTAAAATTTGCAAAAAGGCTTGTAAATTCTTTGGTATTGAATATAATGGACCAAAATCCTTCGATTCATAATAAAAAAAGAAAGATATTTTCAATTTGAAAACAAAAATTTGTTTTAATTAAATCATAAAATCTGACAAATTTTTCAAATTTAATTTTAATTTGGATTGTTAGATACAAAACACAATAAAAACTTTATCACATAACCAAATAAATTTAACTTGAAAGGAACGGAACAATGATGTTTAGAGAAAATCGATTTTAATAAAAAAAAAAATTGTAATACAAAAATAAATCAAAAGTTTGGAGTATTTGTAACCCGAGGTTCTCTTCAAAAATCAAATCTCGTAAATATAATGCTTGAAAGCATTGTTGGGAACTTTAATTTTATTAAAAAACCAAAAGAATCAATATAAAAGACCAAAAAACTAAGAGAAAGTCACACTTCTTCTTTTGTAAAATTGTTTTGATTCTATATGGCAATCAAACAATTCAAGTCATATAATGGTGAAAAATCATATATATAATATGATCTTCAAAAGTTAGAGTTGTTTATTGTAAATGTTTGAAATGATCATCATTTAATAGGCAAGAAAATCTTGGTTATTTTTCAATTTTGTTTTCATTTTTCTTGATAAATATGCCCCAGTCTTAGATATCGAAAAATTACTTCTGGAATTTGAAAGTTTTATTTAAATTTAAATTGTTTTTTTGATACAAATTTGAGAATAGTTTGATCAATCTGACTTCATAATTTAAATAAGATTAGATCCAAAAAGGTTCTTGATACAAACAGGTGATTTACTAAACACAGTCCTTAAATTTATTGACTTTCAATAAATTTCTGGATTTTATATTTTGATAGCTCTAGATTTTGTTTTTTCAATTTTACAAAGAAACTGTTATTTGTTTTTGAGTCTTTTCATAACATTGTGAGGTCTAGTTAGAAAAGTTTTAAATAGTATTTATTTCAAAGACAAATTAAAAAAACAGGAATCAAAAAGGAAACAAATAAAGACCTTTTTTTAATAATAAATTAAATGGTTCTCAAAATATTTCACAGTTAAATGCCTAATAAGAAATGAATTGAATTGTAACAAATGTTATTCATATTTTCTTCAAAGAATTTTTTTCATTTTTTTCCTTCTTTTTATTTTTCTCTAAAAACCCAAAACAAATCAAATTCCAATATAGCCAAACCAAATTCCAAATCTCCAATAAGATTCCAAAAAAAAAAAACAATAATTTCCCAAAATTAACTTTAATGTCCAATATTAAATCTCTTGGTGATCTAAATGCAAAAACCAAACAAACTGACAAATTCGAAACCTTGGAAACAATAAAAACCTTTCCAGAAGAAGTTACAAAGATTATTGATGTTGTAGATAATGATAATGAAATTGTCTTTTTGAGTTCCGAAGGCAAACTATACCAAACTAAAAAAGAGAATTATCCTGAAAAGTTAAAAGCAATTGAAAACCTACCACCAATGAAAAATATTGCTTCTGGCTATTATCATTTGACTGCGCTCTCAAATGAAGAAAAACCCAAGGTATATGGTTGGGGTCAAAATGAATACAAACAACTTGGTTTTATCTCCAACAAAAAAGAAGTCAAAAAACCAACTTTAATTGAACCTTTAAAAGAGCAAAACATTGAACAAATCTGTTGTGGTGGTCACTGTTCATTTTTTTTAGACAAAACAACAAATGTTCTTTTTGGGTGTGGTGATTCGAGAAATGGCAAGTTGGGAAAACCAGAAATTATAGAAGATTATACATATATCCAAAAATTGCATGAAAACGTTGCTAATGTATTTGGTTGTCAATCGGAACATACACTTATGTTGAAAACTGATGGGGAATTATATTCTTTTGGTTTTAATTATGATGGTAAACTTTTAAATTTTTTTTTCTTTTTTCTTTTAGGTTCTTTTTCTTTTTTTTTTTTCGAAGATAATATTCTTTTTTTTATTTTTTTTTTATCCAAGAGAAAAACTGGGTGAAATAGTTCTGACAGAAGAAAAGAAAAAAAAAAGAAGAATATTCCAACAATAAGATCCAAAAATAAGATCCAAGATTGAGATTTAAAATCAAAAAAGGGAGAAAAAATTAACCAATTACTTGAGTTTAATTTCTTTTTTTCAAATCTGTGTTTAAAATTCCCAAAGAAAATCAAAAAAATCTCTCTTTTTGGTTTTTGAAAACAAGAAACTCAATTTTTGAAAAACCCCTTTTTAGATCCCTTCCATTTATAATTTTTGAAAGTTCCAATTCCCCCAATGAGAAATAGGTTTGTTTAACTTTTATTTGTCTTTTTCTCAATTAAGGGATTAGCGTCACCATAGATTTCTCTAGAATCAAAGTATACTGTAATTGGGTGTAAATGATATTACTGGTATTTGAATCCTAAGTGGGTAAAAATTTTCACTTCCTTTTCCAGATTTTTTCTTCACAATAAATAGTCCCCAAAGAAGTAGGTTGTAATTTGTGACTTTTTTTTAAAAGGAATTGAAAAATGTAGTGAAATAAAATCCCATTTATAATTCAAATACCAGTACTACGTCATGATATAAATATTTTCTGTGACTCTCAAAAATCTATTATAAATCTTATTACACAATAAATTATTCCATTTTTTACTAAGGATCACTATTAAAAAGTTTTTCATTTTGGAATTTTTTTTTTTTAATTTCTTTTCCAAATCTAAAAATAGAAACCCAGAATACAGAATTCCAGTATTTAATAATTTATCTTTAGAACTTCCAAAAGTAACTATTTTTATCATTTTTGAATTTCAAAGAATAACTCAATAATCATCAACACAAAAGCACAAAGACTGATTAGTTTTGTTTGCTTTTGATAAAGGTACTTATAGCATCAATATATTTGCATGATTTGAGAAATAATTTGTCAAAAAAAATTTATTGGTTAATTATTTAATTTTTAAAAAAAAACGAATTTTTTAGTAAACTAATTTACATTTCGCCACAAATTTAAGAAAGATATTTTATTACTTTAGAGTCTGAATATTGATAATTCAACCTTTAAATTTATGGCAAAATGCAGATTTTATTCTGAAATTGTTGGGTTTTTTACTAATACATGGATCATTTTTAATTGATGAGATCAACAAATATTATTACTTGACTAATCGATTTTTTAGAGACATTTGAACCATGTAGCACTAATGTGGTTAGGTCCAATAACAACATACTTTGATCCTAGGCTTCTCCTTGGTCGACGCTAATCCCTTAAGATTGAAAAATTTTCCAATTTCAGATTCTCAAATATTTATTTAACAATTGTATTAATCGTTGAAAAAAACCAAGATCTTCACAATATCATTTGATCATTTATAATTTTGAGTTATATTAATTTTAGTCTCTTTATTTTGGAAACTTTGAGATTAAATTTATTTTTATAAATTTGAAAATAACACCAAGAAAAACCATATTAGTTGTGGTTGTGATCTCTAATTAATTTTTGACAAGATCTTTGGTTTTTTCAACAAATAATGGCTGTTATATTTCCAGGAACTTGAAAGAAAAACTTTCATTAATGAATAGGAAAATGAGAAATTGGATTGTTTACTTTGACTATTTTTTGATTTACAAGTTTGAAAGTTTCATGTGCCTTGGTAGGTATACCCACACCTTGAATGTGGGATTGAATAAAAGACAGATAACAAAGAAGGGGGAATATTTTGATAAATTATTTATTTTTTATTTTTTTCTATTTTTTCCCTTGTTGAAATTCCAATTTATTGGGAAGAAGAGTTACTAAGGAGAAAAATCAAGTGGTTACCTACTAATACTCGAAGGACAGAAACTAGTTGGTATGCAGAACTTGAAAATAAAAAGAAAAGACAAAAACAAAAACAAAAACTGGAACGATCAAAAAAGATTGTATCAAAAAGGAAAAAAATGACAGCTATTAAACAACTCCCTCTCAAAGAAGCATTCACGATTTCTTAGAAATAATTAAACGACATAATTTTAAATAAAAGGATTGTGTCTGTTTTAATGAGTGTTCTTGATAAAAATTGACTGTTGTTTTTTTTTTTTTGATTTTTTACCAACTGCATTTGAAAAACTCTTTTTTTTTTGTTTTCTAACTTGCTTTTTTGTTTTTTTTTTTTTTTTTCTAATTTGCTTTTTTTTTTTTTTTTTTTTTTTTGTTTTTTCAACCAATAAAAATTTGGAACTTGCTCGATTCCAAAATATTTTTTTTTTCTTTATCATCTAAATTACTAATTTACCATTGATAATTTAGAGTGAGTTCCGTAGAGTGTATTAGCTTTACTTGAGGTTTTCTGTTTTATTAGTAAAGTGTTCTAGGTTTTTTTTACTTTAGAAATAACCTAACGAAAATCTATCGATTTTCCGAATAAATAGAAAACTAGGAAAAACCTAACGAAAATCAATAGATTTTCACAATAAAATAGAAAACCTCAAAAAAACCTAGAACACTTCACAAATCAATAGAAAACTCAAAAAAAGCTAACGAAAATCTATTTATTTTCGTTAGGTTTTTTCTATTTTAGAAATAAACCGAAAATTTTAATAAATTTTCTGTTTATTTCTAAAGTAAAAAAAACCTAGAACACTTCACAAATAAAATAGAAAACCTCAAAAAAACCTAGAAAACTTTACAAATAAATAGAAAACTCAAGAAAACTTAGGTACTCAACAACACTCTAAGGTACTCTAAGGCACTTCCCTAATTTTTAAATTTATGTTTCGAAATTTTAATAAAGAATCATAATATAATTTATCATTTACCATGACAAAATAAATAATGTTTCGATATTTTGAATAATATCAGCAGTTATTGATTTTTTTAAAAAAAAATATCGAATATATTTCTTTTTGAGATGCGAATGCATTGAGAGAAAAATATATTCAGATGTTTTTTTTTTCAAAAAAAAATCAATAGCGGATGTTATTTTTTGAGCGTAAAAAATATTAAAAAAATATAAAACCTAAAACCAAAAAACAAAATTTTTTTTTATTTTTTTTTCACACTTTGCGATCTTTCTCGAAAATAGTTAGAAATGTTAAAAACAACAAATATAAAAGATCATCATTTATATTTGAATTTCTTTGAAAAATTGTTCCAAACTCTCATGGCACATTGAAACTTCATCTGGAATTTATTTGACATCAATTTGGTTTTGATAAGAGTAAATGTATGTACCATTAAACATATAAAGCAATAAACTTTACTTAAAAAATAAAAAATAATTCGTTATTTTCTATTTAAAAAAATTCTGTCAATTTCTTTTTTTTTAAAAAAAATAAAAAAAAAATGAAACGAATTTTTCCAACTAATATTATCTAATTACCTACTTTCTTTAACACAATTTTTGACATCAAAATATAAATTATTTATTCTGAAAACTCATATTTTTATTTCATTTTAAAGTACACATTAATAAGATTTTTTAGTGAAAAGAAAAATTAAAATTCTACCAATTTATTTCAAATAATTGATTCAATATTTTTAAAGAGAAATTTTCACTTTTCTAATTTGAATTTTCAATCATATAAAAACACTTTATACAACACTTTAAATAATTACTCTCAATATTTTTATTTAAATAAATTTTTCCAAATTTTTATTAAATTTTAGATTATTTTTTTCTATCCAGAAATGAAAAGCTTATACAAATACAACAACATTTGGTAAACAATATCAAATATAACAAGTGATGTAGATCTGAAAAATATAGCATCATTTTTTATATTTTTTCTAATATTTTTTTTTGAAAAAAATAACAAAGATATTATTTTGATTGTTTTAATTAATGTGGATGAGTTCTTTAATCCAAATTTGTTCGATTTACTTTATAGAAAATGAATTTCGATAAAAAATGATCGATATCACAATAATTTCTAAATTGAAATATTTTTTACGTTAATTCCAAGATTTTGTTTCCATTTTATTCTTATCATAAACATAAGAATATCTATTTACATAATTTATGAAATTTATGGCAGCTTTTTCAAAATGCGAATAAAAGCGAAGCGAAAATCTGCGAACAGGTCAATTATTTTTTTTCGTGATTGATTCGTGACCATCTAAGATTGAAAATACATGTTTATATCATCACCTAAATACATTATATACTCTTAATTATTACAAAGCTGATCGACCATGAAAAAAAACCATACCCTTTTTAGGCCTTTTTAGGCATTTTTTGCTATTTTTTTGTTAAAAATAAATTGCGAAAATATGCGATATGTGTTAACATGCTGTTAACCTGTTTGGGATGTTAACATTATGTCAACATTATACAGTATATGTTGACATAATGAAAAATGATCAACTTTCATTTTTTTTTTGTTGAAATACTGTTGACATGATGTAAATGTTAACAATATGTAAACCTTTTATTATGTAAATGTTAACAGTATGTAAACTTTTTATGATGAAAGTTAACACTTCAAAAATATTGCTACTATCAACTCTAAGCAAACCTAACCTAACCTAACCTAACCTAACCTAACCTACACTACCCTAACCTACCATACATACCCACCCATATCTATACCATGCATATCTTAACCCACCAACCTAACCTACTTTACCTAACCCACCTACCCTACCCTAACATACCCTAACATGTACTAACATACCCTAAACTAATTCTGCGAAATTTTATTTGAATGTGTTGACATAAAAAATGTCAACATTTTCATTTTAACATGTTAACATAGTCAATGTCAACATTAAATTTCAAAAAATGTTAACATTGAAAAAATGACAACATTATTAATCTGAAAATGTTGACATGTTTTCAATGTTAACACCAAAAAAAATGAAATGTTAACCTAAAAAATTTCAACTATTCGCAAAATTTTCGCAGAATGTCAACACAAATGTCAACACAAATGTCAACATAATGTCAACAGTTCGCTTTTTTTCGCAAAATTAAAAAGATTTTTCGCAAATAAGCGCATTTTTTTTTTTGGATTTTTCGGCAAAAATGACCAAAAACGGGTAATGTTTTTTTTCATCATCGATCAGCTTTGTAATAATTAAAAGTATATAATGTTGTTAGGTGATGATATAAACATGTATTTTCAATCTTAGATGGTCACTACTCAACCACGAAAAAAAATAATTTTCCTATTCGCAGATTTTCGCTTCGCTTTTATTCGCTGGTTTCATATATTCCCAAATTTATGAGTTTTAATCTAAAATGAGAGCGATTCTATTTTAAAGAAATTATTTTTTGTCTTTAGGTTTATTTAATAATATTTAAAAAAATAGATTTTAATCAAAAATTATATTCTAATTCATTTAAATTATGGAAAAAACTATTTAATTATTACTATCTATTACGCCCAACTTTTTTCTTTTGCACTCTTACACGAATTTGAAAAAAATAAAAAAGAAATCCAAATGTCATAAGTATATGGTTAATATTACCACTTTATAATAATAATAAAAATAAAATAAAAATTTTTTTTTTATTATTTCTTTATATTTCTAACATTAAATCCAATTAATATAAATAATTAAATATAATTAGATTTTTCCAAATCAATAAAAAAACAAAAAAATAAAAAATTAAAAAAAATTCTTCGATTTATAAAATAAAAAATAATTTAAAAAAATAAAAAATAAAAAGGTGAATTAGGACTAGGACATAGAATTAATGCTTTAACACCAACCCAGATCAAACTTGAATTCCCTGTTGAAGACATTTCAAAAATCGGAGTTGTATCCCGATTTACCTCTATTCTGACAAATGATGGAAAACTTTATGTAACTGGTTCTAAAATATTGACCGGGTTTGGAAGTGATTTAACAGAATTTAAACAATATCCACAATTTAAAAATAATAACACAATCATTAAAGATTTTAATTGTGGATATGAGTTATTTGCAATATTAACACAAGAGAACGAAATTTGGTTTCAGGGGAAATTTAATGGTTCTAATCTCAATAATTCATCAGTAATTAGAAAAATTCAAACCGGAAATAATCTAACCAATGATCTTTCAACTTATAATCAAATAAAATGCTGTGATGAAAATTTAATCTTCTTCTTAAAATCAAATTCATATTTGACTCAAGATCTTGAAAAGTTATTAAAAAATGGATACATTTCTGATTGTAATATCCAAAATATACCAGTTCATAAAATATTAATTGAAACAAGGATTGGAAAAACATTTGATTTGATCAAAAAATATTTGGAATCAAATTGCAAATTAAATGAAATTCAAGATTTGTTAAAATGGATTTATTGTGATGAAATGATCAATTTCAAAAGAACAAATGAAATTTTAAATCATTTTGGAATCCAAAATGCACAAAAAACCAAATTATTAAAAAATGATTTAAAACAATTATTATTTGATGAACAAACTTCTGATTTTAAACTTGTTGTGAAAAATGAAGAAGAAGATGATGAAGAAGATGATGAAGAAGAATTATATATTCATAAATTTATCTTAGCAGCCAGAAGTGGATTATTTTTGAATATGTTTCAAAATCTTGAAGAAAATTTACAAAAAGTCAAAGATTATTCTGACAAATCATTAGAAACCATTGAATTAATAATTTCATTTTTATACACTGACGAACTACCCATCACTGCAGACACTGACCAAGAATTCATCAAAGAAGAATTTGAAGATATTGTTGAATATTATCAATTAAATCCCAGAATACCAATGATGGATATTTTTGAAAAATATTCTAAACTATAATTTTATCAAACAAATTCGTTATTTTTAATTTAGAGAAAACTTTTTTAAATATTCAAATCTATTTTTTTTCCAAGTTAATAAAATTAATCATTTATTTAATTTATATTTTTATTTTTATTTCCATTATTATAGTTTTCATTTTATTTAACATTGGATTTTTATAAATAAATCTTTTTTGTTAATAATTTCCCATAAGATGGGTAAATTAACCCCCCCCCCCTTAAATAATAATAAAGATAAAATAAAATAAACATTTTTCAGTCAAAATGGCCCAATTTTAATGAAGAAATAGAACATATTCTATCAGTTTAATTCATTATTCTTCTTCAAATTAATTTTTAGAATTTTTAAATCATTTATTCTAATTTTGTCAATTCATTTTTTCGGATTTAAATTTTTTCTTTTTTTCTTATTTTATATTTTTTTTAAAAAATGTATAAAAAAAAAAAAAAATTGTTTGAAAGTATAAATTAAAAAAAATATGGTTAAAAGTCCAAATTAACATTAATAAAAGTAAGGATTTGTTAATTCTCTATTGAAATGAAGAAATATACGTATTTAAAAATTTTATTCTCAACAATTTTAATTTCCTAAAGAAATTGAGAAATTTTGCATGTGGTATTTCTAATGAATAGGTCCCAAAAAATTTTTTAACATTTTTTTTTTTTACAAAATTAATAGTGAATTCAAGTGTTTCGTCTATGATTATCAACTCTAATCCAAAGTTTATTATTTCTCATCCTTCTAAACAATCTTAGTTTGGTTTATTATTAAAAAAAAGTGAATTTTTAATTTTTGGCTAAGCCCCTCTAGTGAAATGGAGTATATATATATGATTGAATATTTAATATTCTATTTTTTTAAAGAAGGGAAGAAATAAAGAATAATTTTTAAAAATTTAAGGCAGTATTTACATTTTAATAATTTTGAAAATTTCCAATTTTTTAGACTTTTTACCTTTTCCAAATTTTTTATAAGTTGTTGCGATTCCTTTGGTTATGCCTCACATAATTTTATAGTTTTTTTTTTTTTTTTTTAGGTTCTTATCAGAAGTAAAAAAATAAAAAATCATTATAATACAGTCAGTTTCACTTTTAAGGCACAAACTTCCAACGAAATTTAAGGCACAAAAAAATCTCAAATTAAGGCACAAAATTTGGAATTTTTTTTTTTACAATTTAATTTACTAGAATTTGAATTTTGTGCTTTAATTTGAGATTTTTTTTGTACCTTAAATTTCGTTGTAAGTTTGTGCCTTAAAAGTGAAACTGACTGTAATTTGTAAACTTGTTCACGATTCGAATTTGTGGACTAACTCACTCTGATCAATATTAAGCAAACTAGATATCAACAAAGCAATTTCAAACCAAAGTGAACTGAATTGAATTTCCAGTACCATCTGTCACCTCGTATCTTGTACTGGGTGAATATAAACTCTATTTCAGTCAAAGGTTACCCAAAAAATCCAAAAAAACCACATTTTTCAAATATCAATTATTCAAAAAATTGGTCTTTGAAGATAAAATAAGAAAAAAGTAGAATAATACACATCAAAGAAATCTTGATATATGTAAGTAAGAAAACTAATTAATCAATAGATTTTCTTAAAAATTGAAAAACTCAAAATTCTTATGACCTCATTGAGAAAAAAAGCAATGTTGGTTTTTAACTTCTATTGATATTTGAATAACAAATATGAAACATTTTTCACTTCATTTTCCATACTTTTCTTTTACAAACCAAGTCCCAAAACGAAGTGTGTTGGTATTTGTGGTCTATATTTAAAAAAGGAGATAAAAATGAAGTGAAAATTTTTCACATTTATTAATTAAATATCAAATAAAAGATTGAATAGAATTGCAATCGAAATCAATATGATTTCTCCAAAATCTTTACATGGTTTTAATAACATTAGAATAACACATTTTTACCAAGTGACTATTGATCTTGAAATAAAAAATTTTTGTAACTGAATTACGTTTGAAAAAAAAAAATCAAAAAATTAAAATCAAAATGTGAAAAAATGTGTAACCATTGTGAAAAAAATTTGGGTCATTTTGAAAAAATTGTTTCAGTCAAAAATTTGTTTTCGTTTGTTTAAATAATAAATATTAGCAAAATGATTTTTTGATCAAAGTAAAATTTTATGAACAAATCTTACATTTATGAAAAACCAAAGTCATTATCAATAATAATTTTCAAAGGCAATATTAAATCGTTGCATTTTGATTTTTTAGAATTACTGTAGAACTCTAAAAAAATAAAAATTGAATTTTAATTATAAACTTTACTAAAAATAAGAGAACTATTTATTAGGAAATATTACAATCTATTAATTCAATAATATACTTAACATTGTTAATTAACGCAAATTTATCAAGGTTAATCTTAAATACCCTTTTAAACCAAATCGAATATTAAAATCTTCCAAAAACAGCTATTTTTTCAAAAGAGATTTTTTTCCAATAATGTTTTACAATCAAAACTTCAAAATAGCGAAATACCAAGATTTCAGAAACCATTTAAATTCTAAAAATCCCCATAGACAAACTTTAATTTAAAACAGTTATTAATTTTTGGTCTTCCCAAACAATTACTAACTTGATCTTGGAATGTAATCTAATAAAAAAAAATTAACATTTTTAGTAAAGTTTACAATTAAAATTCAATTTTTGTTTTTTTGGAGTTCTACAGTAATTCTAAAAAATCAAAATGCAACGATTTAATATTGCCTTTGAAAATTATTATTGATAATGACTTTGGTTTTTCATAAATGTAAGATTTGTTCATAAAATTTTACTTTGATCAAAAATCATTTTGCTAATATTTATTATTTAAACAAACGAAAACAAATTTTTGACTGAAACAATTTTTTCAAAATGACCCAAATTTTTTTCACAATGGTAAACAATGATTTCTATTTTGGAAAATTTCCAGAATAAATTTTTTCTTCTAATATCTATACAAAGCCTTTAAACACATATATTTCACCAATTACAACTGGATCCCTTTGACTGAAAAATAGTTTATTCATACAAATTGTTCTTTGTTTTTAGTCTTTTCGAATTCACCCTTTTTAAAATAATTCATTAAATGTGTGTCGACTTTTGGTTCTCTCAAATTGACGAATTTATCTGAAAGCAAAAAGTAAAGTAAATTTCTATCTGACTTTTAAAAACTGTATCATTCCAATAAAAATTCAGAAATAATCCAAAAAAATTGAAAATGAATAATGCAAACAAATATTGAGTTTAAATTTTTTTTTCTAAAAACATATTTCATTTTTTTCTGAATTTTTTTTCTCAACTCAAAACTCAAACTTCCAAAAACTTTCAAAAAAAAAACCAATAATTTCGAAAATTTCAAATTAATGTCCAATATTAAGTCTCTTGGTGATATCACTGGAAAAACTAAACAAACAAAAAAATATGAAACCTTGGATCCAATAAAAACCTTTCCTGAAGAAGTTACAAAGATTGTTGATGTTGCTGCAATTGATAAAAATACAATTGTCTTTTTGAGTTCCGAAGGCAAACTATACCAATCAACGGTAAAGAATTATCACGAGAAGCTACAACAATTTGAAAACCTACCACCAATGAAAAGTATTGCTTCTGGCTATTATCATTTCCTGGCGCTCTCAAATGAAGAAAAACCCAAGGTCTATAGTTGGGGTCAAAGTGAAAAAAAACAACTTGGTTTTGACAACAACGACCGTGATGTCGAAAAACCAACTTTAATTGAACCTTTAAAAGAAGAAAACATTGATCAAATCTCTTGTATTGGTTTCTCTTCATTTTTTTTAAACAAAACAACAAATGTTTTGTTTGGGTGTGGTAATTCTACTGCTGGAAAGTTGGGAAAACCAGAAATTACAGAATCTTATGTAGATATCCAAAAATTACATGAAAACGTTGCTAATGTATTTGGTGGTCATTCGGATCATACGTTTATAACAAAAACTGATGGAAAATTATATGGTTTTGGTCTTAATAATTATGGTAACCTTTTTCAACTTTCTTTTTTGATTTTTTTTTTTTTTCTTTTTTTTGCTCATAGTTCATTTTTTCCTCAAAAATATTCTTCTTCTTTTTTACATCAAGAGAAAAACTTGAAGAAATAGTTCCGAAAAAATAAAAAAATAACAAAGAAAGAGTATTTCAATAAACACTTCAAAAATAAGAACTCAAGATTGAGACTTTAAACCTAAAAGAGAAGTAAAAAAACTATTTAATTAAGTTTCTTTTTTTTTTTCAAAAATTCAGTTTTTAATCATTAAAGAAATCTAAAAAAATCTCTTTTTGATTTTTGAAAACAAGAAACTCAATTTTGAAAAACTCTTAGAAATCCCTGACACTTCAATTTTTTAAAAGCTACCCAATTTCACCAAATGAAGAATCAGTTTGTTTAATTTTATTTGTCTTTTTATTCAAGATAAAATATTTTCCAATTTATCAATGAAAATTATGATTTATCATTCTTCAAATATTTTGAGAATTAATATTTTTTGAAAAAACCCCAAGATCCCTTTCGAAACCAATTAGAAATGATATTTTCAGAATTTTAATTCAGTCTTCCATATTGAACTTTGAGAGAAAATATTTAAATTAATGAATACAGATTTTAATAATAAAAAATTATTTTTGATTTCTTGCTTATTTCAGATTCCCAATAATTCCCCTCCCCGCACATTCTCTCATTATGATCAAACATAACCTTAAGATCTTAAAACGAGGCTATAAACAGAACTCTTTCCCAGAATTTTAAACATTTTAAATAAAAGAAAAAAATATACCAACAAAGATCAAATGGAATTGTTTTTGAGAACTGATATTAAATTAGTCGTAAAGTGCACAAGCATCTAATCTGAAACAATCAAAAAGAATGTCTTTATGCTGATTCTCAATCATCATTCATTCTTTCATAAAGTCACCATTAGAAGTATTTTTTTCATTTTTAATCGACTTATTTCCCATATAAACACTAATTCTTTGTAGAAATCCCCAAACTGATTTAAATCTTTTTGACTCTTATAAAAATTCAACCTGAATGAAATTGGAACAAAATCCAAATCAATTTATGGAGAGTGAATCCAATTTTTGTGACAAATTGACCAGATTCGCTCTCTCACTTGGTTCAGCAATATCCCTAATTCAAATTAGGGATTTTGGGAAGTGCATATAATTTCCAAAATTCAAAAGAATAGAGTCTTTAACAATCATTATTGAATTGATCCTCAAGTAAAATTAGTAAAATAACTTGGTCTAAATAATTGGGTATATTTCAAAGACAATTTAACTATATATATATAGATAACAATACTTCAAGAATTTTTTAAACAATTATAAAAAAAAATATTTTGATAAACAATTCTTTTACTAATTTTAAAAACACTTATCAAATTCTAATAATTCTTAATTTAAATATTTTTAATCAAAAAAAGACAATCAAACAAATTTTATAATTCTAAAATAAATATTAATAATATTTATTGAATTCAAAAATTAGAAAATAAAAATAGAAAATTTTACACAATTTATTTATTGGTTTAAATTAGTCATCATTGATTTTTTTATTTTATTAAAAGTGAAGAGAGGTGATTCAACAAAATTACCTTCTGTTTGCCGTTAGGTTTTCCAGAATTCAAAAGAATAGAGTAAAATCAAAGATTTTTCTCTATTCTTTTGAATTCTGGAAAACCTAGGCACTTTCGTTAGGTTTTTTTTTAATTTTAGAAATAAACTGAAAATTTATTTAATTTTCGGTTTATTTCTCAAATTAAAAAAAACCGCCGTTAGCTTTTTCAGAATTTAAAAGAATTGAGTAAAATCTTTGATTTTATTCTATTCTTTTGAATTCTGGAAAAGCGCCGTTAGGTTTTCTTGAGTTTTCTGTTTATTTGTAAAGTGTTCTAGGTTTTTTTTACTTTAGAAATAAACCGAAAATT
This sequence comes from Anaeramoeba flamelloides, assembly GCA_027625915.1. NCBI lineage: Eukaryota > Anaeramoebidae > Anaeramoeba > Anaeramoeba flamelloides. The sequence goes on along the minus strand of JANTQA010000012.1, from coordinate 259,998 downwards.
TTAATAAATTTTCTGTTTATTTCTAAAGTAAAAAAAACCTAACGAAAATCGATAGATTTACTAAATAAATAGAAAACTCAAAAAAACCCTAGAACACTTCACAAATGAAACTGAAAACCTCAAGAAAACCGCCGTTAGGTTTTTTTTAATTTTAGAAATAAAAAGAAAATTTCAAAAATTTTCTTTTTATTTCTAAAATTAAAAAAACCTAGGCACTCTACGGCACTTTCCGTTAGGTTTTTTTCAACTTTTTGAAATGTAAAGAAAATTTATTTAATTTTTTTTACATTTCAAGAATTATAAAAAACCGCCGTTCGTTTTTCCAGAATTCAAAAGAATAGAATAAAATCTTTGATTTTACTCAAACCTTTTAAATTCTGGAATAGCTATGCACTCTACGGCACTCCACGGCACTTTCATTAGTTTTTCTTTTAATTTGGGAAATAAACAGAAAATTTTTGAAATTTTCGGTTTATTTTACAAATTAAAAAAAACCTAGGTTAGCTTTTCATAGGTTTTCCAGAATTTAAAAGAATTAAGTAAAATCTTTGTTTTTTCTCAATTCTTTTAAATTCTGGAAAAGGGCCGCTAGGTTACTTTTTTAGGTTTTCTGTTTTATCTGTAAAATATATTCTTTTACATTCTGTAAACGATATTAACTTGTAGGCACTATATGGCACTTGAATACACTCTAGTTAACTCTATTACACTCAATTGTACCCATTATAACCTATTACACTCTACTGCAATATATAAAACATTCACGAGTTTCAAAATACATTCAATTGTTATAAAGGTGTGATTATTATTATTCCTTCAATAATAATAATAATAATTATAATAATAATAAAAATTTATTCTTTTCATTTTCTAAATTATTTAATAAATAACATTTGTTGAAAAATTACCCCCATTCCAAATTTCTTTCACCTTTCCAAAAAAATTGTTTAAGGGATCAGTCTTTCATGATAAAAGGACAAAATTTTAAATTATTTTATTAAAATTTTCTGTACTTATGAATTATGTATATACGAAGGATCAAAAAAATTCAAATCTAAGTCTATTCAGAAACCTAAGAAAAAAAAAAACTTTTTTTTTTTTTTTTAGATCAAATGTTTTTTTTGACATTTTTTTGTTAAGGGTTTTGTGGCTCAGTTGATAAATAATTTTCTGAATTTTCAGAAAAAAAAAAAAAAAAATTTTGTAATTTTTATGAGTACATAACAACAATCAAAAAATAAATCAATCTAGTGAATTTCATGATCGATCTCTCAAAAAAACAACAATCAAAAAACGAGGACATTTTATAAAGAAAAAGTGTCAAAGAACCACACTCAGTTTTCAATTAGAATGGTTATAATATGTAATTTTTGAAAACAACTATGATGGTTTCGAAGTGTTAGCTCTTTGGCGCTTTTTGAGATTTCGAAGATTTTTATTTGAAATTTTTTTCATCTCTCATATGAGTTATTTTTAACTCTAGAATGTTATTACATAATCCTTACTTTGTCAAATTTGAAGGATTAAAAAATAGCACAAATTAGATTAAATCGAATTAAATTGATTGCGTACTTCAAAAAAAAAACAATTTGTTTAAAATTGAAGAAATTTAACCTTTTGGAAATTTAATAAAACAAACAAGTAAATTTTTTGAAATTGAGAATACTTTTATACTTTTTTTTTTAATTGTATTTTTTTGACAATTATGATCCTAAGTGAATTTTTTTTATGTTATTTGAATTTAGTCAATCAAAAGAATTACGATTTCACAATACCATTTTTTAGTTTCAAGTAACTACTTGAGTATGGATCAAATCTATGGTAAATGATTAGATTCTTAAAATTGAAAATTATTAAATTGATTTTATTTCTTATAATTGTGTAAAAAAAAATTTACTTTGTTTATTATTATTTCCATAAATATTAAACTATAAATAGTTTTAATCATAATAAATATTAATAAAAGAATTTTATTTTCTTTTTTGAAGATTATTCTTTTGGTCAAACAAAAAATTATTTTTTTTTTAATTATTTTTATTGAAGAGGTATAAATTACACTTTTAATATCCTTTTACTTAAATTTCCTTAAAGGAAATTTCAGTGTAAAATCAAAGATTTCACGATTATTTAAGTGAAAGGCATACTCAAAATTTTTAAAAAGCAAAAACAAAAAATTGAAAATGAAAAAAAAGAAATTGAAATTGAAAATTGTAAAGAAAAGAAATTTATAAGAATTAATTGGTAAAAAAAAAATCAAAAAAAAAATAAAAATAAAAATAAAACAATGCTATCTAAAAGTAACAACATCCAAAATCATAAGCTAGGACATTTTTGGTTGATTTAATTTAATTTGGTAATTTATCATGAATGTTCATTTGTAGATTGGTGTTCAATTGCTGTAATTTCTTTTTTTTTCTTTAAACCTTGGATATTTTTTGCCCTTAACGATGGATATTTTTGCCTTGCTTTTTCTTTTTTATTTTCAAGTTACTCATACTTTCGTGTTTCATTATCTCAGAATTAGCAAGTAACTACTTGATCTTTTTCCGTTGTAACTCTTCTTCATACATATCAATAAAAATCAGCCTAGGAAAAAATGGAAAAAAATAAAAATCATTTTTTATTGAACATTTTAAAAAATATTGCGTAAATATTAATAATACATAGTCTTAATCATTTAATTTTTTCAAACGATTTAAAAATTTTACTTTGAAACTGTACTTTTTTTTAATAACCAAATATTTAATTTTTTAACATAAAATTTTCTTCAAGATATTTGATAATTAGGTAATTTTATTCCTCAAATTTCAAAATCAATTTTTTTTTTCTCAAAAATCTGATTTAAATTGTTATAAAGATTCTTTTGAGTAAAAAACCAACAATTTGTTCAAAAAAAATGTCACAAAAACCGAAAATTTTTTTTGTTATTTTTTTTTCATATTTTCGAAAATGAGAGATTAAAACTTTTTGAAAACTTTAAAGAATAGATCAAAATTTACTTATTAGATCTGAATTTTATTGATAAATTTTTGTTAAACTACAATCCAAATTTAGATTTATTTAATTACCTATACAATTTATTAATTTTATTTACTGGGATTGGAATTGAGTCATTAATAAACCATTTCCCAGTATAACTACACTAGGGTTATAATGGGTAAATTAAATGTGTTTAAAGCATTTGAATGGATATTACTGTTGAGAGAACAATGTTGGACAGAGAAAAATAGTTGGACAGCAATTTTAATAGGGAACCTGAAAATGATTTTTAATTTCAATCGTTTGTGAAATAACTAAAGAAAATAACAATAATCTACTTATTAGAATAAGGATTAATGCAATTCTACTTTTTCAAAACCTTATCTCTTATAATCTAAAGGAAGTTTAAAAATTACCATTTTCAGAATTAATAGTAAACTTTACTACAACTTTGATTTTTGTTAAAATAGCATGATCTAGTTTAGTTATCCACCATTGAAATGAGTATTCTACACACACCACAGATTAATGAACTTGTAACACATTTAAACCTACATTTATATAAAAGTCACCACGTTATCAATAGGATTTGATTTTCAATTTTACTAATGTTCCCAATTAAAAATGGTTTCCAACCATTTTTCTGTGTCCAACATTTTTCTCTCAACAGTTAGAAGAAAAAATTTATTTTTGAAATTTCACAATTGAAATCATTTTTTCACATTTTTTCACATTTTTGTCCATTTCTACTTTTCAAAACCTAATTCTTTTGTAAAATTTTTTTGTTTAATGCAAGATTGAAAGTCACTTGGTAAAAAATTGATATCCTAATGTTATTGAAACAGTGGAAATGATTGTAGAAAAATCATTTTATTTTCTATTGGAATTTTATTTGGATCTTGATTAGAAAGATCAAAATGAAAATAATTTGTTTTTCTCAATAGTTCCTCCTAGAATTTTGGATTTTTTCAATTTTTATCAAAGTCTATTGATTTATTAGTTTTATTTCATATTGTATCCACTATTCTTTGATGTTTATTATTCTAATTATTATTCATTTGTTCTTCAAATGGTCAATGTAAAAAAATAATTAATATTAGAAAAAAATATTTTGGGCAACTTTGACTGTATAATAAGTTTAATTAAAAATGATCACAAAATAAATTTTAATTTTTCAAAACCATGGAAAGCTAAAACAAAAAATTATGTGATAAACATTTTCAAGAATGGACTTAATTATTAATAAAAATAATAATTTACTTTCTTTATGTTCTATATTGGAAACATGTCAAAATTTTATTTAAAAAAAAACAAATATGTTAATAATTAATAAATTGCTTAGATTAAGTTAAAATTCATCAATTTAATAAACCAAAACACAAATTAAATAAAAAAAAAAAAAAATTATTTAGAGCTCAATTAAATTTTCAATTGATTTTTAAAACAATAATACTCTCTTAAGTGTCTAGTCATGTACTGTGTATTTACTCCATACTCAAAGAGCAACTTGACAAAAATGATATTGTGAAATTACCCTTCTTTAGATTGAAAAAAATCAAATAACAAAAAAAATGTTTTTTTTTTTTTTTTTTTTTTTTTTATTTTGAAGGGAGGAAATCAATTTCCTCTTACAGCTGTTAGGTTTTCCCGAATTTAAAAGAATGGAGTAAAATAAAAGATTTTTCTCTATTCTTTTGAATTCTGGAAAACCTCTTACAGCCCTAATTTCTAAATTTTTGTTTAGAAATCTCAATAAAGAATCATAATTTTCTTTATCATTAACTAATGATAAAATAAACAATGAGTCTTTATTTCGAATAATATCAAAGATATTATTCTTATTATTTTTGTTAATTTGAATTAAATCTTTCATCCAAATTATTCGATTTCTTTATAGAATGGGCAGTCCCAGAGAAAATGATCGATATCTTCATCTGTATCTAGGTTTAAATATTTTTTGCATAAGTTGAAAAATTTTGTTTTTGTTTTATTCTTATCATAAACATATGAATATCTATTTAGATAATTTATGAAGTTTCTTAGTTTTAAGATGGAAGTAGAGCCCTCCCATTTTAAATATTTTTGTTGTTTGTTTATATTGTTATTGTATCTAATAATTTTTAAATATTCCTGGCCTTTCCACCCAGTGCTATTTATTATTAAATTTTCTCTAAATTGATTAAGATTCGCATTTAGCAATTTTAGATTTTCTGCTTTCCAATTAATATTTTCGTTATCTTTTTTGGAAAATTTTAAATTTTTTGATATGTGTTCGAAACCAAGTATTTCTAATTTACTTTTGAGTTTAAATCTTCTTTTATATATCGAAATTCTTACTTGGTCTATTTTTGCCTCGGTTTTCTAAATTATACTTGGAGAATGTGGATTAATTTTTAAAAATTTTGTGATGTTTTTTATTTATCCAAACATCTATCGAGTTGAAATCATTTTGGGTTAGATATCAAATAACTAATCCATAAAATAATTGGCTAATACATATCGATTTAAACATTTGTAATTTTACTCCATTGGCCAATTGTTGTTGGCTAAAAATCATCTTGATTTTTTTAAAATTTGCTTTTACTTTTTTAAAGTTTTTTTTAAATGTTTCTCTTTTTCAAGCCAAATTCCTAAATACTTTATTTCCGATAATTGGTTTGATTTTAAAGTTTTATCTTTATTTGGGTTCATTCAAAATTCTTGAATAATTTTAAAAATTAATATTAATTTTTTATCAATTTCTGAAATTGGTCCTTCCATTATTAAAATTAAGTCATCTGCAAACATTTGAACATTTTGGACTAAATCTGTTATTTTTTCAATTAAAAAATGACTAATAAATCCAAACATTAATGGAGAAAGAGGATCTCCTTGATAAACTCCTATCTATTCTTTTTTATAATATTTTTGTAACCAAATTTTGATTTTTTGATTTTTAATATATTTATTGAGAGCATGATGAACTAGTATATGACTAATTGAATCAAAGCATTTTTTAATATCAATTGTAACAATAAAAAATTCTTTATTTTTATATTTTTTTTTTAAGTTTATTAAGTTCAAATAGTAAATTTAGAACAGCAATTCGTGTGTCTAATTTTTTTTTGAAACAAAACTGAGAATCAGAGACTAGATTCCAAGAGTCTTCTATCCCTTTATAGATAAGTTTTAGAAAAAATCTAGCTAACGTATTATTAATTGATATTTGTCTATAATTCAAAGGAACTCCTTCATCCCCAGCTTTATGAATAAATAAAATATTTCTTTCTTTGATAAAATTAATTATTTCTTCATTTGGGTTATTAATCCAATGTAAAAAAATTCTTTGAACATTTTTTAAAAAAAGTAGATAGTCTTTTTCGTTTTTTATTTTTAGGGTCCAATTTATAGAATTGGATTTTATCAAAATCTTTAACTGATTTATTTTTTTGATATTTTATTAAATCATATATATTTTCTAAAGAAAAAATATCTTTAATATCCATTGGTTCTAAATCTTCAAATTTCTTAAAATAAAAATCCTTAATTAATTTGATAATTTTTATTTCTGGTTTTTTGCTAATTTCCCTTGGCAATAATCAAAATAAGTATTTTCTAAATTTTTATTATTTAAGATAATTTTTGTTGATGAACTTCTAATTTTATTTATTAATTTCCAATATTTTTGATTAAATTCAAATTCATAATTGATTTGATTTATTAATTTATACCATTTTTTTAGAATTTATTTTTTTAATTTTATAAATTAATTTATCATTTAAAAATAAATTTTTAATTAAATTAAATAATTCTTCATTTTCTTTATTAATTTCAAACACAATTCTTTCTTTTTGTAAAAATTGTTTTTTGAATTTTTTAAAATTGTTTTTATTTAAATTTTTATTATCAAAGAATTCATTAAATTTTCTTTGAAATAAATAAGGACTTTTGATAATATATTTTTTTTTAATTTCCCATTTGGAACTTATAAAAATTTTATTTCTTATTGCGTTATGGTCACTTAATTTATTATATATACTTTTTGATTTTTTTGGCAATTGAATTTTATTATTTGTTAATAAGAAATCAATATTGTTGTTATTTCGACTTGGTTTATTGTTCTCAATTATTTTAAATTTTTTATTTAATAAGTTTTTGAATTTCATTTTTATTAAAATTAAAATCTCCACCAATTATAACATCATGAAATTGATATTGGGTTGAAAGTTTATATAAAAAATTTTTAAATTCTGATAATTTTTTATTTCTTCTGTAAAGATTTATAATAATAGAATCACATAACTGAATTCCCATGAAATCCCGATGTGGTATTAATATTTCTCTAATAAAATCATTTAAAATCTTTTTTATATATAATAATGAGTCCACCTTTGTTGTTTAGTTTTCCATAAGATTTTTTAATAATTGAATTATAATTTATGAAAAAAGGCTTTTGTGATATTTTTGATTCTTGAACTAAGCAAATATCTATCTTATGAAATTCTAAAAAACTTTCCAAAATTTTAATTTTATTTGATTTGTTCAAACCTCTAATATTAAAACTTGAAATATTTAAATAAATTAACTTTTGTTTATTTATATTTTTGTTATTTCCTCTAATTAATAATTCTTTTTTTGGGCATTTAATATTTTCAAATTTATATATTTTTAAATTTCTCGGAATTGAATAAATATTTCTTTTTAAATTTAATTTATATTTAGAAATATTTTTCTGTGAATCCCATATTTCAATCATATTTTGTCCTTGTCTTAAATATCTTAATACCGAATTATTTTTTTATTAAATTAAATATTTCTAAAGTTGAAATATTTTTTTGGTAGAATAAAATTTTATTATTTGAATTATTTTTATTCAATTTAATATTATTAAACTTAATATTATTTAAATTTGGAAAATTTATTTGTTGGGAATCATGTATTATATTGATATTAGTTGAATTATTTACAATCTTTTCAATAATATAAAAAATTTCATTTTGGATTTTTTTTGTATCAGAAAAATTATAACCATTGTAATTCGATAAAAATGTGTAATTGATACTTTTTTTAATCCAATAATTTATTTGATTATAATTAATATCAATATTTTTTTTCCAATTCTTTGATTCAATTTTTATAATTAGAATAATTAAATCTTTAATTTTCTCTAATTTTTTTTTATTATTTTGTGTTTTTTGAGAAAAAAAAAAAAAAATGTTTTTTTGAGAGTACTCAATTTCAAAAAAATCAATTTACAAAAAAAAAGTTTCAAAGGATTTTGTACCATTCTAAAGTTAAAAATAACTTTTTTGAAAATAGTAAAAAATATTTGAGATCTCAAAAAAGTGCCAAAGAGTGACACTTCAAAAACTGGAACAGTTATTTCCGAAATCATAATTCTTAACAATTTAAATTAGAAATAGAATTTCTCTCTTTTGGCACTTTCTTCTTAAATGTACTCATTTTCCCTTGTTGTTTTTTTGAGATCGATTTTATATCACATTGTGATTAGTTTTTAATTGATATTATATTCTGTTTAATAATTACAAAAAAATCTTGTTTTTTCTGAAAATTCAGAAAATTTTTTTCATCATAATTACTCGTTCCTTAACAGATCAAAGCCAAAATTCAACCTATTTAAATCCACAAATTAGTTTTGATTAAATCATTTTCGTTTCAGAATGGGTGACTTAAATGAATTATTTCAAAACTTCAAAACTTTCTTTTATTTAAGAAAAGCTGAAAAAAAAATTTTTTTTTATTTTTCAATTAACCATAAATCCAATTAATATCAATAATTGAAATTCTAATTAGATTTTCCCAACCAATAAAAAATAAATAAAAAATAAAATTAAAATTCTTTAATTAATAAAAATTCTTCAATTCAAAAATAAATAAAAATAAAAAAGGAGAATTAGGATTGGGGCATGATGAGAATGCTTTAAAACCAACCCAAATCAAGCTTGAATTCCCTGTTGAAGACATTTCAAAAATAAGACTTGCATACAGATTAACCTCTATTCTGACAAATGATGGAAAACTTTATGTAACTGGTAATAAACATAGAACTGGGTTTGGAAATGATTTAACAGAATTTAAACAATATCCACAATTTAAAAATAATAACACAATCATTCAAGATATTGCTTGTGGTTATAATTTATTTGCAATATTAACACAAGATAATGAAATTTGGTTTCAGGGGTATTTTGGTGGTTTTGACACCTATAATTCATTAGTAATTAGAAAAATTCAAACAGGAAATAATCTAACCAATGATCTTTCAACTTATAATCAAATAAAATGCTGTGATCGAAATTTAATATTCTTCTTAAAATCAAATTCATATTTAAGTCAAGATCTTGGAAAGTTATTAAAAAATGGATACATTTCTGATTGTAATATCCAAAATATCCCAGTTCATAAAATATTAATTGAAACAAGGATTGGAAAAACATTTGATTTGATCAAAAAATATTTGGAATCAAATTGCAAATTAAATGAAATTCAAGATTTGTTAAAATGGATATATTGTGATGAAATGATCAATTTCAAAAGAACAAATGAAATTTTAAATCATTTTGGAATCCAAGATGCACAAAAAACCAAATTATTAACAAATGATTTAAAACAATTATTATTTGATGAACAAACTTCTGATTTTAAACTTGTTGTGAAAAATGAAGAAGATGATGAAGAAGAAGAATTATATATTCACAAATTTATCTTAGCAGCCAGAAGTGGATTATTTTTAAATATGTTTCAAAATATTGAAGAAAATTTCCAAAAAGTCAAAGATTATTCTGGGAAATCATTAGAAACCATTGAATTATTAATTTCATTTTTATACACTGACGAACTACCAATCACTGCAGACACAGACCAAGAATTCATCAAAGAAGAATTTGAAGATATTATTGAATATTATCAATTAAATCCCACAATTCCAATGATGGATATTTTTGAAAAATATTCAAAAAAATAATTTTATCAAACAAATTCGTTATTTTAATTTAGAGGAAACTCTTTTACAGTTAAAATCTTTTTTTTTTTTTTCAATTTAATAAAGCAATCATTTATTTAATTTCTATTTTTATTTTTATTACTTTTATTTTTTATTTTTCATTTTATTAAACTTTAGATTTTTATAAATTATTTAAATAAATTTTTGATATTTGATTGATTGAAAGAAGATAATAAATAAAGAATAATTTCTAAAAATTGAAGGTAGTAAATTACTAAATTTTAATTAATTTTATTGAAAATTTTTATTGTGAAAATTTTTCTGAAAAAAAAAAAAGTTTTTAGGTATCATCAGGATCACAATTTCAAATATAAATAAAATAAAAAATAGACTTCATTTCTCTATTTTTGAAAAGAATCAAGGTGATTATAATTGTTAAATTCATCATTTTTTGTTATGACAAATAAATCAGTCACATATAATATTAAAAATTAATTCATATTTATCAAGAATAATTTAACAAAAATTCAAGCAAAAATTGACCAAAATAGAATTTAAATCCATAAAATATTATATAAACATAAAAATATATTCCTAAATTTGAGGTTAGGTACACAGACACATACCAGCATGAAAAAATTATTTAAAAAATATTTAAAAAAAATTAAAAAAAAATTAAACATTTGATAATTTTTAACCTTTTGTTAGCTTCACTTTACCTAAACACAATTGGTTAATAAAAGATTCGAATGGAAAAAATTATTTTTCAAGATATTAAACATTTTAAGTTGGGAACAATTCAAATTTTCAAGGTTTTATCAAGATTTTTTCCAAATTTAATCATAAAAAACTTTTATATTTCATTTTCACAATTGAGTGTTTATAATATATTTGTAAAGTATTTTAACTTTAATAAAAATCTATCAAATAGAGAATGATTTATTTCAAAAAACAACATTTGTTATTGATTTTTTTATCACACAAAAATTATTTTTTCACAAAAATCATTAACATTTATATATGTAAAATCAGAAAAATAAAAAATCTAAAAAATAATTCAAGTTATAGTTTTAACCAAATACAAATTGACTACTTTCAACCTTTGTTCAGAAATTTTTTTTGTTTGTGGATATTTTTATTGAAATTATTAATGATGTGAAGATATTCACGAATAAAATTATGAAAAGGTAAAATATATAGGTATATATATAAACTATTTTTCAAAGATTTTGACTCTTTATAATGTTAATGGGAGTTGTTTTGGAGGGTATATTCCAGTATTCTTCTCAAAAAAATAATTACAAATATTTGGATGAGAAATATTTTCTCTAATTTTGCAAATTTTAGTTTTATTTTTTTCAATTTATATTTTTCTTTTTCTTGTTCTTTTTTTTTGAAAAATTTTTTTTGATTTCTTTTTTTTTTTGAAAATTTTTTCTTTTTCTTTTTTTTTTAAAAAGCTCCTGTGGAAAAAAAAAAAAGAGATCTTCGAAAAGACCAATAATCACTATGAAAATTGTGACTATGTAATGTCTTTGAAAATGTATTTAATTATTCATAAAAAAATCTTGTTCAAAACTTTTTTCAGTGACAGTTCAGTAATAAAAAAGCCGTAATACTCATTTCAAAAATTGTGACTCACTTTTTTTTAGTTTTTGATTTTATTTTTTTTTTTAATTTTTAAAATATCGCTTTTTTATACATTTAGAATGAATAAAAAGTAAATTAAAAAACAGATTTAGTTATTAATTGTTATGGGATACTAAAGGATAATTTTTTTTTTGTTCAATTTATTATTTCAGGTCAGTCACAGAATTTGGAATCGGGTTTATATTGCTTGTAATAGACTCTGTAAGCAAAATCTATTTTCTAAAAATATAAAAATTGATCACAATATTTTCACAATTTAGTTATTTTATGATCCACACAGGGCAAATTATTACAGATTTTCGGAATTTTTTACAGAAAATAAATTTCATTATGCAGTCAATTTCAATATTAAAATAAATATAAATAATTATTTTCCATATAATATTATACTCTTGGAAATTACACTAAAATCTTTTTTTAACTTATTAATTTCAGAGATTTTTTTATTTATTTTTGTGTAAAAAAATGTGAATGATTCACAGAAAATTGGAAATTGTGGTGTTCTACTATTGTCAAAATAATACTTACATGGTATTTTGATCATGTGTTTCAAAATAAAAATTGTTTTTTTTTATCTTCATAGAAGTCCTATACATTAATCTATTCAAGAAACCAACAATAAGCAATAAGTAAAGATGGTACTAAGTTTTAATATTAAAAAGTTAATTTGTAAAAAGGAAAGATCGAATTGAATAATTTATATTTCAAAAATTAAAGTTAGGTTAATTTATCTATGTAACAAAATATCTTAAAAAATTGATAAAATTACATAAAACTTTTCGACGAATTTAATTCTTAATTTAATATTGATTAAAAATGTACTTATAATGATTAAGGATATCAAGAATTTTACCTTCCTTCTTTTTTCATAATTTTTTTTGAACTTAGGCTAGCAATTGGTTATCAAATTGGGTGATACCTAAAACAAGAAGAAAAAAAATAGAAACTGATTTTATTTTGAAAATGGGAATGAGACTTTGATAACAAATTATTTTGATCACTCTATTTATTGACAATAATTTTTAATGGCAGAATTTGAAAATTAAATTCAAATAATTATGTTTTTTTATCCTGGTTTTGTAGTTGGTAATTCTCGAAAATAAAACTTCAATAAGATCGAAGAAGCCAAAAATTAAATATTTTTACCAAATTTATATGTTTTTCTTTTCTGTGATTTCTTTTGAATCTAAATATAAAAAAAGAAGGTTGGGAAAAAAACAAGTTTTTGAGAAAATTTCTTCTTCAATGGAAATGAAAAGCCTTGTGTCATTACTAAGAAGTTTCGATGATTTATTTTTGATGTGTGAGATAAGTTAAGAGAGTTTATTATTTTCATCTAAGAGATAAAAATTGAGAAAAGTGATGTTAATTTTGGAATTATTCTTTGTTGTTTTCTGGTTTGGTTATTACGTTAAATTCAAATAAAGATTTGAAAATTTTCACAACATTTTCCATTTTAAAAATTATTTACACCAGCTTTGAACAAAGCATTTTATTCTTTAAAGTGGCAAAAAACTTTTGATAAAATTGCTTGTACTTCAAACATATTCTTTCTCTTGAGTTGTTTTAAAAGTTAAAATATGAGATTACAAAATCTAAAATTCAACTAAAAATTTTATTAAATATATTTGATTTTATCAGTATTTTCAAAAAAGCTTGAAAATTTTTTGGTATTGGATATTTTTCAAAATCCTTCAATTCCTCATAAAAAAAGAAATATTTATTCAATTTGAAAAAAAAAATTTGTTTTAATTTAATATAAAAAGTGACAAATTTTTCAAATTTAATTTTAATTTGGATTGTTAGATACAAAACACAATAAAAACTTTATCACATAACCAAATAAATTTAACTTGAAAGGAACGGAACAATGATGTTTAGAGAAAATCGATTTTAATAAAAAAAAAAATTGTAATACAAAAATAAATCAAAAGTTTGGAGTATTTGTAACCCGAGGTTCTCTTCAAAAATCAAATCTCGTAAATATAATGCTTGAAAGCATTGTTGGGAACTTTAATTTTATTAAAAAACCAAAAGAATCAATATAAAAGACCAAAAAACTAAGAGAAAGTCACACTTCTTCTTTTGTAAAATTGTTTTGATTCTATATGGCAATCAAACAATTCAAATCAGATAATGGTGAAAAATCATATATATAATATAATCTTCAAAAGTTAGAGTTGTTTATTGTGAATCTTTGAAATGATCTTCATTTAATAGGCAAGAAAATTTTGATTATTATTCATTTTCATTTTTCTTGATAAATATGTTCCAGTTTAGAGATATCTAAAAATTGCTTCTCGAATTGAAAATTGTTTATTAAAATTTAATTTGATTTTTTGATCCTAATTGGAGAATAGTTTGATCAATCTGACTTCATAATTTAAATAAAATTGGTTTACAAAAGTGTCAATGATACAAATTCATAATTTGCTAAACACAGTTCTTAAATTCATTGAATTTCAATAAATTTCTGGATTTTACATTTTGATTGTTTTCGATTTTGTTTTTCAATTTTCTAAAAAACTGTATTTTGTTTTTATCCTTTTCATAAAAATTCTGTGAGCTTTACAGAAAAGTTATCAAAAGTTAACATTTTCAAAGTACAGTGATCAAAATAATGCGTATACAAAGACTATAATCCTTGTTTCAAAATATTATCCATGCTTTTTTTTCTTCTTGTACCAAGGCAACATCCAATCTACTACCAAATAGTATACCTAAGTTCAAATCAATTTTGTAGGTAATGATATGGTTATTTTCAGTAAAATTTAAATTATTAATGTAAATTTGAAAATTTTCAATAATATTCTCAATTTTGTTAAATTTTTTTTGTTTTTTTTGATTTGATTGTAAAAAGTTTCTTAAAAATATACTCTATTTTTTGAGATAAATTTTGCCATTTGATCCTTCATTTTTAGAATTTCTTTTTAAATAATAGAACTTTAAGAAACCAGAACTATATTTATTTAGGGTTTATTACCGGTTTCTTTGATAGGTTGAATTATCTGTCTTATATAAGAAAAAAAACACGCTTTTTATTTGGAAACACGTATTAAATTCTTTTGCATGCTTTATTTTGACTACAGTAAATTAAAAAAACAGAAACCAAAAGTAAACATGTGGACTAATAATAAACCAATTGGTTCTCTCAAATTATTTCACAGTTAAATGTAAAAAAAGAAATGAATTGAATTGTAACAAATGTTATTCATATTTTCTTCAAAGAATTTTTTTCATTTTTTTCCTTCTTTTTATTTTTCTCTAAAAACCCAAAACAAATCAAATTCCAATATAGCCAAACCAAATTCCAAATCTCCAATAAGATTCCAAAAAAAAAAAACAATAATTTCTCCGATTAACTTTAATGTCCAATATTAAGTCACTTGGTGATCTCAATATAAACATTGAACGAACAAAAAAATACGAAACCTTGGATCCTATCAAAACCTTTCCCGAAGAAGTTACAAAGATTGTTGATGTTGTAGATAATGATAAAAAAATTGTCTTTTTGAGTTCCGAAGGCAAACTATACCAAACAACTAAAAAACATTATCATGAAAAGCTAAAAGCATTTGAAAACCTACCACCAATGAAAAGTATTGCTTCTGGCTATTATCATTTCCTGGCGCTCTCAAATGAAGAAAAGCCCAAGGTCTATAGTTGGGGTCAAAATGAATACGAACAACTTGGTTTTCCCTACAACAACGACCGTGATGTCAAAAAACCAACTTTAATTGAACCTTTAAAAAAGAAAAACATTGAACAAATCTTTTGTAGTGGAAACTGTTCATTTTTTTTAAACAAAACAACAAATGTTTTGTTTGGATGTGGTAATAATCAAAATGGCATGTTGGGAAATCCAGAAATTACAGAAGATTATGTAGATATCCAAAAATTACATGAAAATGTTGCTAATGTATTTAGTGGTCATTCGAGTCATGCACTTATGTTAAAAACTGATGGAAAATTATATGGTTTTGGTTTTAATGAGGATGGTAAAGCTTTTTTTAAATTTTGGATTTTCTTTTTTAATTTTTTTTATTTCTTTTTTTTTCTTTTTTTTTCACAAAAATATTCTAGTTCTTCTCTTTCTTCTTTTTTCAATTTACGAGAGAACAAAAACTGGGAGAAATAGACGTGAGAAAAAGAAAAATAAAAAGAAGAATATTCAATATTTCAACAAACTTCAAAAATAAGATCCAAGATTGAGATTTAAAATCAAAAAAGGGAAGAAAAAAATTCATTACCATTGGAAAAAAATTTGGGTAATTAAAAAAAATTGTTTCAGTCAAAAATTTGTCTTCGTTTGTTTAAATAATAAATATTAGCAAAATGATTTTCGATCAAAGTAAAATTTTATGAACAAATCTTACATTTATGAAAAACCAAAGTCATTATCAATAATAATTTTCAAAGGCAATATTAAATCGTTGCATTTTGAGCTTTTAGAATTACTGTGGAACTCTAAAAATACATAAATTGAATTTTAATTATAAACTTTACTAAAAATAAGAGTACTATTTATTAGGAAATATTACAATCTATTAATTCAATAATATACTTAACATTGTTAATTAACGCAAATTTATCAAGGTTAATCTTAAATACCCTTTTAAACCAAATCGAATATTAAAATCTTCCAAAAACAGCTGTTTTTTCGAAAAAGATTGTTTTCCAATAATGTTTTACAATCAAAACTTCAAAATAGCGAAATACCAAGATTTCAGAAACCATTTAAATTCTAAAAATCCCCATAGACAAACTTTAATTTAAAACAGTTATTAATTTTTGGTCTTCCCAAACAATTACTAACTTGATCTTGGAATGTAATCTAATAAAAAAAAATTAACATTTTTAGTAAAGTTTACAATTAAAATTCAATTTATGTATTTTTAGAGTTCCACAGTAATTCTAAAAGCTCAAAATGCAACGATTTAATATTGCCTTTGAAAATTATTATTGATAATGACTTTGGTTTTTCATAAATGTAAGATTTGTTCATAAAATTTTACTTTGATCGAAAATCATTTTGCTAATATTTACTATTTAAACAAACGAAAACAAATTATTGACTGAAACAATTTTTTTTAATGACCCAAATTTTTTCACAATGGTTAATTAATTTCTATTTTTTTTCACAATTCTTTGTTTTTAGATGTTGGAAAGAATCCAAAAAAATCTCGATTTGGTTTTTGAAATAAGAAACTCAATTTTTGAAAAACCTTTAGAAATTTCTGAATTTAATTTTTGAAAGTTCCAATTTCCCCAAATGAAAAATAGGTTTGTTACTTTTATATCACTAGCATGAAAAAATAAAATTGAAAAAAAAAGTTAGACAAAAATAATCCATTCCTTAACCTTTCACCTTTATTAATAAAGTTTATTCAAAATATAATCATAATTCCAGAACTTTAAATTCATGAGACTATTGTATTTATTGTTTTTAGTATAACAACCTTTTTTAAAAGTCTCTAGTCTCTCAAAAAAAGAGTTTTTTTCGGGGTAATTAATTCCAAATAAACTGAAGAATGAATTTTTGTAAAATTCAACTTGGAGATATTTACTTTGATAGATAATAACTAATAGTTTTGAAAATGTTGTACTCATCTAATAAAACTGAAATAGAGAAAAAAAAAAAATTATGATTAATTTATTGAGAGTGTCCGGCTTTTCCAGAATTTAAAAGAATAGAGAAAAATCAAAGATTTTACTCAATTCTTTTGAATTTTGGAAAAGCTAAAAACCATTTTTTTTACTTTTTGTAATGAACTGAAAATTTCCTATATTTATGGTTTATTTCAAAAATTAAAAAAAACCTAACGGAAAAATCAAAATAAAAAATATTTTTTTCAATTTAAATAAATAAATAATTCCATACTCGTCAAAATAATTGATATACACGTTTGAAGGATAATGAATAAATTTCAAATGCTTTTAAAATATATGATTATAACCTCTTAAGGGATTAGCGTCTACCAAGTAGAAGCCTAGGATCAAAGTATGTTGTTATTGGGCCTAACCACATTAGTGTTACATGGTTCAAATTACTCTAGAAAAACGATTAGTCAAGTAATAATATTTGTTGATCTCATCAATTAAAAATGATCTATGTATTAGTAAAAATCCCAACAATTTCAGAATAAAATCTGCATTTCATACATAAATTTAAAGGTTGAATTATCAATATTCAGACTACAAAGTCACAAAACATATTTCTTAAATTTATGGCGAAATGTAGATTAGTAGCTAAAAAATTTGTTTTTTTTTTAAAATTAAATAATTAACCAATAAATTTTTTTTGACAAATTATTTCTCAAATCATGCAAATATATTGATACTACAAGAACCTTTATCAAAAGAAAACAAAACTAATCATTCTTTGGGTTTTTATGTTGATGATTATTGAGTTAATCTTAGAAATTCAAAAATTATAAAAATAGTTACTTTTGGAAGTTCTAAATCTAAATTATTAAATACTGAAATTCTGTATTCTGGGTTTCTTTTTTTAGATTTGGAAAAGGAATTAAAAAAAATAATTTCAAAATGAAACTTTTTTAATAGTGATCATTTCGTAAAAAATGTAATAATTTATTGTGCAATAAGATTTATAATAGATTTTTGAGAGTCACAGAAACTATTTGAGCCCTGGTGCACTAATATCATTTACATTCAATTACAATATACTTTGATTATGGGGAAATCTATGGTGACACTAATCCCTTAACTGTGAAAAAAAAAATATTCAAATTTTTAACTATTAAATTTGAAAAAAATCTTAAACGAACTGGAAAATTGAATTTTCAACTTTAATTGTAAAATATCTCAAAAAATATTTTTTTATCAAAGATTCTTAATTAACCAATAGTGTTTATTATCAGTGAAGTTATCAAAAAGTCAAAAATTAGCAAATGTTTGATTTTTTTTTGATAATAATTTTTTCATGATCATGATGTCTTTTATTCAATCTCTTATTAAAGGTGGGGGTGTAACCACCAAGGCACATGAAACTTTCAATTTTGTAAATGAAAAAAATAGTCAAAGAAAGAAGAATATTTTGATATATTATTGTTATTTTTTCACTTTCTTAATTTGATCAAGAACATTTTGTTTGAAAAATAAATTTGTGGTAATAGGTAGTCTGTTGATTTTCAAATAAAGCAGTTATTTTTTTTTATTTTTAATTTTTTATTATTGTAGGTAGGAGTTATTAACCCATCTTATTTGCCATTCGCTTTTTTTTAATTTGAGAAATAAAAAAGTAAATTTTTGAAATTTACTTTTAAATTCCAAAAAATAAAAAAAACCGCCGTTAGGTTTTCCATAATTTAAAAGAATGGAGAAAAATCAAAGATTTTACTCAATTCTTTTGAATTCTGGAAAACCTAGGTACTCGACGGTGCTCTACGACACTCTATGGCACTTGAAGGCACCTTACTGTACTTCCCTTTAGCTTTTCTTAAGTTTTCTGATTATTAAGAAAAACTATTGAATTTCGTTAGGTTTTTTTGAGTTTTCTATTTATTTGGAAAAACAATAGATTTTAGTTAGATTTTTTTTACTTTAGAAATAAACAGAAAATTTTAATAAATTTTCGGTTTATTCCAAAAAGTAAAAAAAAACCTAGGACACTTTACAAATAAAATAGAAAACCTCAAAAAAACCTCGAAAACTTGACAAATAATAAAGAAAAACTCAAAAAAAACCCGCCATTATTCTTTTTTTTAATTTTTGTTTTGATTAGAAAACCGATACATTTTCGTTAGGTTTTTTTACTTTTCGAAATAAACCGAAAATTTATTAAAATTTTCTGTTTATTTCAAAAAGTAAAAAAAACCTAGAACACTTAACAAACAAAAACAAGAATCAAAAATAACCTGGGTACTCTACAGTACTCGGTGACACTTGACGTCATTTCTCGTTTTCCTATAATTTTTATTTAGAAATTTTATTAAAGAATTAAAAATTAGTTTATCGTCCATGAATAATAAATATGATGAATCTTTTTATGTAATAATATTAATAAAAATATTATTTTTTAATATATTAGATATAATAATTTTTAATAATTCCGATATCCAGATTTTACAATTATTACCAAAAGCTTGGCAATTCCATAGAAAATGGTCCAAATCTTCAATGATATCTAAATTTTTTATTTTATAGAAAATTTCTTAATATTTTGATTTATTTTTATTCATAACTTAAGATAACCTGTTTAAATAATTTGTAAAATTACTGAGTTTTAAAATCAAAGTTGAACCCTTCCATTTTTATATATAAACTCTTTTTCAGTCAAAGGGGCCCAGTTTTATTGAAAAAATAGAACACATTCTATGAGTTTAATTCATTATTCTTCTCAAACTAAAATTTTCAATTTTGGATCAAAATCATTTTTTCTCATTTGGTAATTTCATTTTGTGATTTTTGTTTTTATTTTTTATTTTTTTAATCAAAATTAAATTTGAAAAAAAAAATGTTTGAAACTCCAAATTTGCATTAAGAAAAGTTAGGTTTTGTATTTTCTTTTAAAATTCATACCTTTACAAGTAAAAAATCTTATTCTCAATAATTTCAATTTCCTGAAGAAATTGAGAATTTTACACGAGACGTTCCAATGAAAAGTCCATAAATTTTTTTCAAATTTTTTTTTTTTTTTTTTTTTTTTTTTTTATTATTTTATTGAGGAGGAAGTGTAGATTACACTCTAAGTGCCCTTTTACTCAAATCCCCTTTCAGAAATTTAAGCGTAAAATCATAGATTTCACCATTATTAATTAACGAAAATAATTTTAAGCTTTCATAATTTAAAATTATTTCATTAAAATTTAATTCTTTTAACTTTTTCAGAAAAATTAATCTATCTTTTTCATAGGAAGGACATACCCATAAAAAGTGATCAATATTTTCTATTATTTCCTTATGTTCATATTTTAAACATAAAGGACAAAATTTATTTGAATTTTTATTTATTACATAATAATATCTATTTAAGCAGTTGGTAAATGTTCTGAATTTTAGAATTGTTGAACTTGATGGATAACTTAAATATCTTTGATTAATAAATAAATTTTTTTGGTTTTTAATTATTGCGAAATATTTTTGTACCTTCCAACTGGTAGAATTCAACAACTCATTATAATTATAAATTTCTTTTTTAAGAAGGTTTAAACTCTCCGACTTCCAGTTAATTTTATTGTTTATTCTTTGATTAAATTTTATTAATTTTTCCAGATAGGGTAGAGATAATTCTTTTAATTTATTTTTGAATTTGAATTTCTTTTTATTGATTGATATAACCAAATTTTCGATTTTAAATTCTGTTTTATAAATAAGAACTGGTGTGTTTCGGTTTATTTTGCAGATTTCATTAATACATGTATTAATCCAGGAGTTTAAATAGTTTAGGGTTGCTATTTTATAATTATATATTTCTAATCCATATGTTAATTGACTTAATATAAAAGATTTAAATAATCTTAAAATTTTTTTTTTTTTTTAAATTTATGATTTGTTCACGCTTTTATTTTATGATTATCTACTCTCATCCAAAATTTATTATTTCTCGTATTTCTAAAAAATCTAAGTTTGATTGATTCTTAAAAATAAAGTGACCTTTTCATTTTTGGCTGTGCTCCTTTGAGTGAAATGGAGTTTGTATATATATATATATAAATATCTTTTGTCGTTAGGTTTTTTGAATTTGAAAGAATTGATGTAAATCCAAAATTGTACTCTATTCATTTCAATCACGAAAACCTATTAACCATATTACGATCTCTTACATCGAACTGTGTTCTATTGTGCTCTTACACTACTTTGAAAAAAATATAAAAAATCCAAATGTCATAAGTAGTGATTAAGGATTATTCGAATTTTATGGTTAGTGAATACTATTTTTCCACCTAGTGACATATTTATAGACTTTTAAGAAACTTGATCGAAGGGATCTTGCTAACTTGAAAAATTTAGGTTTTTTTTGGAAAATTTTGAGTTGGACAAAAAACCATTTTCCTTCATCAAATCCAAATTATTCTCAACAAATTTTGAAGAAAAAAATTTCATCAGGAAAATGTAACTCCAGTTTCTTTTCAAGTATGTTAGAGTGTAGCTAGAGAGTATAAATATACTTGAAAAGAAAGTAGAGTGGCATTTTCTTAATATCAAAAAAAAAATAGCTTTTTAGTTTTGCCTTGTTATGTTTGGGAAATTCAAAAAGTTTTTGGTCAAAAAATGATTTTCAAGCAAAATCTAAAAAATCCCAATGTTTTGCAATATTTTGACTTTTCCTCAATCCATTGTCTTTTAAAGATTTTTTTCTGTTTATAGTCTTTTATTTCAACCCCCACTGAACATAAAATTCGAATAGTCCTTAATATTACCCCTCCTGTAATAATAATAAAAAGAAAAAGAAAATTTATTTTTTGTTAAATCTTTATATTTCCCCAATTAATTCCAATTAATATAAATAATTAAATTTAATTATATTTTTCCCAATCAATCAAGAAAAAAAAATAAAAATAAAAATTCTTTAAAAAATAAATAATTAAAAAAAAATAAATAATTAAAAAAATAAAAAAAAATAAAAGGGGAATTAGGATTAGGACACAAAAAGAAAACTATAAAACCAACCCAAATCAAACTTGAATTCCCTGTTGAAGACATTTCAAAAATCAGACTTGCATACCTATTAACCTCTATTCTGACAAATGATGGAAAACTTTATGTAACTGGTAATATTCAAACAAAAGAGTTTGGAAAAAATTTAACAGAATTTAAACAATATCCACAATTTAAAAATAATAACACAATCATAAAAGATATTGGTTGTGGTTATGATTTATTTGTAATATTAACACAAGAGAATGAAATTTGGGTTCAGGGGAGCTTTGATGATTGTATATCCAAGAATTCAACAGTAATTAGAAAAATTCAAACAAGAACTAAGTTAAACAATGAACTTTCAACTTATAATCAAATGAAATGCTGTGATGAAAATTTAATGTTCTTCTTAAAATTAAATTCATATTTAACTCAAGATCTTGAAAATTTATTACAAAATGGATATATTTCTGATTGTAATATCCAAAATATACCAGTTCATAAAATATTAATTGAAACAAGGATTGGAAAAACATTTGATTTGATCAAAAAATATTTGGAATCAAATTGTAAATTAAAAGAAATTCAAGATTTGTTAAAATGGATTTATTGTGATCAAATGATCAATTTCAAAAGAACAAATGAAATTTTAAATCATTTTGGAATCCAAGATGCACAAAAAACCAAATTATTAAAAAATGATTTAAAACAATTATTATTTGATGAAAAAACTTCTGATTTTAAACTTGTTGTGAAAAATGAAGAAGAAGAAGATGAAGATGAAGAAGAAGAAGAATTATATATTCATAAATTTATTTTAGCAGCCAGAAGTGGATTATTTTTAGATATGTTTCAAAACCTTGAAGAAAATTTCCAAAAAGTCAAAGATTATTCTGGGAAATCATTAGAAACCATTGAATTATTAATTTCATTTTTATACACTGACGAACTGCACATCACTGCAGACACTGACCAAGAATTCATCAAAGAAGAATTTGAAGATATTGTTGAATATTATCAATTAAATCCGACAATTCCAATGATGGATATTTTTAAAAAATATTCTAAAATATAATTTTATCAAACAAATTCATTATTCTTTGATTCAGAAAAAATCCTTTTAAAATTCAAATATATTTTTTTTTCTAATTCTAATAAAATAATTATTTATTTATTTCTATTTTTATTTTTATTTTTATTTTTTTTTATTATGACAACATTTTGTTTAACAATGTATTTTTATAAATATTAAAAAATTTTTGATCAGTAAGTGATTGAAAGAAGGGAATCAATAAAGAATAATTTTTAAAAATTTAAGGCATTAATTAGATTTGAATAATTTTAAAATGTGTATTTTAGAGGATATTTATGAAAAAAAAAAAAGTTATTTAAGTTTCACAGAATATTCTAACTTGGATATATAAAATATGATTGCTTTCTCTATTTTTTTTTTAAAAAAAAAAAATTAATTATCATTGTTAAATTCTTCATTTTACTGTTTGTATCAATAAAAAAGTCACAAATTTTTTTTCAAAATCAATTCACATTTACCAAGAAAAAATTATAAAACTTAAAGTTGAAATGTAACAAAGATAGAATTTAAATCTGAAAGAAGATTTAAAATTAATTTAAAAATTCAAGATCTTTAGTTTTTTATTTTTATTTTTTTTTTTTTTTAATGATTGAAGGGATAGATCAAAGATCACCTTTTAGCGTTTAGGTTTATTTTTTTCTACTTGAAATAAACTTGAAATTATAGAAATTTTCTTTTGAAAACAAAAATTAAAAATTACCTGTATACACGAAGTCACATTAACGGCACTCTACAACACGACTGTTTGTTTATATTGTTATTATACCTAATAATTTTTCAATATTCCTGAGTTTTCCACCCAGTACTATTTATATTTAAGTTTTCTCTAACTTTATTAAGATTCGCATTTAGCAATTTTAGATTTTCCGCTTTCCAATTAATATTTTCGTTTATTTTTGAAAATTTTAATTTTTTTTAATATTTGTCAAAAACCGAAAATTTCTAATTTCTATTTGAGTCAAAATCTCCTTTTATTTATACAGAATTTAAACTTCATAACTGTTTGTTTCATCAGTATTATAAATTATTCTTGGGGAATGTGGATTAATTTTTAAAAAATTTATAATTGTTTTGATTTATCCAAACAGCTTATCTATTTGAAATAAAATTAGATTAAATTAAACATTACTAATTCATAAAATAATTTGTTAATGTAATTTTTTTAAACACTTGTAATTTGACCCCATTGGCTAATTATTTACTTGTTTAAAAATCATTTTGATTTTTTGAAAAATAATTTTTACTTTTTTGAAGTTTTTTTTAAATGTTTCTTTTTCAAGCCAAATGCCTAAATTTCTTATTTAAGATAAAGCATATAATTTTAGGGTTTTTTCAATATTAGTATTCATTTCAAATTCTTTAATAATGTTATACAGTCAGTTTCACTTTTAAGACACAAACTTTCAACGAAATTTAAGGCACAAAAAAATCTCAATTAAAGCACAAAATTCAAATTCTAGAAAAATAAATTGTAAAAAAAAAAAAATTCCAAATTTTGTTCCTTAATTGAGATTTTTTTGTGCCTTAAATTTCGTTGAAAGTTTGTGTCTTAAAAGTGAAACTGACTGTAAATTAATATTAACTTTTTGTCAATTTCTGACAATTTGTAAACTGCCATCACGAAAATTGAGTCTTTTACAAATATTTGGAAACGTTGAATTAAATCTTTTATATTTTCATTTAAAAAGATTGCTAATAAACTAATAACATTACAGTCAGTTCCATTTTTAAGGCACAAACTTTCAACGAAATTTAAGGCACAATAAAAATCTCAAATTAAGGAACAAAATTTGGCATTTTTTTTTTTACTATTTATTTTTCTAGAATTTGGATTTTGTGCTTTAATTGAGATTTTTTTGTGCCTTAAATTTCGTTGATAGTTTGTTCCTTAAAAGTGGAACTGACTGTAAAGGGAAAAGATAATCTTCTTGAGAAACTCCTATTCTTTCTTTTTTATAATATTTTTGTAAGCAAATTTTGATTTTTTAATTTTTTAAAAAAATTGTTGAGTGTATAGTGAACGAATATATGACTAATTGAATTAAGAATTTTCTAATATCAATCGTGACTATAAAAAATTCTTTATTTATTTTTTTTACTTTTTACTTTTTCCAAATTTCCTTTTTTAAGTTGTTTGGGTTCCTCCTCTTTTTGTTTTTTTAGGTGCTTGGGGAAGGTAAAAGGAATAAAAAATCATTACAGAATTGGTGGACTTGGTCATGACTAACCTAACCAAACTTGTTAATGATCAGATCTAAAACGAATTGAGCTGGACTTATGCAACTGTAGAGAACTGAATCCAACAAATGCGATCAGAAACCAACCAAAGTGAACCGAATTGGACTTTCCGTTCAATCTTTTGAGTCGTTACCTGGACTGGGTTTTTGCTGTCGAGTCGGTATCTTGTACTGGGATTTTGCGAAAACAAGATTTGGGAAACTTGCAAAAAAAAAAAAAAAAAAAAAAAAAGCAACTCAATTTTGTAAAACCAAATCTTATTCTTAAAACCTTAGCACTTTATAGAATCAACCCATCTATAAAGTTCTCAAAAACTTAATAAAGAAACCTATTTCATTTGATCTATAGCTGTTCAAATATTTAGATCTCTTTATTAAAACAAATAATTATTGAAAATATTGATCATTTTTTATGGGTCTATCCTTCTTATGAAAAAGATAGATTAATTTTTCATAACAAATTAAAAAAAAAAAAAAAAAATCTTAAGGAATTAATTTAAATCAAACAGTTTGAAATTATTTTCATTAAATAATAATCGTGAAATCTATGATTTTACGCTTAAATTTCTGAAAGGGAATTTAATTAAAAAGGTATCTAGAGTGTAATTTACACTTCTTCAATAATAATAATAAAAAAAAATATCATTTTTTCCGTTTTTCCAGGCCAAACTCGAATCATAACAAAGTGATTGTTTCCAATTAAAATAATAAAGACACATATATTAATTTTTTTTAGATCCTGATATCCAGATTTTACAATTATTTATATAGGCTGGAACAATTCCTTAGAAAATGGTATAAATCTTTAATGATATCTGAGTTATGTTTTTTTTTGCATTATTCACAATATTTTGATCTGTTTTTATTCATAAAATAAGAGTATCTGTTTAAATAATTTGTAAAATTTCTGAGTTTTAAAATCAAATTTGAACCCTTTCATTTTAAATATCTTTTGAGGTTAGGTTTTTTTTTTCAGTATTCAAAAGAATTGATGTAAAAATCTTTGATTTTAATCTCAATTATTTTAAATTCTAAAAAACTTTTCAACATTTCCAGCTTGCGCTATTTTCTAAATTTTTTAATTCTGAAATTGTCTTTTTCAATATCTAGTTATTTCATATTTTGAGATTTCCTCTTAATATTTTCAAATTAGTTTTCTCTAAAAGTGAGATATCTGATTCATTCATCAACACCGAGGATTTTAGGCTGTAAGAGAATCTTTTTTCACTCTCTTCAATCAATAAAAAAATAAAAAAAAAAAAAAAAAAAACAAGGATTTTTAATTTTATGAATAAGACTTCAACCCTTCTTTTAGATTTTTTTTTATTCTGATAGGATCAATTTTTGCTTGTGTTTTATCAATAAGCCTAGAAGAATGTAAGTTGATTAACAAAAATAACAAATTGTTTCCAAATAGAGGAAAACTGAATTGAAACAATTAAATCAAAGTCAATTAATTCATTTTTTTTAAAATTACACACACTTGTTTGTTTGTATTTTATATTAAAGATCCTAAAATTGAAATTTTCTAAAGAAATTTTACTTACAAAATTATCTGAAGATAATTTTGTACCAATTAGAAGTCAAAATAGCCCAAAATGATGATCGATCAAAAACTTTCCAAAAGAAAACCAAAATCAAAAAGAAAAAAAAAAAGTGCAGAACAAAAAATGTATGTACAGACTGTTCAGAAAACAGATCAAGTAACAATTATCAACTGTTTTACAGATTCTATTGAAAAAACTTTTTCTGTTCTTCATAATGAATCTGATTCAAAATATGAAAAAAATTAATAGAAACAGAATATCACTTTTTTTGTACCTCGTATTGTCACTGCTTTACCATTTTAATTGGCTAAAATCAATAAAATATCTTATTTTATTCAGCACTCTCTCATAATCCTCGAATCTTGACATTATTTTATCTCCCACTCGAGATCCAAAATTGGAGAGATATTTCCTCGCTATCGAATGAATAACAACACTTATCAAAACTTAATAAAGATATCATCAAATCCTTTAATAATAATGAAAATAAAATAAAAATTTATTCTTTGTGATTTCTTTACTTTTCTCAAATTAATTCATTTAATATAAATAATTAAATCTAATTCGATTTTTCCAAAAAAAAACAATAATAAAAAAAAAAATAAAAAATTCTAAAAATTAATAATAATAAATAAAAATAAAAAGGAGAATTAGGATTGGGACACAAGAATAATGTTTTAAAACCAACCCAAATCAAACTTGAATTCCCTGTTGAAAACATTTCAAAAATCAGACTTGCACACCGATTAACCTCTATTCTGACAAATGATGGAAAACTTTATGTAACTGGTAGTAATCTAAAAACAAAGTTTGGTAGTAATTTAGCAGAATTTACACAATATCCACAATTTAAAAATAACAATACAATCATTCAAGAGATTGATTGTGGTTGGGATTTATTTGTAATATTAACACAAGATGACGAAATTTGGGTTTAGGGTATATTTAATGGTATTAAATCCGATAAAACATCAGTAATTACAAAAATTCAAACAGGAAATAATCTAATCAATGAACTTTCAACTTATAATCAAATTAAATGCTGTGATCGATATTCAATATTCTTCTTTTCATCAAATTCATATTTAACTCAAGATCTTGAAAATTTATTAAAAAATGGATACTTTTCTGATTGTAATATCCAAAATATCCCAGTTCATAAAATATTAATTGAAACAAGGATTGGAAAAACATTTGATTTGATCAAAAAATATTTGGAATCAAATTGCAAATTAAATGAAATTCAAGATTTGTTAAAATGGATGTATTGTGATGAAATGATCAATTTCAAAAGAACAAATGAAATTTTAAATCATTTTGGAATCCAAGATGCTCAAAAAACCAAATTATTAAAAAATGATTTAAAAAAATTATTATTTGATGAACAAACTTCTGATTTTAAACTTGTTGTGAAAAATGAAGAAGATGATGAAGAAGAAGATGAAGAAGAAGAATTATATATTCATAAATTTATTTTATCAGCCAGAAGTGGATTATTTTTGAACATGTTTCAAAATATTGAAGAAAATTTCCAAAAAGTCAAAGATTATTCTGGGAAATCATTAGAAACCATTGAATTATTAATTTCATTTTTATACACTGACGAACTACCCATCACTGCAGATACAGACCAAGAATTCCTCAAAGAAGAATTTGAAGATATTGTTGATTATTATCAATTAAATCCCACAATACCAATGATGGATATTTTTGAAAAATGTTTTAAAAAATAATTATGCCATACAAATTCATTATTCTAATATATAGAAAAAATCCTTTTTTACATTCAAATCTATTTTTTAATATCCAATTTAATAAAATAAATCATTTATTTATTTCTATTTTTATCTTTATTTCTTTTATTATTTTTATCAATTTATTTAACTTTGGATTATTATTAAAATATTAAAGAATTTTTAATATATTTGATTTATTGAAAGGAAATAAATCTGGAATAATTTCAAAAAAATTTACGGCATTAATAACTTTTTAACTTGAATTTGAAAATTTTCATAATGAGAATATTTAAGAAAAAAAAAGGTTATTAAGTATAACAGGATATTGAAACTTGGATATTTAAAAGTGATTACTTTCTCTTTTTTTGCCAAACAAAAAAAAACAATTAAAGTAATTATCATTTTAAATTCTTTATTTTTTTTGTTTGGATCAATAAAAATGTAACAATATTTTTTCTAAAAAACTAATTCACATTTACCAAGAATAATTTATACAACTGAAACAAAAATTGACTAAAGATATAGAATTCCTATCAAGAATAAAATGTATAAACTCTTAAATAAATTTGTAATTATGGGTTTTGAATACACAAATAACACATATCTAATGTCTTTTTAAAAAACAATTGTAAATTTGGAAATTCTTCACTTTTTGATTTCTTCACTTATCATAAACATTATTTATTTAATAAAAGATCTTGTATCAAAGAATTATTTTTTGAGATATTTAACAAATTAAAGTTGAAAAAAAAAACAATTTTTCAGTATATATCAAGATTTTTTGCAAATTTAATCATAAAAAACTTTGATATTATTTTTTAAAGGTAAAATGGATATAAAAAATTTTGAAATCAAATTAAATTTTAATAAACATCTATTAAATAGAGAATATATAATTTCAAAAATACAATATTTTCATTATTTTTTTTAATACAAAATTAATTTTTCACAAAAATCTTTAACATTTATAAATGTTACAGCCGTTTCAAATCTGGTGCGCACGATTTAACTTAACTTGAAATTTAAATTTTCATTAAACTTTCATTGAACTTCAAGATCTGTTAAAATTAAATCAAGATTTTAACCCCAAAACGCAAGAATACCTGAATGACAAGCTTCGTAAACAACTTTTCACTTTTTCTTTTAAACTTTTTTGAAATTATTTTTAAAAAATTTCCATTTTGTAAGAGATCTTGGATACTAAGGACAACACAAGAAGATTTGAGTCCAAAACAACAATCTTTCATTTCAATTGAAAGGAGTTGGAAGAAAGTTTAATGAAAATTTCAATTTTAAGCAAAGTAAAATCGTGTGCACCAGGTTTGAAACGTCTGTATATTTCTAATCTAATATATAAATTTATTTATAATAAAAAATTTTATTGATCTAATTTTTAAACGAATATTCATATTATTGTTATTCAAGAATTTTTATCAATTGTTATATGTTTCTTTGAATTATTTTAAAATTATAAACCTTATATGTGATATTTTATAAAAGATATATTGCCAAATATTTAATAATCTTTTAATATTTTTGGATTACAACTGGTTTTATTGAAAATTCTAAAAAATTATTAAGATTTTGAAATAAATTTCAATAAATTCAATTCGTAATTTTAAATTAACTCAAACTATCAAGGAGTTAAATTTCATAATTGATTATAATTTAGGTATATCCATGGTTAATGAATTAGATGTTTTACATAGTAACAAGAAAAAAAAAGTACTGATTTTTTTTTTTTTTTTATTGTTTAACAGAGGTGATTCAACAAAATTACCTCCTATTTGCCGTTAGGTTTTCTCAAATTCAAAAGAATTTAGTAAAATCTTTGATTTTCCTCAATTCTTTTAAATTTTAGAAAACCTAGGCACTTTCAGAAACTCTAAAATTGTATTTAGAGTTTTTTATCCTAACCGTAATGTTAGCAGGATTACAGTTCATAGGATATCTTTTCTTTAAAAAATGAAAAGAATAAATTATTTCTAAACAAATACAAGAAAAAGAGAAAGAAAAGCAAGAAATGAAAGAGTCAAAAAATAATAGAAAAAAGAAAAAACTTCAGTGAAAATTTTTTTTTATTTTTGGGGTATCCCCAAGTGTTGAATGGGTTGGTGGTTGTTTCCTTTTATGTCGTTTTTTTTTTTTTTGGATCGCCACCATAAGTTGTTTTAATAAAGAGTTCTAAATATTTGAACAACTATAGATCAAATGAAAAAGGCTGCTTTATTAAATTTTGATTTAGAACTTTATAAATGGGTTGAGTCTATAAAGTTCTGAGTTTTTAAGAATAAGATTTGGTTTTTGAAATTTTCTTATCAGTTGCTTTGCTTTTTTTTTTTTTTTTTTTTTTTTTGCAACCTACCCAAATCTTGTTTTCGCAAAATCCCAGTACAAGATACCGACTCGACAGCAAAAACCCAGTGGAAGTAATGACTCAACAGATAGTACGGAAAGTTCAATTCGGTTCACTTTGGTTGGTTTCAGATCTTGTTTGTTGGATTCAGTTCTCTACAGATGTATAAGCCAAGCTCAATTAGTTTTAGATCTGATCATTAACAAGTTTGGTTAGGTTAGTCATGATCAGGTCAACCAATTCTTATAATGATTTTTTATTCCTTTTACCTTCCCCAAACACCAAAAAAAAACAAAAAGAGAAGAAACCTAAGGAACCCAAGTATTCCAAACAACTTAAGAAGGGAAATTTGGAAAAGGTAAAAAGTAAAAAACCATAAAAAGTACTGATTTTTTTTTTTTTTTTTTTATTTTGAAGGGATGAAATCAATTTCCTCTTACAGCCGTTAGGTTTTCCCGAATTTAAAAGAATGGAGTAAAATAAAAGATTTTTCTCTATTCTTTTGAATTCTGGAAAACCTAGGCACTTCCCTAATTTCTAAATTTTTGTTTAGAAATCTCAATAAAGATTCATAATTTTCTTTATCATTAAACAATGATAAAATAGACAATGAGTCTTTATTTCGAATAATATCAAAAATATTATTCTTATTATTTTTGTTAATTTGGATTAATTCTTTAATCGAAATTATTCGATTTTCTTTATAGAACTAACAATTCCATAAAAAATGATCGATATCTTCATCTGTATCTAGGTTTAAATATTTTTTGCATAAGTTGCAAAATTTTGTTTTTGTTTTATTCTTATCATAAACATATGAATATCTATTTAGATAATTTATGAAGTTTCTTAGTTTTAAGATGGAAGTAGAGTCCTTCCACCATAAATATTTTTTGTCGTTAGGTTTTTTTTTGATTTAAGAAATAAACAGAAAATTTTATAAATTTTCTGTTTATTTCTTAAATTAAAAAAAAACAAGATATGACTGTTTGTTTATATTGTTATTGTATCTGATAATTTTTAAATATTCCTGGCCTTTCCACCCAGTGCTATTTATTATTAAATTTTCTCTAAATTGATTAAGATTTGGGTTTAGTGATTTTAAATTTTCCGCTTTCCAATTAATATTTTCTTTGTCTTTTTTGGAAAATTTAAATTTTTTGATATGTGTTCGAAATTAGTACTGATTTTATTTTGAAAAATGGATTGGAGACTTTGGTTACAAGTGTTTTGATAACTTTTTCACATAAAATATTGTTTTTAAGGAATACGTTGACAATTGAATTTCAAAGAATAATGTGTTTTAATCATGTTTTGGTGGTTGGTAGTTCGCACAATTATTTATTAAGATTGAAGAAGTAAAAACATGAAATATTTTTCATCAAATTTGTCTGTTCTCGTGGCTGTTGTATCTGTTTTATAATAAAAATTAATAAGAAAGTCAGGAAAAAACGAATATTTTGTGAGAATTTCATACTAGGTGAAAGTGATAAAGCTAGACATTGTCTCAACAAATAATTAATCCGTTCCATCCCTACTATGAAAATTTATAAGAAATAAAAATTGGTAGTCTATTATAAAAATGTGTTTTTTGAAATAGAAAATTTCAATTTTTTCAAAAGATATCAAAATTTCAACTTCTCTGACTTCATTCGAGTTATTTTTTCTTTGTAAAAACAAAAACAAAAAATATTCAAATTTTCTCAAAAAATGAAAACAATATAAATCACAGAAACCATTGAAACTTTATAGTATTTTTATCAATTTGTTTGTCAATTCCCAAAAACAAAGGAACCAAAGGAACTAAAGGAACCAAAGGTACCAAAAAATCAAGAACTTATTTTTCATCTTGTATTATAAATTGTAATAGTTTGTGATGAGCTTTAATATCCCTTTTACAGTTTGTTATACAAAATAAAATTTCAGAATATAAAATCAATTTCAGGGTCTTAAAAATTTTCACTGTAGGACTGGAAAGGATGTATTAATTATTATAAAGGCACTGTGTGATTTTGGTCCTCATTTTTAACTTCTTTTTTTTTCCTTGAATTAAATCCGAGTTATGGCTAAGAGGAGAGTGTCGAATTGAATTGTTTATGGAGCAACATAATCCATGCCAAAAGTACTTTTCATTTTTAATGCTTTTTACATATAGGGTAGGGTAAAAAATACCGGACATGAAAATAACTCCGGACAAGATTTTTAATTGTGAATATTAGGAAAATTGATGTGTAATTTCTTTTTTTATCAATCAAATGTTTTATATAATTAACCAATTTTTTTATGTAAGCCAAGTTTAAAACCTACTTAAAGTACATTAAAGTAATTTTTTCTCTAGAGAAAACTTATTTTATTGTTTGATAGAATAAGTAGATCAACTATTTTAGAAAAATAATCAAGTTTTAGAGAGAGGTTTACTAGAGTTTGGAAAATGATAATTTTTATTCTTGTTTTTTGATTGATTGAATGATGTTTTGAACAAGTTCAATTTGGTTAATCAACTTTCAAATATATGGATTAGTTATAATTTAAAAAGTTGTATTCTTAAGAAAAGGATTAGATTGTAAATAAATGAAATTAAACATCAATTTTACTAATATTCACAATTAAAAATCTTGTCCGGTATTATTTTCATGTTGGTATTTTTTTCCCTACTCTAATTTTTTTTTGTTTGGATCATTTTCTATCAAAGCAGAATTTTTTGTATCAAGAGAAATTTGGTTGAAATTGTAGTGTAAAGGTTTTTTAGATTTTTTCATTGAAAGGATCTTTTGGAGAAAATTAAATTTACAAAAATTTGTCAGTTGTTTTTATTTAAATGAAAATATTGTGTCAAATTGAGATTAAATGATCTTTTTATTTTTGGAAATGGGAATTTTAGTGGATTTAATCCAATACCAAACACTTTATTGTGCCATTATTCAAAAATATATTTGTGTTAAAATAACAAAGATAAATTCATCCAAAATTTTGCACTTTTCAACTTATTGATATTAGAAAACAATTAGTAGAACCCTATCAACTCAACCAACAATCCAAAAGATAATAATAAGAAAATGACCTACAATGTGTAAGGGTTCTAAAAATAGTTTTCAAGTTAAAATTGTTTTCAAAAAGTCAAAGTTTTTGCTAATCTTCTTTTCCATTTTTAGAAACAAGACGGAAAATTTTTGAAAATTTTAATAAAAAAATTCATTTTCTCCTTCTTAGATCTCTGAATTTAATTTAGTGAGATTTAAAAACCACAGAATCCTGACAAAAACACAAAACACTTGGGACTTGAATTCCAAAGGTGGTCCCTTAAGAATATTTTTACTGTGAAAATATGTTCATTTTTTTCTTCTTTTTTTCTTCCTTTTTCTGTCTCTAAAAACCAAAAAAAACAAAACCTTCTTTAATAAACCACCAATTCCAAATTCCAAAACTCGAAATTCCCAAAAAAAAAAAAATCCTAATAAATTCCCAAAAATTTATTTAATGTCCAATATTAAATCGCTTGGTGATATAAATGCAAAAAACAAACAATCCAAAAAATAAGAAACCTTGGATCCAATAAAAACCTTTCCAGAAGAAGTTACAAAGATTGATGGTGTTGTTGCAGATTATGGAAATAATATTGTCTTTTTGAGTTCCGAAGGCAAACTATACCAAACAACTAAAAAACAGTATCATGAAAAGCTAAAAGCATTTGAAAACCTACCACCAATGAAAAGTATTGCTTCTGGCTATCATCATTTCCTGGCGCTCTCAAATGAAGAAAAGCCCAAGGTCTATGGGTGGGGTAACAATACTGGACAACAACTTGGTTTTGACTCAAACAACAAAAATGTCCAAAAACCAACTTTAATTGAATCTTTAAAAGATGAAAACATTGGACAAATATGTTGTACTGGTTACTGTTCATTTTTTTTAAACAAAACAACAAATGTTTTGTTTGGCTGTGGTTGTTCTACCAATGGAATGTTGGGAAAACCAGAAATTACAGAAGATTTTGTAATGATCCAAAAATTACATGAAAACGTTGCTAATGTATTTGGTGGTCATTCGACTCAGACACTTATAACAAAAACTGATGGAAAATTATATGGTTTTGGTCTTAATAGTTCTGGTAACCTTTTTTTGTTTTTTTTTCTTGTCTTTTTTTTCTTTTTTTCATTCTTTTTTCATTTTTTTCATTCTTCAAAAATATTCTTCTTCTTTTTTTTTTTTCTTTTTTCTGAAAACAGAAAACTTGGAGAAATAGTTTTGTGAGAAAAAAAAAACATAGAAGAATATTTAAAAAAAACTTGAAAAATAAGATCCAAGATTGAGATTTAAAATCTAAAAGAAAGAAAAAAATTTAAATTAATTGAGTTTTTATGTTTTTTCGCACTTGTTTTGAGATTTGAAAGAAAATAATGAAAAAATCTCTTTTTTTGATTTTTGAAAACAAGAAACTAAATTTTTGAAAAAACTTTAGAAATCCCTGACACTTTAATTTTTTAAAAGCGACAGCCAATTTATTCAACTTGTGAATTTTTTCTTTCCTTTCGTAATATAACCTGAAACAAAAAAATTGTTTAAAACATTTTTTTCTTTCAAGTTAAACTTCATAATGAAAGAAAAATTCTCAAGTTGAATAGATTGGCTCTAATGGAGGTTTAGGTGGTTTTAAAGGCAAGAAATTTTGTAAAGTTTCAGAATGAAACATACTCGTTGAAATGAAACAATTTTTTGTCACAACATGATGAAACAAAAAAATTCTTTAAACACTTTTTTTGTTTCAGGTTATATTACAAAAGAAAAGAAAAAATTCACAGGTTGAATAAATTGGCTGTATGGTTTATCATTCTCAAATATTTTGAGAATTAATATTTGTTGAAAAAATCCAAAGATCATTTTGGAAATCAATTAGAAAGAATATTTTGAAGTTGTACAATTCTAATTCAGCTTCCTTATTGAACTTTGAGAGAAATTTTTTATATTAATGAAATTTGATTTTAATAAAATTACAGTGATCAAAATAATGCGTGCCCAACGACTATAATCCGTGTTTCAAAATATTGTCCATGCTTTTTTTTATTCTTGTACCAAGGCAACATCCAATCTACTACCAAATAGTATACCTGAGCCTAAATCAATTTTGAAGGTAAAGGTCTGGTTATTTTCAGTAAAATTTAAATTATTCATGTAAATAAACTCTTTTTCAAAAATTGTGACTCACCTGAAATAATAAATTGAAAAAAAAAAATTTATCCTTTAGTATTCAAGAACAATTAATAACTAAATATGATTTGTAATTCACTTTTAAGTCATTCTAAATCTATAAACAAAAGCCTGATAAATTAAAAATTAAAAAAAATAAAACCAAAAACTAAAAAAAAGTGATTCACAATTTTTGAAATGAGCATTACCCATTTTTTATTACTGAACTTTAACTGAAAAAAAGTTGAACAACAATATTTTTTATGAATAATTAAATCCATTTTCAAAGACATTACATAGTATAAATTTTGAAAGTGATTATTTGACTTTTCGAAGATCTTTTTTTTTTTCCACATGATCTTTTTTTTTAAAAAAAAACAAAAGAAAAAAAAGAATAAAAGAAAAAAAAAAAAAAAAAAGAAAAATTTTTGCAAAAACAAAAGAAAAACAAAAAAAAAGAAAAAGCAAAACTAAAATTTGAAAAATTAGAAAAAATGATTCTGATCCAAAAATTTGAAAATATTTTTTGTTAAGAATACTGGAATAAACCCTCAAAACAACTCCCATTAAAATTATAAAGTGAGTCAAAATTTATGAAAAATAGTTTAGTTAAAAATTTTTTAGCCATAATATTCTCAATTTTGTTGAATTTTTTGAAATTTTTTTATTTTTTTTAAAATTTTCATAAATTTACTTTAATTTTTCAAAAAATTTTTCAATTTGATCCTTTATTTTTAGAATTTCTTTTTAAATAATAGAACTTTAAGAAACGAATACCATGTTTTTTAGGGTTTATTATTGGTTTCTTTGATTGGCTAATGTATAGTTTTTCTATAAAAAAAAAACACGCTTTTTATTTTGAAACACGCATTAAATTTTTTTACATGCTTTATTTTGACTACAGTATTTTTGGTTTCTTATTTATTCGGATTTCCAAATAATTTTCGCCCTCTCCCTGGCATTCTGTCATTATGATCAAACATAACCTTTAGGTATTAAAACGAGGCTATCAACAGAATTCTTTCCCATAATTCTAAACATTTTTAATAAAAAAAAAGAAAAAAATAGACAAAGATCAAATGGAATTGTATTTGAGAACTGAGATATTTAAGCAGTCATAATTTGTCTAAACAAATAATCTTAACGAAGCAAGATCGAGAATACCCGAAACAGCATTCTTTTTGATTGTTTATCATTCTCTCATAAAGCCACCAAAAAGTTAACATTAGATGTATTTTTAATTAAAAAAAATGTGATCTTATGCTTCTAGAAACACAAATTATTTGAAGAAATCAACAAACCAATTAGAATATTTTTGACTATTATAAAAATTGAACTTGAATGAAATTGGAACATAATCTCAATCAATTTATTGGACTGGATCAGATTTTTGAGAGAAATTGACCAGATTAACTCTCTCACTTAATTCAACAATATTTCTAATTCAAATATGGGATCCAAGAAGTTTTGTTGAGTGCTTTCAAGTTTATAGGTTTTCTTTTTTTTTAAATTTTTTGTATTTGTTTCGAAAATATCTTTTTGATTTTTTCACCCGAATAGAAAAATATATATATAACATATTATATACATGTTTTATACCATTAAAAACACAAAAAATGTGTTTTAATAATCAAATATTTACTAAAAAACATGTGATAAAGTTATAAAACAAAATATAAAACGTGTTATAAACTACAAAACAAATTAATTGATACTATTGGTTGTAAAATGGTGATTTTTTGTTCAGAAATATTGATTTATAAAGCATATGATATCCAAGTTTTATAGAAAATCACAATGTGATATAAGCTTTATCACAAAAATTATTCTTTCGAATAAAACTTTATTTATCACATATTAAAAATTTAAAACAGGCTGGATTGCATATTTTAAAATTTAAAAAATATATTTCACTTTATTATTGGTTTTGAATAATTATTAAATAATAAAAGAAAACTAACAAATAAAATTAAAAAAATAAGTAATGTATTTTTTTATTTTTTAAAAAAATCCAAAATTTGGAATAGATCTGTTTTGGCATAAATTAATTTAAAGTTAAAAATATTGAAAAAAAGAAAGAAATAAAGATAAAAAATGCTTTTATATTATTGTTAAAACAATTTTCCCTCTTAAAAAATTCGGTTTTTAAGACTACAATAATAATTATCTCTCTCAAGTCTCAAAATTCTATTTTTTTCAAAGTAGTTTCTATTAGTATATTTTTTTCAAATAAATTCACAAGAAAAATGATATTTTAAAAAAAGAGATTTAAAAACTCTAAATTAAAAAATAAAAAATAATAAATTAGATACTTTTACTCTCTTGGATATAGAATAAATAATAATAATACAATAAACAAATAATTAAAAAAGGACAAAAATTTACCTCTCAAACCAGACTATAGAACATAACTAATCGTGTTGTTTTTTGTCCCCATTTTGGTTTAAAATTCTGAAATACTTTCAAAACGAATCCCAAGATTTCCGAATTTTTTTTTAAGATTGTTTATTTTTTATTCTAGGTTGTGTTCTTTCAAAAATTTTAAAAATTTATAATTTGATAAAAAAAGAAAAAAATCAAAGGAAAAGTAAGAAAAAAAATTACCTTACACACATTGCATCTCAATGGTTTCAAAGATGAATATTTTTTTTTCATTATAAAAGAAGAAAAATGGTTAAGATCGTACTTTTTTTTTTTTTTTAGGCGCGTGTTTCTTTTTTTATATATTCCTCTACAAAATGAACTTGGTTGCTCAATGCAAATACAAGATGCTTTTTTTCTATTTTGTTGATACCTAAAAACTTTCTCTCAGCATCCACCAATTGCTTGTCCTTGATTAAATTAAAAACGTTAAATGTTGCATCATTGGTTTCATTTAGATTTTACTTTTTTTGTTATTTTTTAAAAATTCAATAAAAATAATAATTATTTGTAAATAAGACAAAATGGATTAGATTTGAAAGAAAAGAGGAAAATAAAAACATACAATTTCGTTGTTTTTCTGTTGTTGGAAGCGAAAACAAAAAAAAAGATAAAACCTTAAAACAAAAACAAAACCATCTACTAAAAAAATATAAAAAATGAAAACATTGTTATTAGGAATTGTTTCCTCAAAAATGTACTTCTTGATAAATTTAACTCTACTAAGAAGATTTACTTCAGAGAACGAAATGATTTTTTTGTGTTGGTTTCTTTGTTTTCTCTACTATTTGAAAAGAAAGATTATTTTTCTTATACAATTGTAAATGAGGACTTCCAAAAGTTCTCTCCTGAACAATTCGAGAAATTGATTTTTTCAGTTTTTTAGCCGTTTTCTTATTTTAATATTGAAGATCCAACAACTTTTTATTTTTTCAATTAAATAAAATAAAAAGTAATGATGATTTGAGAAATAGATGTTTTTCTAATTGAATTGAAAAAAGTTGAATACCAGAGATACATTCAAAACTGCATATTATTTACATTTTGTTCTCTCTTGGCTCATATAAAAGTCACATTAAAAAATAAAAAATAATTGTTAAAGGAGAAATTTAATCTAATTTTTGAAAAATATATCGTTTAGTTTAAATGTTGAAGTTCATTTGGAAAGTTTTCAAAGATTAAAAAAATTACATTTCAAAATTTTTATTTTCAAAAGAAGAAATATCTACTTAGTTTTTATAAACTTTTTTATTGTAAACAAACTTTAAGCACAATCCTTTTTGCAGGGCATTTTGGAGCTGAAGTTCTGAATGGTAAATGAATATTTTTCATGGCAAATACAAGTAAGAGAAATTCCTTATTGCTCTCAAATTACAGCCATTATAAAGACCACCAAAAAAGTATTGTTGACTCTTCCAATTTTAAACAAAACTGGACCTTTCAATTATAGAACCAAAGTTCCTTTGTTTTTGTTTCTAAAGTAAAATATGTAAAAAATTTTCTAATCAGAAGATCAATTAGGCGAATAAAGCATGTTTCAAGTTTAAAACATTAAAAAAGGTATATTATCAATAAAAATTAGACTAAAACATCTTTATTTTTCTATTATGGCATCATGACAAAAATTAAAAACAAACCTAGAGGAAAACAAATCAACTTTTAGCACTCACCTTTTAATTGGAAGAAAAAAAAAAATAAATAAAGATATTATACTTTAAATTAAAAAAAAAAAATTGTATATGACATTGAATTTTCCAGAATTTAAAAGAATTAAGTAATATATTTTCTTTTAAAATAAACGCCAATCTAAAATTTTTAACACATCAAAATTCGATTTTTGAAAAAAAAAAACTTATTTTTTTTTTTTATTATTGAAGAAGTGTAAATTACACTCTAGTTGCCCTTATACTTAAATTTCCTTTCAGAAATTTAAGCGTAAAATCATAGATTTCACGATTATTAACCAATGAAAATAATAATAAACTGTTATGGTTTAAAATTAATTCATTGAGGTTTTTTTCATTTAATTTATTCAGAAATATTAATCTATTATTTTCATAGGAAGGACATACCCATAAAAAATGGTCAATATTTTCTATAGATTTCTTTTGTTCATATTTTAAACATAAAGTACAAAATATATTTGAATTTTTTATTAATTACATAGTAATATCTGTTTAAGCAATTAGTAAATGTCCTGAATTTTAGGATTGTTGAACTTGATGGATATCTTAGATATTTTTGAGTTGATGAATAATGAATTTTGGTTTCTTATTATTGTGAAGTCTTTTTTTGGAGTGACGTCGAGTGCCATCAAGTGTCTAGGTTTTCCAGAATTCAAAAAAATAGAGTAAAATCAAAGATTTAACTCAATTCTTTTTAATTTTGGAAAACCTAACGGCGGTTTTCTTGAGGTTTTCTGTTTTATCTGGAAAATCTCTCAATTTTCGTTAGGTTTTTTTTACTTTAGAAATAAACAGAAAATTTATTAAAATTTTCCGTTTATTTCTAAAGTAAAAATGACCTAGAACACTTCACAAATAAATAGAAAACTCAAGAAAACCTAACGGCTTTTTTTTTAATTTTTGAAATAAAAAGAAAATTTTTGAAATTTTCTTTATATTTCTAAAATTAAAAAAAAGCTAACATCGATTTTCCAGAATTCAAAAATAATTGAGAAAAATCAAAGATTTTTCTCAATTCTTTTAAATTTTGGAAAACCTAACGACATTTCCAACTCTTAGAATTCAATAATTCATTATATGTGTATTTATAGATTTCCTTTTTTAATTCAATTAAATCTTTTGAATTCCAGTTAATTTTATTGTTGGTTCATTGATTAAATTTTATTAATTTTTAACTTTAATCCTGTCTACATTAACTGTAATCTTGCCTACATTAAACTGTAATCCTGCCTACATTAACTGTAATCCTGCCTACATCACGGTTAGGATAAAAAACTCTAAATACAATTTTAGAGTTTCAGGTAAACAGGAAGTAATTTTGTTGAATCACCTTTACTAAACAATAAAAAAAAAAAATTTTATTAATTTTTCTAATGAAAGAAGAGATAAATTTTTTAATTTTTTTTTGAATTTGAATTTTTTTTTAATAACTGAAATTACCTCATTTCTTTTTTAAAGTATAAATAAAATTGATCTTTTTTTAATGTATTCAATATTATTCTTATTAGGATTAAATAACCAATTATTAAATATATTCTGAATTGTAATTAAATATTTTTCATAATTTTTATTCTCAATTTGGTCAAGATTTGTAATGATTTCTATTGAACTTGATATTTTGAGAATTTTTTTATTTTTAAAGTTAATTAAGATAAGGTCAAAAAAAAAAAAACTTATTTAATCAATTCACGAAGAAATACCAAATTAAAACCATTTGCTAATTGAAATGTTAACATTTGTTTATAAATTACAATACTCACAAAACAAAAAATAACTAATTATCAATACGAATAAATCAAGGGTGTGTTAAAAATTTTGGAGAGAGCAAAACCAAAAAATTAGATTTAATAAATTTGTTGAAATTCTATTAGGAACATTGATCGATCAAATGGTCAGATACTACCAATTAATTTTATTTGAGTTCTTCAATTTGGAACAACTCAATTTTAACTTAATATCAATTGTTGAAAAAAATTTTGATCGAACGAAACGAGTTACATAATTCAAAAAATGAAATGAAAAAAAAAAAACTAAAAGATGAAAAAATGATTTTCCTATTTTTTTGAAAAATCAAATTTTATTTCCAATTTCAATGAAATTGTATTATTGTGATTCTTTGGAACATTTTAGCAATTTGGAAAATTTTGAATTTTAGTTTAGTAGTATTGAGAGGATATATTTTTCTGGTGATTTGAATGACTTGCTATTTAGACTTTAATTTTAATTCATTTTTTCTTATAGCATGCTGGTTCATATTAGTCAGAAAATATTCTATTGTGATTTCGTATATTTCTTTTGTATTCATTTTTCTGGACAACTCATCAGTATCGTCTCTGTTAATGATGCTAAAGTCAAAATCTTTGACTTTTTTGAGTTCATTTTTCCAGTATTATCTGGTTTTTTCATATTTTTCACATTTCCATATACAGTGGTCTACA
The DNA here is from genome assembly GCA_027625915.1 of Anaeramoeba flamelloides. NCBI lineage: Eukaryota > Anaeramoebidae > Anaeramoeba > Anaeramoeba flamelloides. Next base: position 217,127 of record JANTQA010000012.1, on the reverse strand, counting down.
TCATCAGCTATTTTTTTACAGCAGGGGCATATTTTACTTTTTATTCCCGATTCCCACATGTATGTATATCTACATAAGCCACTTTAGAAAGATTTGAGCTTCAATAGAGTTTTTGATGATTTCCAGTACAAAGTAGGGTTGTTTTTTTGCGAATTTTTCTGGAAATTGAACAATTTTGAGGTATTTTTTCAATTTCCAGTTTTCTTCTCTAACTAACGAATCAGCTTAGTCTTGTAAGCTATTTCCAAGAATGTGAGGCAAATTTATTTTAAAATATATTTATGAAACCCATTCTTCAAAATAGGATTTAAATATATAAAATCATTAACCACTATTTATAGATTCTTGATAATAATTCAATTTGTTTTTCTTAATATTGTATTGCATAAATAAAATTTTTTAAAATTTCTGATCTCGATTTTATCTGATATTTTTTTATGGTGAAAATTGGTTTTTATTATTTTCTTTTTGATCGAAAAAAATATTTTCATAATATGTATAATCTCAACAAAATTTACAATATAATTAAAAACATATAACTGCGTTATCGTGTTTAAAAAATCATTTGTTCCCATTCCATATAACCGGTTTTTTATTGAAATTGGTCGTACATTGCTTTAACCAAAAAAAGTGCTCTTTTTTTTTTTCATTTTTTGGGAAATATTTCAACTAACATGCTTTGAATTAAATACATAAGTGGTTGATTCAATCGATATAAATATTAAACTTAATTTGGTATAGTTGATTAAAGAATACCATCACTAAAAAAGATTATTTTTTATGAAATGTAAAAAAAAATGCCCCACTTTTTTGGAAATACCTTATAGTCTTTACCTGGACTTCGTGGAGTTTTTTTTTTTTTCAGTTTAATCTCGTCCATATTTTTCCAGTCTATACCTCCAATTTCGTCCATTTTTAGGTCTTTTGATAGGTGGTCCAGCTCTAAATGCCTCAATTTCTTTGATAATTTGGCTTTTCTTTTCAGAATCGTGTGTTTTGCAGGCTATGTTCTTGTTTCCCACTTGATGATATCTGAAGTATTGTGGATATTAACTTTGGTTATTTTTTTTAGTTTTTTGTTAATCCAACTACCTATCTTGTCATAATCTGATTTGGCCAGATTAAAGATATCCAATCCATATAGTACTTGGGGTAGTATGACTGCCTTGAATAGTTGTATTTTGAGTGCATTTGACAATTTGTCGCTTGCATAGATGTAAACATATCTAGAGAAGGCATCCTTGGCTTTTTCCAAGTTTTCTTTGATGTGTTTTATTTTTGATCAGCCATATTCCTAGATATTTGATATCTTTTAGATTAATTGCTATTTCTGTTTTCCAACTATTTATCGTTAATCCATAATTTGTGATTATAGAGTAAATGTTGGTTTTTAGTTCTTGTTTAATTCTTATTAGTGAGTTTCCTTCCATTATAAGGACCAAATTATATGCATACATTTGTGTGGGGTTTGATTTTTTGCAGTGTAAAGTGGCGAAATGAAAGAGAGTCAAAAAATAATTGAAAAAAGTTAAAACTTCAGTTAAAAATTTTTTTTTTTTTTTGGGTATCCCCAATTGTTGAAAGGGTTGGTGGTTGTTTCCTTTTATGTCGTTTTTTTTTTTTGGATCGCCGCCATAGTTTTTTTTTAATAAAGAATTCAAAATAATTAAACAACTTATAGATCAAATGAAATAGGCTGCTTTATTAAATTTTGATTTAGAACTTTATAAATGGGTTGAGTCTATAAAGTTCTGAGTTTTTAAGAATAAGATTTGGTTTTCGAAATTTTTTTTTTGGTTACTTTGCTTTTTTTTTTGGTTTATTTCACTTTTTTTTTACATGTTCCCAAATCTTGTTTTCGCAAAATCCCAGTACAAGACATCGACTCGACAGATAGAACCGAAAGTCCAATTCGGTTCACTTTGGTTGGTTTCAGATCGCATTCGTTGGGTTCAGTTCTCTACAGTTGCTTTTACCGAAGTCCTCGTCGAAGATCTGATCATGAACAAGTTTGGTTAGGTTAGTCATGACCAAGTCCACCAATTCTTATAATGATTTTTAATTCCTTTTGCCTGGCCAAAAAATCTTTCCCAAACACCATTAAAAAACGAAAAGAGAAAAAAACAAAGGAACCGAAGGAACCTAAGGAACCTAAGGAAACTAAATAACTTAAGAAGGAAAATTTGGAAAAGGTAAAAAGTATAAAAAATAAAAAATTTTATTTTTTTTTTTTTTTTTTTTTATTGGTTGAGGGAGTGATCAAAGATCCTCTTACGGCTCTGATTACTAATGGTAAATTAGTAAATTTAGATGATAAAGAAAAAAAAATATTTTGGAATCGAGCAGGTTCCAATTTTTTATTGGTTGAAAAAACAAAAAGAAAAATTAAAAAGAAAAAGAAAATTAGAAAAAAAAAAAAAAAAAAAAAAAAAATCAAGTTAGAAAACAAAAAAAAAAAGGGTTTTTTTTGACAGTTGATAAAAAATCAAAAAAAAAACCAACTCTGTCCATTTTTATCCAGAACACTCATTAAAACAGACACGATCCTTTTATTTAAAATTTTGTTGTTTAATTATTTCTAAGAAATCGTGAATGCTTCGTTGAGAGGTAGTTGTTTAGTAGCTGCCATTTTTTTTCTTTTTGATCCAATCTTTTTTGATCGTTCCAGTTTTTGTTTTTGTCTTTTCTTTTTATTTTCAAGTTACACATACCTACTAGTTTCTGTCCTTCAAGTATTAGTAGGTAACCACTTGATTTTTCTCCTTAGTAACTCTTCTTCCCATTAAAAAGGAAATTAAAACGAGGGAAAAAATAGAAAAAAAATAAAAAATTTTATTTTTATAATTTAAAATTTTCTACAGGATATTTGATAATGAAGATATGTATTTTTTTTTAAACTCAAACATTTTCTTTTGTAAAAATTTAACTATATAATTCCTCATAACTACTGATAAGAAAGAGATTAGAACATTCAAAAGTTTAGGATAGTATTGTAGAAACTGTGGAAAGATTTTGGGAAATCCTTTAGTAATTAGGCAAAGTTTAGAAATTTTCGGATCTTCTTTTTTTGTGAATTCTATTTGGGTCAAATAAGAAGCATTTTACTCATAAATTCTACTTTAAAAAAGTTATTTAAAGTTATTTTCAAAGTGTTTGAAAAAAAGATTTTGCCAATTTTTAATCTCATAAATATATAAGGTTTGCCGCGCTCAAAGATTAACGACATTGGAAAATTAATTTGGTTCAAGTCACTCAATTATTTTTTCGATAGACGACAAAGAAAAAAGTCCATCGACTTTCCCATAAAGGTTGGAAATCGAATAAATTCTCATTCTTTGTTTAAAAACAATAGCTAAAATCAAACAACTTTTTTCGTTTTTCTTCCAAAGAAATCAATCTCATTTTTAAAAAATAAAAAAATTTTTGGTCTCTTTTTTCGAAGAAAAAAGGAGAGAAGAGACCATTTAATAAAAGATTTTCAAGGTGAAAAAAACATTTACCAATTCAAGAAATTTAAAAAAAAAAAAAACATTTTATTTTACTCTGTCAAGTCAAGAAATTTTGGAGAGGAATGTTCAAAATCATTCACTGTTAAGAACACCAAGAGATGCCTGCAGAGTTACAAGTCTGATCTTTTTCGAGAATTGGCTTAAAAAAGGAAAATAAAAGGATAGATAGATCTCATTGAATGGATGAACGATCTAGTTTGTTTCTCTAGAAAATTTAAACCAAGATTTGACTTTTAATGGATGAAAATGTAACCTTTAACTTCAAATGTTTACAATGACTCCATTATCGTATCAAAAGATCCTTTGAAAAACAAGTTCTTCAAAGTACCATTAAAAAATTACAAATTAGTTGTATTGGGCATAATGTGTTTGTTTGTTTTCGTTTGTTAGTTTTTTTTATTGTTTTAGATCCCCAGTTAAAAAATAAATAGCATCTCATATTGTTTCATTTGTTCAACAATCACCCATTATATTTCCTCGTTTTGATTCTCCTTCCAGACTCAAAATATGATATTGTTCTAGTGCTAAGATGATATTAATTGTAGTTCTTGGAACTTCTCAACATAATCTTATGTCACTTCTAACAAGATCATATTTCTCGTTCTTCCAGGCCAAACTCGTAACATAACAAGAAGATTGTTTCCAAATCAAAACAATAAAGACAGTAATTATTCTTTCTTCGAAATTCAAAATAAATTTTTTATTGATAAAAATAATTTAAATTATTATTAATGATTTTTTTTCATATTCTTTAAAAATGAGAAAAAAACTTTTAAAAAACTTTAAAGAATAAAAAAAAAATTTTAATTATTAGATCTGAATTTCATTGATAAATTTTTGTTAACATACTATCAAATTTAGATTTATTTAATCGTATGGTACTATATCCTAAGATAAAAATAAAAAAAAATCCTCTATAAGAATGATAGAAACATGAGATACAGCTCTATCATACAACATAAGTATGCTAACTTTTATCAAAAATGGGCTATCAAAGTGTGATGTTGCTGTGATATGATACTTTTATCCATTTTTATTATTATTATTATTATTATTATTATCAACAGAATCATAAGTTTTAATAAGTCTGAACTATATGTAATTAATTAACACTTGTATTATAATTTGATCACACTAAAATTTATATTAGGGTATTAGTTTTATTTATTGAGATTTGAATTGGAATTATTAATAATTTAAAAATAGAGAACAAAATAATTTTTTGAATTAAAACCAATACTTTTCCAACATAAAAATAAAAAATATATTTTGAAAGAATTTTCAAAAATTAACTTAATTTCTTATAAAAATTAATAAGTGACTTTTTTTCGAGTATTATATTGGAAATATGTCAAATTTTGGATTTAAAAAAAAGAGACTCAGAATCAAATAAATCATTTAGATGATGTTAACTCATCCATTTCATAAAACCAAAACAAAAATTACACAATAAAAAAACTTTTTTTAAGATCTCAACAAAGATTTTATTTTGATTTTCAAAAAAATACTAATCCCTAAAACGATCAAAGTCAATATTCAACTATTTAAATCCACAAATCAGTTATATTATATAATTTTCATTTTTAAGAATGGGATACTTTGATATTTTATTTAATTCTTGAATTCTTTCTTCTACTTTTTTTTTTTTTTTTTTTTTCCCAAGCTGAATGACATTTCTGTTCTCCTTTATATTTCTCTTCAAAAGTAATTCCAAAGAATATAAATAAATGAAATCTAATTTGATTTTTCTCAATCAATAAAAATAAAAAAACAATTAATCAAAAAATTCTTCAATTTACTAAAAATAAATATAAATAAAAAATAAAAATAAAAATTCTTCAAATTCTACAATAAATAATAAAAATAAATAAATAAAAATGAAAAGCAGAATTAGGATTAGGAAACAAAAAAAAAGCTTTAACACCAACCCAAATCAAACTTGAATTTCCTGTTGAAGACATTTCAAAAATCAGACTTGGATACAAATTAACCTCTATTCTGACAAATGATGGAAAACTTTATGTAACTGGTAAGAAACCAAGAATCACCTTTGGAAGTGATTTAACAGAATTTAAACAATATCCACAATTTAAAAATAACAATACAATCATTAAAGATATTGATTGTGGTTTTAATTTGTTTGCAATATTAACACAAGATAATGAAATTTGGGTCCAGGGGAAATTTGATGGTTCTAATATCAAGAAATCACTATCAATGAGAAAAATTCAAACAGGAACTAATCTAATCAATGATCTTTCATCTTATAATCAAATAAAATGTTGTCGTGACAATTTAATCTTCTTCTTCCAATCAAATTCATATTTAACTCAAGATCTTGAAAATTTATTAAAAAATGGATACATTTCTGATTGTAATATCCAAGATATCCCAGTTCATAAAATATTAATTGAGACAAGGATTGGAAAAACATTTGATTTGATCAAAAAATATTTGGAATCAAATTGCAAATTAAATGAAATTCAAGATTTGTTAAAATGGATTTATTGTGATCAAATGATCAATTTCAAAAGAACAAATGAAATTTTAAATCATTTTGGAATCCAAAATGCTCAAAAAACCAAATTATTAAAAAATGATTTAAAACAATTATTATTTGATGAACAAACTTCTGATTTTAAACTTGTTGTGAAAAATGAAGATGAAGAAGAAGAAGAAGAAGAAGAAGAAGAATTATATATTCATAAATTTATTTTAGCAGCCAGAAGTGGATTATTTTTAAATATGTTTCAAAATATTGAAGAAAATTTCCAAAAAGTCAAAGATTACTCTGGGAAATCATTAGAAACCATTGAATTAATAATTTCATTTTTATACACTGATGAACTACCAATCACTGCAGATACAGACCAAGAATTCCTCAAAGAAGAATTTGAAGATATTGTTGATTATTATCAATTAAATCCCACAATACCAATGATGAATATTTTTGAAAAATGTTCTAAAAAATAATTTAATCAAACAAATTCATTATTTTAATATAGAAAAAAATCTTTTTTAAATTCAAATCTATTTTTTAATATCCAATTTAATAAAATAAATCAGTAATTTATTTCTATTTTTATTTTTATTTTCTTTATTATTTTAACATTTTCTTTAACTTTGGATTTTTATAAATATTAAAGAATTTTTAATCTATTTGATTTATTGAATGAAAGAAGGGAAATAAATCTAGAATTATTTCAAAAATTTACGGCATTAATAACTTTTTAACTTGAATTTGATAATTTTTATTATATGAATATTTATGAAAAAAAAGGTTATTAAGTATAACAGGATATTGAAACTTGGATATTTAAAAGTGATGATTACTTTCTCTTTTTATGCAAAAAAAAAAATAAAATAAAGTAATTATCATTGTTAAATTCTTTATTTTTTTTGTTTGGATCCATAAAAAAGTAACAATATTTTTTCTTAAAAACTAATTCATATTTACCAAGAATAATTTATACAACTGAAACAAAAATTGACCAATATAGAATTCCTATCTAAAAAAAAATGTATAAACTGTTAAATAAATTTGTAATTATGGGTTTTGAACACACAAATAACACATATCAAATATTCTTTTTAAAAAAACAATTGTAAATTTGGATATTCTTCACTTTTTGATTTCTTCACTTATAATAATAATTATTTATTTAATAAAAGATCTTGTATCAAAGAATTATTTTTTGAGATATTTAACAAATTAAAGTTGAAAAAAAAACAATTCTTCAGTTTATATCAAGATTTTTTGCAAATTTAATCATAAAAAACTTTGAAATTTTTTTTTAAGGTAAGAGTTATTATAATTTATTTTAAAAGTATTTTAAAATTTAATAAAAATCTGTTAAATAGGTAATATATTGTTTCAAAAATACAATATTTTCATTATTTTTTTTAATACAAAAAAAAATATTTTTATTCACAAAAAATGATTAACATTTGTAAATCTGAATTCAGAAAAATAAAAAATTAAAAAAATGATTCAAAATATAGTTTTTTAACCAAGGAAAAATTAACTACTTTCAACATTTTTTCTAGTTTTTTTATTTTTTTATTGTTATCAGAAATTTTAATAATATGAAGAAAAGGGTGTCAAAAATTGTGAAAGGGTAAAGTAAAATAAAAATTGGATTGAATAAAATACACTCTTAAACAAAATCCAAAGGTCAAAAAAAAAAAATTGATCACAGCAATGTTCATAATTTAGTTATTTTGTGATACAGATATTCAAAAAAGTTTAAATTATGTGAATCATTTTCAAAAAATAAGTAATATTATTCTATATTATATTGACACTACATACAAAAAAATAAATTAATATTTTCCTTATGGTATCATATTTTGGAAATTACAGGAAATAATTTTACTTTTTGTATTTCAGAGATTTTAATTTTTCAATTTTTTTTGTGAAAATATGTGAATGATTCACAAAAAAATAGAAAATGATGTGTAAATAATGTCAAAATAATAATAACATAACATTTTAATCAGTGTTTCGAAATAAAAAGAGTTTTTTTTTTTTTTCTGAAGACATATCCTTTCAATCGATCAAAAGACACTGACAATAAAAATTGAAGTTAAAATATATTGATGTCAAAAAGTTCTAATATTAAAAAGACAATTTATAAAAATCAAAAATTAAATTTAAAAAGTTGATCGGTCAAAAAAATAATATTAATTTTTTTTTTTTTTATTTTCGAAGAAGTGTAAATTAAACTCTAGGTACCCTTTTACTTGAATTTCTGAAAGAGATTTAAGCGTAAAATCATAGATTTCACGATTATTATTTAATGAAAATAATTTCAAAATGTGTTGTTTTAAATTAATTCATTAAGATTGTTTTTTTTTTTAAATTTGTTATGAAATATTAATCTATCTTTTTCATAAGAAGGATAGACCCATAAAAAATGATCAATATTTTCAATAATTTCTTGTTTTAATAAAGAGATCTAAATATTTGAAAAACTATAGATCAAATGAAATAGGTTACTTTATTAAGTTTTTGATAACTTTATAGATGGTTTGTCTCTATAAAGTGTTAAGGTTTTAAGAATAAGAATTGGTTTTACAAAAGTGAGTTGCTTTTTTTTTCTTTTTTTTTTTTTTTTTTGAAGTTCAAGTTTCCCAAATCTTGTTTTCGTAAAATCCCAGTACAAGATACCAACTCGATAGCAAAAACCCAGTCCAGGTAACAACTCGTCAGATTGAACGGAAAGTCCAATTCAGTTCACTTTGGTTATCTTCAGATCACATTCGTTGGATTCAGTTCTCTACAGTTGCATAAGTCCAGCTCAATTCGTTTTAGATCTGATCATTAACAAGTTTGGTTAGGTTAGTCATGATCAGGTCAACCAATTCTTATAATGATTTTTTATTCCTTTTACCCTCTCCAAACACCTAAAAAAACAAAAAGAGGAGAAACCCAAAGAACTTAAAAAGGGAAATTTGGAAAAGGGAAAAAGTATAAAAAATCAAAATAATTTTAATTTAATTGTGGAAAAAAAACAAAAAATTCCATTAATATTATTATCATTAATGAAAAGTAAATTAAACTCAAGTTGCCCTTATACTCAGATTTCGGAAAGAGAATTTAAAGGAGGAAATCATATATTTCACAGATATTAATTAATAAAAATAAATTCCGACGATCGCTGGTTTAAATTAATTCATCGGATTTATTTCTTTTAAATTCTTTTGAAAAATTAATCTATTTTTTTTTTATTGATGAGGAAGTGTAAAATTTTACACTCAGAGTGCCCTTTTACTTAACTTCCCTTTCAGAAAAATAAGCGTAAAATCATAGATTCTACGATTATTAATTAACAAAAATAATTTTAGACTGTTATGGATAAAATAATTTCATTAAAATTTATTTCTTTTAATTTATTTAAAAATATCAATCTATCTTTTATATAGGAAGTACACACCCATAAAAAGTGATCAATGTTTTCTATAATCTCTTTATGTTCATGTTTTAAACATAAAGGACAAAATTTATTTGAGTTTTTATTCATTACATAGTAATTTCTATTTAAGCAGTTAGTAAAAGTTCTGAATTTTAGAATTGTTGAGCTTGATGGGTAATATAAGTATTTTTGATTAGTAAATATTTTTTTTTGATTTTTAATTATTTTTAAAATATTCGTGTACTTTCCAGCTGGTAGAATTTGACAACTCATTATAATTATAATTATAAATTTCGTTTTTAAGAAGTTTTGATTTCTTTGAATTCCAATTAATTTTAATGTTAATTCTTGGGTTAAAATTTATTAGTTTATTCAGATAAGGCAGTGATAGATTTTTTAATTTATTTTTGAATTTGAATTTCTTTTAGAGAACCGGTATGGGCAAGTGGAAACACAACCCAGTGTACAATCTGAAGGCCAGGGTTCTATTCCCTTAACCATTATTTCTTATTGTTTACCATTTTCTCAAATAGCCACCACGGTGTAATTTTAATTAAAAATCGGGCTTATGCTTCTTAGAACCACTAATTCTTTGAGGAAATCGTTTGGCCGAATTGAATCTTTTTGACTATTATAAAACTGAACGGAATAGGAACAAAATCCCTCTCAATTTATGGAGCGGATCCGATTTTTGGGAGAAATGACCAGCTCTCACTTGGTTCAACAATATCTCTAATTCAAATTAGGGATTCGGGCAAACAGGTGGACTTTTAGTACCCACTCTTTAATGGAAAAAAAAAAATTTGAATTTCTTTTTATTAATTGAAATTACCAAATTTTCGAATTTAAATTCTGTTTTATAGATAAGAACTGGCGTATTTCGTTTTATTTTGCATATTTCGGTAATACATGTGTTAATCCAGGAATTTAAATAATTTAGGGTTGCAATTTTATTGTTATATACAGTCAGTTCCACTTTTAAGGCACAAACTTACATTGAAATTTAAGGCACAATAAAAATCTCAAATTAAGGCACAAAATTCAGATTCTAGTAAAATAAATTGTAAAATAAAAAATTTACCAAATTTTGTGCCTTAATTTGAAATTTTTTTGTGCCTTAAATTTGGTTGAAAGTTTGTGTCTTAAAAGTGGAACTGACTGTATTTCTAAACCATATGTTAATTGACTTTGTATAAAAGATTTTAATAATCTAATTTTCAAATTATTTGTTAATAAATTGTTATTAAATAATTGTTTAGAATTGTTATAAGTTTCTTTTGCCTTTTTCAGATTATACACTAAAATTAATCGATTTTTTTTCATAAGAAGGACATTCTCATAAAAAAAAATGATTAAATATTTTATATAATTTCCTTCTGTTTGTCTTTAAATATAAATGATAAAATTTATTTGAATATCTATTAATTACATAGTAATATCTATTCAAGCAATTAGGAAATGTTCTGAATTGTACAATTGTTAAACTTGGATGATAGTCAAAATATTTTTGAGAATTAAATAAATATTTTTGATTTTTAATTATTGTAAAATATCTTAATGTGCTGTCAATTGCCTTAGGTTCCTATCTTTTGTTGATTTTTCTAGAATTTGAAAAAATTGAGTAAAATAAAAGATTTTAATCAATTCTTTTAATTTATGGAAAACCTAACAGTCGTTTTAATTTAATTTCAGAAATTTTCTTTTTATCTCTGGAATTAAAAAAACTTAACTGTGATTTTCTTTGGGTAATCTGATTTAAATAGAATATCTATAAATAATATAAATAAGTAGAAACCTCATAAAATCTAAAAGTATTTTTTTCAAAATTTAAAAGAATAGATATATATATATATATAAGATTTTGCTCTATTCAGATAAAATTTTGGAAAACCTAACGACACTTACTACTTTTCGAATTCAGAAACTCATTATATGTATATTAATATATTTCTTTGTATAGTTCTATTAAATCTTTTGACTTGCAATTGATTTTATTATTTATTCTTTGGCTAAATTTTAGTAATTTTTCTAAAAAAAAACAGAAAGAAATTTTTTAATTTAATTTTTTGAATTTAAATTTCAATTTATTTACTAAAACTTATTATATTTTTGATTTTAAATTCCGTTTTATGTTCAAGAATTGGTGTATTTCTGTTTATTTTATGTAGCATATTAATATATGAATTAATCCAATACTTTAAATAATTTAAAAGTTTTGATTCTATAATTATATATTTCTAAACTCATATGTAGATTGATTTATTATAAAAGATTTAAATAATTTAAAATTTAAACTTATATTCAGAGTTTTGTTATTAAAAAATTGTTTATAGTTGTTATATGTGCAGCAATTTCAAACCTGGTGCACACGATTTAACTTTACTTAAAATTTCAATTTTCATTCAACTTTCTAAAAACTCCAATAAATTGAAAAGGAAGATTATTATTTTGGACTCAAATCTTCTTGTATTGTCTTTCATATCCAAGATCTCGTACAAAATTGAAATTTTTTAAAATAATTTCAAAAAAGTTTAAAAGAAAAAGTGAAAAGTTGTTTACGAAGCTTGTCATTCAGGTATTCTTGGGTTTTGGTGTTAAATCCTTGATTTAGTTTTAACAGATCTTAAAGTTCAATGAAAGTTGAATGAAAATTGAAATTTTAAGTTAAGTTAAATCGTGCGCACCAGGTTTGAAATTGCTGTATATTTGGATTATTTTAAAATTATAAATTATATGTGAAATTTTATCGATTATATATTGCCAAATATTTAATAATTTTTGAAAATCTTTAGATAAAACTGGTTTTAGCGAACATTTCTAATAAACAGAAAAAATTACAGAAACTATTCTTAATAAATTCAATTTGTAATTTTAAAATTAACTCAAAATACAATGACTTATCTTTCAAAATTGATTTTACTTTAGGTATATTATTGGTTATTGAATTAGATGTTACAAAATCAATTACAAATAAAATAAAAAAAATACTTATTTTATTTTAAAAAATAGATTTGAGACTTTGGTTACAAATTATTTTGATCACTATATCCACTAAATATTTTTTTTAAGTTCTATGTTTTTAATTGAAATCCAAATTATAATATGTTCTTATCATGTTTTGGTGGTTATTAGTTCTCATGGTTATTTATTAAGATCTAAGAAGGAAAAAAAAATTATAAAAATTTTTCACAAAATTTGTCTGCCCGGTTTCTGTTGTATCTGTTGTATATCAACAATTAAAAAGAAGATATCGAAAAAAAAAATTTGAGTAATGTCTCAGCTTAAGATGAAAGTGATAAACCTTGGTCCATTACTGAGAAGTTACTATGATTTATTTATAATATGTGGATTAAGTAAAGGGTTTATCATCTTCACCTAAGAGATAAAAATTGGGAAAATTGGTTAAAAATTTCGAATTATTCTTTGTTATTTTCTGTTCTAGAGCAGTGAAAAAAATAGCGGACATGAAAAAAATCCCTGACAGGATTTTTAATTGTGAATATTAGTAAAATTGATATATAGTAATTTCATTTATTTTCAATCAAATCCTTTTTTTAAGAAATCAAACTTTTTAAAATTATAATTCAACCACTTATTAAAATGATAACTAATGAAATTACCCTTGTTCAAAACACCACCCAATCAATCAAAAAACAAGAAGAAAAATTATCATTTCCAAACTCTAGTAAACCTCAATAAAACTGGATTGTTTTTTCAAAAAAAGTTGATCAACAAAGGCTATCAAACAATTACCCGAGTATTCTAGAGACACCTTACTTTGGTTGACTTTAGGTAGGTTTATTACTAATCTCATAAAAAAATTGGTTATTTATAATAAGGATTTCATTGAAATTAGACAAAAATTTTACTAATACTCACAATTAAAAATCTTGTCAGGGATTTTTTTCATGTAAGGTATTTTTTTCCCTACTATAGTTAATATTTACAAAAAATCTGAAAAATTCTTTGTTATTCTATTGAATTCATCAAAATATTTCAATTCCTAATAAAAAGGGTTCATTTTTTTTATTTGAAACAAAAAGACATTTTAATTAAAAATAATTGACTATTTTTTCCAAATTTGATTTTCATATTGATTATTGGATAGCAAATTCCTCACCAACTTTACCAAATAACCATTAAGCAAATTTGTCTTGAAACAATTATGGTTTGAGAGAAATACTTTATATAAAAAAAAAAAAAATCAACACAAAAATAAATCAAAAGTTTGGAGTATTTGTAACCAGAAATTCTGTTGAAAAATTAAATGGAGTACATAGTATTCTTGAAAGTGTTGTTGGGAACTATAATTTTTGAAGAAAAAAAAAAATAAAATAAACATAAAAACTTAAAAACAACAAACACCTTAAAACTTTTAAGAAAACACATTTCTTCTTTTGGAGATTTGGTTTTGATTTTAGGAGAAAAGGGAATAATTCAATAACTTAATGTTCAAAAATCCTTACCAATTCGATCTTTCAAAAGTTAGAGTTGTTTATTGAGAATGTTCGAAATGATCACAGTTTATTATTCTAGAAAATCTTGGTTGTTGTACAATTTCGTCTCTAAGTTACTTTGATAGAGTGTGTTCAAGTTTTGGTTTGTAAAAATTTTTTTCTGGATTTATTATTTGAAAAGAAAGACTTTTTTAAAATAAATTTTTTGATCTAAAAGGGATAATAATTTGAACAGTATGACTTTAAAATTAAATAATATTGGAACAAAACGTACTTGGTACAAATTGGTAAAATACAAAAATCGTCCTGAAATTTATTTAAATTCAAATAAAATTAGATTTTTGGATTTTTCTTTTGATTTTTTTCGATTAATTTCTATATTTCAAGAAAACTCTTATTTGTTTAAAGTATTTTGAAAAACCACGTGTTTTTTTTTTTAAAAAGTGTCTCTTAATATCATTTTTATTGGAATTTAAATTTAAATTAACCAGAAATCGAAAATAATCTACCTAAAGAAATTGATTCTAAAAACACTGGTTGTCAAAATATTTTCAAAAGAAATAGTAAAAATGTTTTTAAGAAAATTCTAACAAATCAGGTATAAATTTTTTCTAAAAGAAAATTTGTTCATTTTTTGTTTTCTTTTTTTTCTTTAAATTCCAAAACCAAAAAAACCAAATATTTCCTTACAAACCTTACCAACCTACATTTAAAATTTCCAAAAAAAAGCATTCCATCCGAATTAATCACAAAAATTTAAAGAAATGTCCAATATTAAGTCGCTTGGTGATATCAATGGAATAAAAAAGAGAATAAGATTATTCGAAACCTTGGATACAATAAAGACCTTTCCAGAAGAAGTTACAAAGATTGATGATGTTGTTGCAGAATATGACAATAATATTGTCTTTTTGAGTTCCGAAGGCAAACTATACCAATCAACAGCAGAACAGTATCCATGAAAAGCTAAAAGCATTCGAAAGCCTACCACCAATGAAAAGTATTTCTTCTGGCTTTCACCATTTCCTTGCGCTCTCAAATGAAGAAAAGCCCATGGTATATGGTTGGGGTGAAAATAAACTCAAACAACTCGGTTTTCCCTCCTCCAAAAACAAAAACATTATCGAAAAACCAACTTTAATTGAACCTTTAAATGAGTAAAACATTGAACAAATCTGTTGTATTGGTTACTGTTCATTTTTTTTAAATAAAACAACAAATATTTTGTTTGGATGTGGTGATACTTTCAATGGCAAGTTGGGAAAACCAGAAATTACAGAAAGTAAGGCAAAGATCCAAAAATTACATGAAAACGTTGCTAATGTATTTGGTGGTCATACGAATCATACACTTGTGATAAAAACTGATGGAAAATTATATGGTTTTGGTCATAATGGAAATGGTAAAGTTTTTTTAAATTTTTTTTTTTTTTTCTGATTTTTCATTCCTCAAAAATATTCTTTTTTTCTTTTTTTACTTCTTTATCAAGAAAGATGGGGAAAATAGTTCCGAGAGAAAAACAAGAAAAATAAGATCCAAAATTGAAAAGTAAAATCTGAAAAGAGAAAAAAATTTTTTTAAGCGAATTGTCATTTTTTTTTCACACTTCAGTTTTTGAGATCATGAAAAAAATCTAATAAAAATCTCTTTTTGATTTTTGAAAACAAAATTTTTAACATCTCTCTTTTTAATTTTTGAATATCAGAAAATCATTTAAATAATTTATTTAATTTTGAGTCTATTTTTTGAATTCAAAAATTTACAAGTTTCTAATAATATAAGATGTAAAAAAAACTCACCTTATTATTTTTATTAGTAATCAAGTCAATTCTTCAAAACAGTGGTTAAAGTGATCAAAATAATGCGTTCCCAACGACAATAATCCATGTTTCAAAATATAATCCCTTTTTTTTTCTTCTAGTTACCAAGTAAACATCCAATTGACTACACAATATTATACCAAAGTTCAAATCAATTTTGAAAGGAAATCCCTTGATGTTTTATACTAAAATTATAAATTATGAACGAAATTTGTTGAAACTTTTTCGTAATTTTCTCATTTTTTTGAAATTTTTCGGTTTTTGATGATATAAAATTTTCTCAAAAATTAACTATTTTCTGATATAAGTTTTCAATTTGATCATTCATTTTTAAATCATAGGACTTTAAAAAACCAATAACATATTTAATTATAGATTTTATTATCAGTTTCATTGAGTAGCTGATATATAGGTCTTCTATAACAAAAAAACATGATTTTTGTTTTGAAACACGGATAAAACTTTTCTACACGCTTTATTTTGACAACAGTACATATTTTTTAGTTTTATGTTGGAAAGTCTTGATTTTATAAAAAAAAACAAATATATTGTTAATTATTTTTAATTATTAAAATTTCAATTAAAAGTCTTGACCAACAAAACTAATTGTGGTACAGGTGATTAAATAAATTAAAATTTATTTTTTTCTATTTTTTCCCTTGTTAAATTTCCCTTTTTATTGTGAAAAAGAGTTACTTTGGAGAAAAATCAAGTGGTTACCTACTAATACTGGAAGGATAGAAACCAGTCGGTATGGGTAACTTGAAAATAAAAGGAAAAGACAAAAACAAAAACTGGAATGATCAAAAAAGATTTGATCAAAAAGAAAAAAATGACAGCTACTAAACAACTACCGATCAACAAAGCATTCACGATTTCTTAGAAATAATTAAATGACAAAATTTTAAATAAAAGAATCGTGTCTGTTTTTTTGAGTGTTCTTGATAAAAATGGGATGTTGGTTTTTTTTTTTTTTTTGATTTTTTACCAACTGCATTTGAAAAACTCTTCGTCTTTTGTTTTTACTTGCTTTTTTTTTTCAATTTTTTCTTTTTAATTTTTTTAATTTTTCTCTTTTAGTTTTTTCAACCAATAAAAATTTGGAACCTGCTCGATACCAAATTATTTTCTTCTTGTTTATCATTTAAATTACTAATTTACCATTAGTAATCAGAGTGAGTGCCGTAGAGTGTCGTCAAGTGCTGTAGAGTACCTAGGTATTTTTTTAATTTCTAAAATTAAAAAAAAAACCTAACAGCGGTTTTCTTGAGGTTTTCTATTTTATTTCTGAAGTGTTCTAGTTTTTTTTAAGGTTCTCTATTTTATTTATTTTATTTGGAAAATCAATAGGTTTTATTTGGTTTTATTGATTTTTTTATTTTATTTGTGAAGTGTACTAGGTTTTTTTGAGGTTTTCTATTTTATTTGTGGAGTGTCCTAGGTTTTTTTTACTTTAGAAATAAACCGAAAATTTATTAAAATTTTCTGTTTATTTCTAAAGTAAAAAAAAACCCAACGAAAATCTATTGATTTTCCAAATAAACAGAAAACTCAAGAAAAGCTAAAGGCGGGTTTTTTTAATATTGACGAATCACCGATCTTCAATAAAAAAAAAAAAATAATAATACATAATTTTAATCATTAAATTTTTTAAATAATTTAAAAATTTTACTTTGAATATGTATTTTTTGGTTATTAAAAAAAAAATTTGATGTTTTTCAATTTAAAATTTTCTTGAATAAATTTGATAATTAGGTAATTTTATTCCTAAAAATTCAAAATTAATTTTTTTCTGACAAAAATGATTATAATATAAACTATCTTTCATAATAATTGGCCCATTAAAAATCAAATTTTAAATAAAAATATTTTTAATAATTGAAGTTATCTATTATAATATAAAAGTTTAGATTTTAATATTCAATACTATACTCAAGAGATATTTATTTTTTGTCTAAAAATAAAAGAAAGATAAATAAAAAAAACTGTTAAAAAAAATTGGTCCATTTATTTTGAAAGAAGCATTACATGAAAAATAGACTATTTAAAAAAGTCAAAAAACCCATTTATCGATTCTCCTTCGATTTGAATAACTAAATCTAATCTCTTTTTCATATTTGAAACCAAATTTTTCATTAATTCATCTGTTACTTCTTTCAAATTTTTCATTTTCATTTTCCTTTTAACAAAACACTTTAGAAAAAATAAAAAAGAGAAAAAATGATTTATTTGCAAAATTTTAATTGAGAGAGGAAAAACTTCAAAACGATACAAAAGCAATTCATTATTCAAATGTAAGGTGGGCCATTTATTATGAAATTTAGTTTATATCAACTTTTTTTGTGAGCAAGAAGACCAAACAATTTGTTCAAAAAAAAATTATCTCAAAATTTGGGACTTTTTTATTTTTTTTTTCATATTTTGAAAAATGATAAAAAAACTTTTTTAAAACTTTAAGGGATTAGTGTCAAAATAGATTCACCTATAATCGAATTAAGTTGTAATTGTGTACAAATTGTGTTTGTGCTACACGACTCACCTGGTTCCTGTGACTCTAAAAAATCTATTTTAAATCTTATTATACAATAAATTATTACTTTTTTGGTAATGATCAATATTTCAAAGTTTCATTTTGGTCATTTTTTTTTCAAGTACTTCTCCATTTCCAAAAATAGAAAAATCAAAATATTCGTATTCCAAAATATAAATAATTCAAATATTTAGAACTTATAAAAGTAATTATTCTTTTACAATTTCTGCTTTCAAAGATTAACTCAATAATCATCAACATAAAAAACCAAAAATTAATTACTTTTGTTTACCTTTTTGTATTTATCTAATTACAAAATCAATATATTTCCAATATTTAAGAAATAATTTGTCAAAAAAATCTATTGGTTAATGATTTATTTTTTAAAAAAATTATAATTTTTAATTTCTAAATCACAATTTAGGAATTCGGTGAGTGCCGTAGAGTGCCTAGCTTTTCCAAAATTTAAAAGAATGGAGAAAAATCAAAGATTTTACTCAATTCTTTAGACTTCTGGAAAAGCTAACGGCGGCTTTTTTTAATTTGACAAATAAACCGAAAATTTCATAAATTTTCTTTTTATTTCACAAAATAAAAAAAACCTAACGGCAAACAAGAGGAACTAAAAACTCCTCCCTTAAGGGATTAGCGTCACCATAGATTTCTCTATAATCAAAGTATGTTGTAATTGGATGTAAATGATATTAGTACACCATGTATCAAATAGTTTTTGTGACTCTAAAAAATCTATTATAAATCATATTGCACAATAAATTATTACATTTTTTACTAAGGATCACTATTAAAAATTTTCATTTTGAAAATTTTTTTTTAATTCCTATTCCAAATCTAAAAATAGAAAGCCAAAATACAGTATTCTGGTATTTAATAATTTAGATTTAGAACTTCCAAAAGTAACTATTTTTATAATTATTGAATTTCAAAGATTAACTCAATAATCATCAAAATAAAAGTACAAAGACTGATTAGTTTTGTTTACTTTTGATAAAGATACTTATAGCATCAATATATTTGCATGATTTGAGAAATAATTTGTCAAAACAATTTATACCTTAATTATTGAATTTTTAAAAAAAATCGAATTTTTTAGTAACTAATCTACATTTCGCCACAAATTTAAGAAAGATATTTTACAACTTTGGAGTCTGAATATTGATAATTCAATCTTTAAATTTATGTCGAAATGCAGATTTTATTCTGAAATTGTTGAGTTTTTTACTAATACAAGGATCATTTTTAATTGATGAGACCAACAAATATTACTACTTTACTAATCGATTTTTTAGAGACATTTTAGCCATGTCACACTAATGTGATTTACACCCAATAACAACCTGTGTTGATCTTAGAGTTCTCCTTGGTAGACGCTAATACCTTAAAGAATAAAAAAAAAATTTACTTAATGTATCTGAATTTCATTGATGAATTTTTGTTAAACTACTATCAAATTTAGATTTATTTAATCGTTTGTTTCTTTTCCCTCATATAAAAAAAAAAAAAAAATCCTTATCAGAACAAGATAAACATTAGATACAACTCTATAACAGAACAAAAGAATATTTTAACTCGTATCAAAAATGAACTATCGCAGTCTGATATCTCTATGATATGAAATTTTAAACATTTTTATTTTTATTATAATTGTAAATCTGTATCATGCTCACAAAGTTACGAGATATAGATGTGATATCTTAACACTTGTAATATAATTTTATCACACTTAAATTTTTATTACTATACCAAAATCCAATTCAAAATTTTTAACTTCACAGAAACTCAATCTTTGAAAAAAAAATGTTATTTAATCAATTCTAGAAGAAATACCAAATGAGAACCATTCACTAATCGAAATGTTCACAATTATTAATAAATTACAATAGCCCAAAAAATAAAAAATTATCAATACTAATAAATCATTGGTGTGTTAAAATTTTTGGAGATGGGGATAACAAAAAAAATAAATTCTAAATACTTTTAAAATTTAATTAATAAATATTGATCTATCAAATGGTTAGATTACCATCAACTAATTTTATTTGAGTTTTTCTATTTAAAAGAGCTCAACTTTAACTTAATATCCATCAATCCAAAAAATTAATAGATGAAACGAAACAGGCTACAATAATTCAAAAAATGAAATGAAAATAAAATAATAAAAAATCCATAATGATTTTTATATATTACAAAAATCAAATTTTATTTCCAATTTTCAGGAAATTGTATTAATAGGATTCTTTTAACTGCTTTAACTGTGTGGAAAATTTTGAATTTTAGTTTAGATAATAATAATAAATATATATATATATATATATAGTTGTCTGTATTATTTTGATTTGGAAACAATCTCCTTTTTATGTTACAAGGTTGACCTTGAAGAATGAGAAATATGATTTTGTACGAAGTTACATAAGATGATATTGAGGAGTTTCGAAGAAGGACGATTAATATAATCTTAGCACCAGAACAAGATCATATTTTGAGTCTAGAAAGGAGAACCAAAACAAGGAAACATAACTGGTGATTTTTGAACAAATGAAACAATATAAGATGCTATTTATTTTTTAACTCAGAGATCTAACTCTACACAATAAAAAACAAAACAAACAAAAAATTTAAAAACAAAAAAAACCAATTGGTTATTTTTCAATGGTGATTTGAATAACTTGTTCTTCAAAGGATCTTTTTCTCCCAATGTAGTTATCGAAAATATTGAAGTTAAAGGTTACATTTTCATCCATGAAGGTTAAAACTTGGTTAAAAATCCCACATAGACAAACTAGATCCTCCAATTTTCAATGATTCTCTATTTCCCTTTTTATTTTACGCTTATTAGCTAATTATCAAAAGAAATCAAACTAAAAACCTGCATGCACCTAGTGATCTTAACAATTACTGATTTAGGACTATTCTTCTAAAATTTCTTGACTTGACAAAAAAAAATAAAATGTTTTTTTTTTTTTTTAATTTCAAAAATTTGTAATTATGTATTTTTTCTCATCTTTCAAAATCTTTTATTAATGGTATTTTTGGTCTCTTTTTTCCATCAAAAAAATAGATAAAAGTTTTTTAATTTTTTTACAAAATGATATTGATTTCAATCAAACCAAAACCAAAAACAATGTTTGATTTTAGACATTGTTTTTAAACAAAGAAAGAGAATTCATTCAATTTCCAACATTTTACAAGAAAATTGATAGACTTTTTTCTTTGTCGTCTATTGATCTAATAATTGGGTTACTTGTACCAAATTAATTTTCCAATTTCGTAAATCCTTGAACATGGAGATCTTTTGAGATTTACGAGATTAATAACATCTCAAAAAATTTGTTTAAACACTTCTAAAATAACTTTAAATAACATTTTGAAAGTTGAATTTATTTAGTAAAATGCTTCCTATTTTATCCAAATTCAATTCAAAATTTAGAATATCAGACAATTTTCAAACTTTGCCTAATTACTAAAGTATTTCCCAAAATATTTCCACAGTGGCTATATTACTATACTAAACTTTTGAGTGTTCTAATCTCTTTCTTATTGGTAGTTATGAAGGATTATATAGTTAAAATTTGAGAAATATTTAATTTGCCAAATTTCCCCAATTTATCACATATCCTAAAATTTTTAAAAATAAAAAGTTTGAGTTTAAAAAAAAATACATAGCTAAATAATACAAAAATTATTTTTTTATTTTTCAAAAATCAAATTTTATTTCCAATTTTCAGGAAATTGTATTATTGTGGTACTTTGAACTGTTTTAACTGTGTCCAAAATTTTTGAATTTTAGTTTAGTTTTTATTTGTTGAGATTAGAATTGAAAAATATTAATAATTTATAAGACCGAGAACAGAATAATGCTTTTTGAATTAAAATCAATACTTTCCAACATAAAAATAAAAAATATATTTTGAAAGAATTTTCAAAAATTAACTTAATTGCTAATAAAATTAATATATTACTTTTTTTTTCGTATTATCAAAAAAATATGTCAAATTTTGGATTTCAAAAAATATACTCAGAATTAAATAAATCATTTAGATGATGTTAACCGTACATTTCATAAACCAAAATAAAAAAAATTAAATAAAATTTTCTTAAAGATTTTAACAGGATTTTCTTTTTATTATTTAAAAAATACAACCCTCTACATACAAAGTAAAAATTAAACTATTTAAATCTACAAATTAATTAGATTAAATAAATTTCATTTTTAAGAATGGGTGAATTTGATGATTTATTTAATTCTTGAATTCTTTCTTTTTCTTTTTTTTTTTTTTTTTTTTTGGTGAGCTGAAGGAAAATTGTGGTTTTCTTTATATTTCTCTTCAACAGTAAATCCAATTAATATAAATAATTGAAATTTAATTTGATTTTTCCCAAATAATAAAAATAAAAAAACAATTAATAAAAAAATTCTTCAATTGACTAAAATTAAATAAATAAAAATAAAAATAAAAAAAAAAATTCTTCAAATTCTACAATAAATAATAAAAAAAAAAAAAAAATGAAAAGGTGAATTGGGATTAGGACACAAAAATCATGCTTTAATACCAACCCAAATCAAACTTGAATTTCCTGTTGAAGACATTTCAGAAATCAAACCTGGATACCAATTAACCACTATTCTGACAAATGATGGAAAACTTTATGTAACTGGTAGTAATCTAAAAACAGGTTTTGGTAGTAATTTAGCAGAATTTACACAATATCCACGATTTAAAAATAATAATACAATCATTAAAGATATTAGTTGTGGTTATTACATGCTTGCAATATTAACACAAGATAATGAAATTTTGGGTTCAGGGAGTATTTAATCGTTTTCATTACAAGAATAATTTACCAGTAATTAGAAAAATCCAAACAGGAAATAATCTAACCAATGAACTTTCATCTTATAATCAAATAAAATGCTGTGATCAATATTTAATCTTCTTCTTTGAATCAACTACATATTTAAGTCAATATCTTGAAAAGTTATTAAAAAATGGATACTTTTCTGATTGTGATATTCAAGATATTCCAGTTCATAAAATATTAATTGAAACAAGGATTGGAAAAACATTTGATTTGATCAAAAAATATTTGGAATCAAATTGCAAATTAAATGAAATTCAAGATTTGTTAAAATGGATTTATTGTGGTCAAATGATCAATTCCAAAAGAACAAATGAAATTTTAAATCATTTTGAAATCCAAAATGCACAAAAAACCAAATTATTAAAAAATGATTTAAAACAATTATTATTTGATGAACAAACTTCTGATTTTAAACTTGTTGTGAAAAATGAAGATGAAGAAGAAGAAGAAGAATTATATATTCATAAATTTATTTTAGCAGCCAGAAGTGGATTATTTTTGAATATGTTTCAAAACCTTGAAGAAAATTTACAAAAAGTCAAAGATTATTCTCGAAAATCATTAGAAACCATTGAATTATTAATTTCATTTTTATACACTGACGAACTACCCATCACTGCAGACACAGACCAAGAATTCATCAAAGAAGAATTTGAAGATATTGTTGATTATTATCAATTAAATCCCACAATACCAATGATGGATATTTTTGAAAAATGTTCTAAAAAATAATTTTATCAAAGAAATTCGTTATTTTGAATTTATAGAAAAAATACTTTTTAACATTCAAATCTATTTTGTAATATCCAATTTAATAAAATAAATCATTTATTTATTTCTATTTTTATTTTTATTTCTTTTATTATTTTAAACATTATATTTAACTTTGAAAAAATTTTGAAAATTTAAAAAGTCAAAAAAATCAAAAATTTTCAAAATCAAGTTCAAATGTTATTACTGCCTTATATTTTTTAAAAATTATTCTCTATTTATTCTCTTCTTTCAATCAGTCAATCAAATATTAAAAATTTTCATCATGATTATTAAAATACAAAGTTGTTGGGGTTCATTCAGTTCATTCTGTTGCCTTTATTAATTATATAGTTTTTTTAAGTTGTTGTAGGAGAAGTAAAAGTGATAAAAAATCATTATCATAATTTATTAAGTTTCTCACGATAGGAACTTAAACACAAACTCATTATGATTAAATCTTAAGAAAATTAAGTTAATGAAGGAATTTGAAACAAACTGAATTGAACTGAATCCAAATTGCCTTCCAATATCTAGTATCGTATCTTGTATTAGGCAAATGTTGTTGACTCAGTATTTTGTAAAAGGATTTTACAAAAATAAAAATAAAAATACAAACTTGAAAAAACTCAAAAGAAAATTAGGAAAACCAATTCTTTTTTCTTAAAAACTCAATACCATATAGAGAAAACCTTATCTATATAGTCAATTCCAATTTTAAAATACAAACTTTCAACAAAATATAATATATAAAAAATAATTACTCAAATTAAGCTACTTTTTTTGGATTGTTTTTTTAAACAAATTATTTTTACTATAATCTGAATTTTATTCTTTAAATGAAAATTTTATATTGTCTTAATTTACTTTGAAAATTTTTACCTTAAAGTGGAACTGACTTTATCGAACAGGATAAAATCAATAAAAACAGAATTTTTTTTTTGTTTATCTTTAATTTTACAGCACTTATATGAAAAAATAAAAGTGTAAAAAAAATATTTATTCAAAACTACTCTTTTAATAATCATTTCATCCCTTTTTAATAGATTTTATTCATAATATAACCAACATTCCAGTAATCCAAAATCTTAATATAGTTGTATTTATTGTTATTATAAGTAAAACAATTTTTTAAAGTCTCTATTCAAAAAAAAGAGTTTATTATGTGGTAAAAATTTTTAAATTGATGTGACTAAGAAATTTTTTATAATTCTACTGTAGGATATTTTTTTTGAGTATCTAATAACTAATAGATTTGAAAACAATACCAGTAGTCTAGGAAAACTCAAATTTTTGGAAAAAATAATATAAATAACGATATATATATATATATTTGGAAATATTGTGATTTTCCGAAGTTTTTTTTCTCAAATTAAAATTGAAAATTTTGGGAATTTCTTTTATCTTCTCAAATTAAAAATAAGCCAAAGTGTTTTTATTTGAATTTAAAAGAATAGAGTTATTTTTTTTTATTACCCGAGTCTATTAAATTCTGAAATCCAAATTAAAAGTTTCATGTCATGTAAAGTATAGTGCATCATAATGCCTAAGGTTTTCCAAAATTTAAAATAAAAAAGTAATAAAAAAAAAGATTTAACTCGATTCTTTTGAATTATGTGAAAGTTAACTACAAAAGATATATATATGTATATACAGTCAGTTTCGTTTTTAAGGCACAAACTTTCAACGAAATTTAAGGTACAAAAAAAATCTCAAATTAAAGCACAAAATTCAAATTCAAGTAAAATAATTTGTAAAAAAAAAAAAATTCCAAATTTTTTGCCTTAATTTGAGATTTTTTTGAGCCTTAAATTTCGTTGAAAGTTTGTGCCATAAAAGTGAAACTGACTCCAAATGGAACGGTTTAACTTGGTTTTAAAACCCAGAAAATTTTACAAATTACCTAAACAGGTATTATCTTATGTTATGAATAACAATAAATAAAAATATTTTGATTTAAATAAATAAGAAATCTAGAAATCATTGAAGATTTATACCATTTTAGATGGAATTATTCATCCTATGAAAATAATCACAAAAACTGTATATTTGAATTATAATAAATTAATATATCTAATATCTTAAAAAATAATAATATTTCCAATATTATTACAAAAAAATATTTCCAATATTATTACTAAAAAATAAAAGTTTCAACTTGTGTATTAACCTTAGTGGGTAATAAAATTATTTTTGAATCTTTAAAAAAATTACAATATAAAAATTTAGGAATTCGGTAAAGAGCCGTCAAGTGTATTAGAGTAACTAAGGTTTTTTTTGATTTGAGAAATAAACCGAAAATTTCTCAAATTTTTGGTTTATTTCTTAAATTAAAAAAAAAACCTATAGGTGATTTTCCAGAATACTAAAAAATTGAGTAAAATCTATAAGTTTTATCTATTCTTTTGAATTCTGGAAAATCTTAACACAAACAAGAGGAATAACTAATTAATCCCATAAATAATAAAATAAAATAACTGGTTTTTTTTTTCTTTTTGAGTAATTCTTTTGGTGTATTAAAAATTGATCATTTTATTCGATATCTTGAAAAATAATTGTATTGTTTTAAGAAGGATAATTATAACTATTAAATTTTTAATCGAATTTATAGATTTTACTCAGAAATTATGTTTTATGTTTTAAGATAAAATTTGATTTTACAAAATAAAATTTTCTTGAAAATATTTGAGAATTTTGTAATTTTATCCCCAAAATTCAAATTCAATTTTTTTTCATTCAAACAATGATTTAAATTGTAATAAGAATTCAGGTGAATTTATAATTTTAAATGATTTGTTTCATAAATTTTTCAAAATCAAAAATTTTTTGGTAATTTTTTTTTTTTCATTTTTTGAAAACAAGAAAATAACTTTTTTCAAACTTTCAAGAATAATAAATAATTTTTACAATAATAGATTAAAATTTCATGAATAAAGTTTTTTTCAACTTTATACCAAATTCTAAATTATTTAATTACGTATACTACACTTATTTTTATAGGCTGAGATTTGAATTGAAATAATGTTAATTAAAAAGAAGAACAACATATTTTACAAATCAAAATCAATACTTTGCAACACAAAACTAAAAAAAGTATTTCATTATTTTCAAGGATTAACTTAAGGGGGTAAGTATATTTTTTAAATTTTGAGTGCCAGTATTTATGTGAATCGGAATTCTTCAAAACGTTTCTTTAACCAAATATATTGATATTTTTATAAATAACAAAGTGTGGGATATCATCTGATAAAATATTTTCATACCAATAAAAAAACGGTATTCAAAAAAATGAAAAGATTGTTCAAAAAAAAATAAATACAAATCATTTATTTCTTGATCTTATCTGTAACATTTGATACAATTACTTCTTCTTAATTTGATTTTATTTTTAATTCTTCATGGTAATATTTTTTGTAGGTGAAATTTTGGATAAACAAATTCACAAATTATTTCAAAATAATTTCCAAAATGAATTTATAAATCCTATTTTCAGTTGGTTCATCTAATTCTGGTTTGGTTCAGAAAATCCGAGATTGATTATTCCTCATTCGAAATAAAGATTTATTAGATAGTTTCGTTTGATCTTATAATTATTTATTTTCCTTTAAACTGAAAACTCAAAATAATTCTGAACCAATTTTTGAATTTTTTCTAAATTTTTCTTTTATTTTTGGGTTTAATTTTGGGTAACTGTTTTTTTTTGATTTTGAAAATGGAACCTCTTTATATTTAAGTTTTGAAATAATATTCTTTCTTTTGGCTTTGGTTTTGATAAAAATATTTGAAAATTAAATTTTGAAAGCAAATTTGCATAAAAAATTATTTTGTAAAATAATAATAAATAGTAATTGGACCACAAATTCAAGTTTATAAATTGATTGGGTTTCTATAAAATAAGAACATAAAGAAAACCAATCTTCGAAAATAGGTTTTTATCGATTTTTTTTTTTTTTTATTAATAATTTCAACAAATTTATTTGGAAAGGTGAACTTTATTGTTTTGTCTTCAAAAAGTAAATATTTATTTCAAATACACACCACTTAGTGTCTTTTTTTTGGGTTTACGATTTGATTAATTCCACTCATTCGTATCAACAGATTACTTGATCAAAAACGAAATTTAATAAAACTCAAAAATTTAATCAAAAAAAATTTTCAAATAAATCTAAAAAATCTAAGATTAAATTCTGAATTACTTTGATTCTTTTCACAAATAGTTGCAAATGGTGTTTTGGTTTCACAGTTTCAATATCTGGTGACTATCAAAAAATATTTTCCATTTAGGTTTACACAATAAAAATTTTACAAAATGGTAAAATTTACTTACTTCCTTAACGATTAATAAGAATAATATGGATACTTTTTGTCATTTTATATTGGAAATATGTAAATTTTGTATTTCAAAAATAGACTAAAATTATTTAAAGTGTTTAGATAAGGTTAACTCATCTTTTTCCGAAGTTATACACAAATTACAAAAAAAAAAAGTTTTTTTTTGAGATCTTTTTAAATTATTCTATTTTATTTCGAAAAAATACTATTCTCTTAAGGTTTACAATCCTAAAAATTAGAAAAAATGATTATCTTGTGTCAGGGTGTAGTAGCTTGTTAATTTGGATCTTGGCTGATCGATAATGTGCTTGGTATGGGTTTTAATAGTCGTTCGATATAGTCAATATTTTATCAAATTTATTTTTCATTTTTCCAACAACCAAATTGAAGAATCTAAGTCTTAATAGAATGGTTGGTATTTACAAATGGATTTTAATTTTTAGATTGTTGATTTAAGTATTTATATGATTTTTACTCATTTAACCAAATAAAAAAATTTTTACAAAAGCTCCAAATAAAACCAAAAATACAAATTAAGATTTTCAATTATCAAAAACTATACTTTTTCATTTTTTATACTTTTTACCTTATCTATATTTCACTTGTTAAGTTATTTGGGTTCCTAAGGTTCCTTAGGTTCCTTAGGTTCCTTAGATTCCTTCTCTTTTTGTTTTTTTAGGTATTTGGGAAGGCAAAAGGAATAAAAAATTATTATAAGAATTGGTGGACCTGATCATTACTAACCCAACCAAACTTGTTCATGATCATATCTAAAACGAATTGGGCTTGGCTTATACATCTGTAGAGAACTGAATCCAACAAACAAGATCTGAAACCAACCAAAGTTAGCCGAATTGTACCTTCCATACTATCTGTCTAGTCGTTACCTGGACTGGATTTTTGCTATCAAGTTGGTGTTTTGTACTGGGATTACTCGAAAAAATATTTGTGAAACTTGTAAAAAAATAAAAAGAAAATAAAAAGAGAAAAAAAAAAATCAGATCAATTAAAAAGAAAATTTTGAAAAACCAAATCTTATTCTTAAAACCTTAGAACTTTATAGATTCAAACCATCTATAAAGTTCTAAATTAAAACTTAATACAGTAACCTCTTTTATTTGTTCTTTAGTTGTTCAATTATTTAGAACTCTATATTAATACAAATTCTGGTGCCGATCAAAAAAGGAAACAACCACCAACCCACTCAACACTTGGAGTGTCAAAAAAAAAACTTTTAAAGTTTTTGGTTCTTTTTACTATATTTATTCTCTTTCATTTTTGGATTTTCTTTCTCTTTTTCTTGTCATTGTTGAAAAAAATTTACCTTTACATTTTTTCAAGAAAAGATATCCCATGTTTCATAATCTAGCCTAAATTATAGTTGGGTATAAAAAACTCTTAAACCAAGTTTAGAGTTTCTGAAAGTGCCTAGGTTTTCCAGAATTCAAAAGAATTGAGTAAAATCAAAGATTTAACGCAATTCTTTTAAATTAAAAAAAACCTAACAACACTTCCAACTTTTGGAATTTAGCAACTCGTTAAATGTGTACTTATATATTTCATTTTTTAATTCTTTTAAATCTTTTAAATACCAGTTGATTTTATTATTTATTCTTTGGTTAAATTTGATTAATTTTTCTAAATAAGGAAGAAATAAATTTCCTAATTTATTTTTTAATTTGAATTTCTTTTTATTTACTGAAATTTTCATATTTTCAATTTTATATTCTGTTTTGTAAATGAGAATTGGTGTATTTCTGTTTATTTTGTATATTTCAATAATACATCAAATTATCCAAGAATTTATATAATTTATCGTTTTTATTTTATAATTAAAAATTTCTAATTCATATGTTAATTGACTTGATATAAAAGATTTAAATAATCTAATTTTTAAACTATTATTCAGAGAATTGTTATTGAATAATTGTTTGCAGTTATTATATGTTTCGTTAGATTTTTTAAAATTATAAACTATATGTGCAATTTTATCAAAATAAATACCCAAATATTTAATTTTTTTTAAATCTTTTGAAATAACTGTTTTATTTTTATTTGGTTTTAATCCAAATTGAATAATAATTTCATATATTGAATTTTAATTTTTGATTTATTTGGATTTCATTTCATAATATAATTAGGATTAAATCATCTGCAAACATTTGACAATGATTTGTTAATGGTATAATTTTTAATAAAAGAAAATGTGAAATAAGAGCAAATAAAATAGGAGATAAGGGGTCTCCTTGGAATATACCAAGCCCTTCTCTTTGATAATATTTTAATAAAAAATTTCTGATAATTTTATTTAAAATAAATTTTTTTATTATTTTTCTTATTATTTTATAATTGATTGAGTCAAAACATCTTGCTATATCCATCATTATAATATAAGTTTTTTCATTTTTATTTACATTATTTGATTTTATATTATTATAAGTATTAAAGAAATTTAAGACAGCAATTCGAATATCATATTTTTTTCGAAATCCAAATTGTGATTTATGAATAAATTCCCAACAAGGTTCAATTAGTTTAAATAATATTTTTAAAAATAATCTTGGTAAACTTTGATTAATTGAAATTGGTCGATATTTCAAAACTACTCATTCATTTCCTTTTTTATGAATAAATTAAATTGATCTTTTTTTAATATATTCAATATTTTTATTAGTAGGGTTAATTAACTAATTTATAAAGATTTTTTGAATTGTAATAAGACATTTTTTATAATTTTGATTTACAATTGGATTTATATGAGAGAAATTTAAAATTAAGGGATTAGCGTCACTATAGATTTCTCGATAATCAAAGTATGTTGTAATTGGGTGTAAATGATATTAGTGCACCAGGGCTCAAATAGTTTCTGTGACTCTAAAAAATCTATTAAAAATCTTATTGCACAATAAATTATTACATTTTTTACTAAGGATCACAATTAAAAAGTTTCATTTTGAAAATTTTTTTTTTTAATTCCTTTGACAAATCTAAAAATAGAAAGCCAAAATACAGTATTCTGGTATTTAATAATTTAGATTTAGAACTTCCAAAAGTAACTATTTTTATAATTTTTAAATTTCAAAGATTAACTTAATAATCATCAACATAAAAACACAAAAACTGATTAGTTTTGTTTGCTATTGATAAAGATACTTATAGCATTAATATATTTTCATGATTTGAGAAATAATTTGTTAAAAAAATTTGTTCATTAATTATTTAATTTAAAAAAAAAAACGAATTTTTTAGTAACTAATCTACATTTCGCCATAAATTTAAGAAAGATATTTAATGACTTTGAAGTCTGAATATTGATAATTCAACCTTTAAATTTATGTCGAAATGCAGATTTTATTCTGAAATTGTTGAGGTTTTTACGAATACAATGGATCATTTTTAATTGCTGAGATCAATAAATATTACTACTTGATTAATCGATTGTTTAGATACCTTTGAACCATGTAGAACAAATTTGATTAGGTCCAATAACAACATACTTTGTTCCTAGGCTTCTCCTTGGTAGACGCTAATCCCTTAAGTATATTTATTTGTGAAGAAAATTTGTTCATTTTTTGTTTTCTTTTTTTTCTTTAAATTCCAAAACCAAAACCTTCCTTACAAACCTTACCAACCCACATTTAAATTCTCCAAAAAAACACTTTCAATTCAAATAATTTCACGAAAATTTAAAAGAAATGTCCAATATTAAAACGCTTGGTGATAAAAATGGAAAAAAAAAAAGAATATTTGAAACCTTGGATCCAATAAAGACCTTTCCAGAAGAAGTTACAAAGATTGATGATCTAGTTAGTAATTATGACAATAATATTGTCTTTTTGAGTTCAGAAGGCAAACTATACCAATCAACGGCAGAACAGTATCATGAAAAGCTAAAAGAATTTGAAAACCTACCACCAATGAAAAGTATTGCTTCTGGATATCATCATTTCCTTGCGCTCTCAAATGAAGAAAAGCCCAGGGTCTATGGGTGGGGTCAAAATGGATATGAACAACTTGGTTTTGACAACAAACGAGGCGATGTCCTAAAACCAACTTTAATTGAATCTTTAAAAGATGAAAACATTGGACAAATCTGTAGTACTGGTTTCTGTTCATTTTTTTTAAACAAAACAACAAATATTTTGTTTGGATGTGGTGATAATTACAATGGCAAGTTGGGAAAACCAGAAATTGAAGAATTTAAGGCAAAGATCCAAAAATTACATGAAAATGTTGCTAATGTATTTGGTGGTCATTCGGATCATACACTTATGAAGAAAACTGATGGAAAATTATATGGTTTTGGTCTTAATCGTTCTGGTAAAGTTTTTTTAAAATTTGTTATTTTCTTTTTTGATTTTTTTCTTTTTTTTTTTTTTTCTTCTTTTTCAATTCTTCAAAAATATTCTTCTTCTTCTTTTTATTTTTTTGAAGAGAATAAACTCGGAAAAATAGTTCCAAGAGAAAAAATAAAAAAATAACAAAGAAAGAGTATTTCAATAAACACTTCAAAAATAAGAACTCAAGATTGAGACTTTAAACCTAAAAGAGAAGTAAAAAAACTATTTAATTAAGTTTCTTTTTTTTTTTCAAAAATTCAGTTTTTAATCATTAAAGAAATCTAAAAAAATCTCTTTTTGATTTTTGAGAACAAGAAAAATAAGATCCAATTCTAGAACAGAACAAAAGAATATTTTAACTCGTATCAAAAATGAACTATCGCAGTCTGATATCTCTGTGATTAAAAATTTTATACCATTTTATTATTATTATTATTATCAATCTGTATCACGTGCGATAATTCACGTGATATAGATGTGAAATCTTAGTACTTGTAATATAATTATATCAAAGTTAAATTTTTATTGCGATACTAAACTTCAATTCAAAATTTTTAACTTTACCCAAAACTCCATCTTTGAAAAAAAAAATGTTATTTAATCAATTCTAGAAGAAATACCAAATTATAGAACCATTCACTAATTGAAAAGTTCACAATTATTTATAAATTACAATAGCCCACAAAATAAAAAATTATCAATACTAATAAATAATTGGTGTGTTAAAATTTTTGGAGATGGGGATAACAACAAAATAAATTGGTAAATAGGTTTAAAATTTAATTAATAAATATTGATCTATCAAATGGTTAGATTACCATCAACTAATTTTATTTGAGTTCTTCTATTCTGAACAAACCCAACTTTCGCCTAATACCAATTGTTGAAAAAAAAAATTATTAATGGAACAAAACAGACTACAATAATTCAAAAAATGAAATGAAAAAAATTAAGCTAAATGATAGAAAAAATAGATTTCAATTTTTTTCAAAAATCAAATTTTATTTCCAATTTTCAGGAAATTGTATTATTGTGATTGTTTGAATTGTTTTAACTGTGTGGAAAATTTTGAATTTTAGTTTAGTTTTATTTGTTGAAATTAGAATTGAAAAATATTAATAATTTAAAAAATAGAGAACAAAATAAATTTTTTGAATTAAAATCAATACTTTCCAACATAAAAATAAAAATACTTTTGAAAGAATTTTCAAAAATTAACTTAATTGCTAATAAAATTAATATATTACTTTTTTTTTCGTATTATCAAAAAAATATGTCAAATTTTAGATTTACAAAAAATATACTCAGAATCAAATAAATCATTTAGATGATGTTAACTCATCCATTTCATAAAACCAAAACAAAAATTACACAATAATAAAGATTTTCTTTAAGATCTCAATACAGGATTTTCATTTGATTTTTAAAAAAATAATACTCTCTCAAAAGATCAAAGCAAAAATTAAACTATTTAAATCCACAAATCAGTTATATTATATAATTTTCATTTTTAAGAATGGGTGAATTTGATGATTTATTTAATTCTTGAATTCTTTCTTCTTCTTTTTTTCTTTTTTACTCGAAAGCTGAAGAAAATTTATGGTTTCTTTCTATTTTCCAATCAACAGTAAATCGAATTAATATAAATTAATGAAATCTAATTAGATTTTTCCAAATCCAATTAATATAAATAATAAAATCTAAAAAATTCTTCAATCAATCAAAAAAAAAATAAATAAAAAATAAAAAAAATAAAAAAATTACCAATTTATTAAAAATATAAAAAAAATAAAAAATGAAAAGGTGAATTGGGATTAGGACACAAAACTAATGCTTTAACACCTACCCAAATCAAACTTGTATTTCCTGTTGAAGACATTTCAAAAATAATAATTGGATACCAATTTTCCTTTATTCTGACAAATGATGGAAAACTTTATGTAGCTGGTTGTAAGCAAAAAACAGGGTTTGGTAGTGATTTAACAGAATTTAAACAATATCCACAATTTAAAAATAATAACACAATCATTAAAGATATTGATTGTGGTTATAATTTGTTTGTAATATTAACACAAGATAATGAAATTTGGGTTCAGGGGATATTTGGTGGTTTTGGCACCAGTAATTCACCAGTAATTAGAAAAATTCAAACAGGAAATAATCTAATCAATGATCTTTCATCTTATAATCAAATAAAATGCTGTGATCAAGATTTAATCTTCTTTTTAAAATCAAATTCATATTTAAGTCAAGATCTTGGAAAATTATTAAAAAATGGATACATTTCTGATTGTAATATCCAAGATATCCCAGTTCATAAAATATTAATTGAGACAAGGATTGGAAAATCATTTGATTTGATCAAAAAATATTTGGAATCAAATTGCAAATTAAATGAAATTCAAGATTTGTTAAAATGGATTTATTGTGATCAAATGATCAATTTCAAAAGAACAAATGAACTTTTAAATCATTTTGGAATCCAAAATGCACAAAAAACCAAATTATTAACAAATGATTTAAAACAATTATTATTTGATGAACAAACTTCTGATTTTAAACTTGTTGTAAAAAATGAAGAAGAGGATGAAGAAGAAGAAGAAGAAGAAGAAGAATTATATATTCATAAATTTATTTTAGCAGCCAGAAGTGGATTATTTTTAAATATGTTTCAAAATCTTGAAGAAAATTTACAAAAAGTCAAAGATTATTCTGGGAAATCATTAGAAACCATTGAATTATTAATTTCATTTTTATACACTGATGAACTACCCATCACTGCAGACACAGACCAAGAATTTATCAAAGAAGAATTTGAAGATATTGTTGATTATTATCAATTAAATCCCACAATTCCAATGATGGATATTTTTGAAAAAAGTTCTAAAAAATAATTTTTCAAGCAAATTCATTTTTTTAAACTGTAGTCAAAATTTTTTTACACACCAAAAGCCTATTTTTTTGAATATCCAATTTAATAAATTAAATCATTTAAACTTCAATTTAAAATTTGTAAACACCCAAAATTTTAAAATTTGAAAAAAAAATCTTAGTAAATAAATTAAATTCAGAAAATATATAATTATACCTTTTTTAAAAATTAGAATTTTTACAATGATCAAAATTTTCATATATTTCGTTTTAAAAAATTAACCTACTTTTTTTTCATAAATAATTTTTTAGGATTTAACTTGAATTTGGAAATTAAATTATTTTATAAAGAGTTAAACTTTTGTAGAGTATGGCTAATAATTTTAAATTTTTTATCAAATAAAAATTATTTTTCATAATTTTAAAGAAAACCGTAAAATTTTATTTGATAATTTTTTAAAAAAATAAAAACTTTGCACTATTTCTAAATTTCAGAATGAATTTGAAATTGTTTTTTATTCTAATGAACTTTTACTGTTTTTTAAAATTACCTAGGATTAATTGTAATTTTTATAAAAACTCTCAAATGTATAGTTTTTGATCACAAAATTTACCACAAGTATAATTTGCATACTTATTTCAAATATTTTATCTGTTTTTATGTTTTAAAAACAAATATTGAATGAATTGAAAAATTTTTATCAAAATTTTGGTATTTTTTATCGATCTATATGTTTTAAGAATTCTTCAAGACAATTACAATTTTCAGTTAATGAAAAAGAAAATTATGATTTTTTATTACAATTTATCGAAACATAAATTTATATATTATGTAAGTGTCATAAAGTGTGTTAATGTTCCTTTTAGTGTCGTGGAGTGCCTAGCTTTTGATTGACAATTTTCAAATAACAAAAAAAAAAATTTTGAGAGGATCTCATTAGTAAATAATTAAATTTTTAAAAAAATATTTCTTATGAGCTCATTTGCAAAAAATTCAATTCAAAAAAAAAAAAAGTTTCAAATTAATTCTCAATTCGAAAAAAATTCAATTACTTCTTTTTTTATATTTTCAAAGGGTTGAATTTCTTCAATTTAAAACGTTGTTTGAAATATCCCTGAAAATACCCAAAAAACGAAAATACCCAAAATTTTTTAACCACAAAAAAAAAACTGTTTATACAACCAGAAGTAACTCTAGTACCAATATACCCTTTTTGACGGTAAAATAACAATTTTACTTTCAAAAAAAATTTATTTTTTAATATTTTCTACTTTAAACCACTCTAAAGAGTTTTTGGTACCTTTTGAGTATATTTGAGTAATTGCTGGTA
Organism: Anaeramoeba flamelloides; assembly: GCA_027625915.1. Lineage (NCBI taxonomy): Eukaryota > Anaeramoebidae > Anaeramoeba > Anaeramoeba flamelloides. Next base: position 180,394 of record JANTQA010000012.1, on the reverse strand, counting down.
CTTATTTGTGTAAGTGTATATGTATGTCAGGGTATTGTTTGGGTATTTTTTGGTTTTGTATGGTGTGTGTTTGTATGTTTTGGTAAAACCATTTTCTTTTATGGAATGGGAAGTTAAAATAAGGTTTGGCTTGGGTCACTTTGTGTATGGTATGGATACGTATTGTAAGATGAGATATTATTCAGTTATTTTTTCGATTGTATTTAAGAATACAAAAATATTGGTATTGATACACAATTTGAAAAATTTTTTTAACAATTACCTTTTCTCTCATTTAGTGAATACCATTTTGAAATTTTAAACTTGTTATAGTCATCTAAGGTACCAATCCCTTACACACAAAATGGGTTGAATACCATTCCTAAAAATTGACATTTTTTGAATTTTGATATTTTTTAACACAAAAAAAAAATATTCATAAATAAAATTCTAAATTTTCCTTTGAACTGAGTATATTGGAACTTGGGGTTTCTCGAAGTTGTAAAAAATGAGTTTTTTCTGTAGTTAAAAAATTTTCGGGTATTTTCAAATTTTCGGGTATTTTCGGGAATATTTCAAACACCCAAATTCAATTTTTTGGAACAATGAAACCAAACATAAAGATTGTTTAGAAATACTGGAAATGATAAACTTTGTATTAGAGTCGAATATCATAAAAGGAAAGGCTGTACAAACCATAAATTTTTTAAAAAAAAAAAGGCTCAAAATTTTGATCACCTATTCATTGGAACATCTTGTGTAAAATTCCCAATTTCTTTAGAAAATTAAAATTGTTGATAATAAGAATTTATATTTGAAATTGTATGAAAATCAAAAGAAAATACAAAGCCTAACTTTTTTTAATGTTAATTTGGAGTTCCAAATTTAATTTTTTACAAATTGGACCTTTAAAAAACAAAATAAAAAAAAAAAATTTTTATAAAATGATAAAAAATGATTTTGATCTAAAAATTGAAATTTTAGTTTGAGAAGAATAATGAATTAAACTCATAGTCTATATTCTATTTTTTCAATAAAATTGGCCCCTTTGACTGAAAAAGAGTTTAGAATTTCTGTTTTTTACTTGTTTTTGAAAAGTAAATGTTTTCAAGAGTATGTTTTTGTTTTTATAAAATGAAGTCTATCTTGACAATATTACATTCTATCTTGTATAAATAGATGAAAATTTATTTATTCAAAGATCCTTAAAAATATTGAATCTTCTTCCAATTGATTGAAAAAACTTAAAGATATTTTTGTATTAATGACTATTGATATTTTTAAAGATCTAATTCTCTCTCATTATTAGACTTTTTATTTTTAAACGATTTTACCCTAGCTGTAGCAGAATATTTTGAAATAGTATAAAATTTCAGCTGATTAACTTTTTTTTTTTTTATTAAGGAATATTACTACATTTATGATTCTTGGCTTGCCCAAAATAAACTCCATATCAAAATCAATAGGACATTAAAAATCAAATTTTGAAAATAAATATTTTTCATATTTGAAGTAAGCTATTATAATATTAAAATTACTATATTAATATTAATTTCTACACTATAACTATTTGTTTTTCATCAAAAAATTAAAATAAAAAAATAAAAAAAAATTGGGTCATTTATTATGAAATTTAGTTTATATCATAATAAATAAATAAATAAATAGATACATATCACCAACCATAATAGATGATTGTAAAAATAATGCAAAAACTGTGGTTTTGTTGGAAATTCTTTAATAATAAACTAATTTTGATAAAATTTTATATTTAATTTTATTAAGGGATAAAATATTAGTGAATTATAAAAATATAAACTATTGGAGCAACCAATTCTTCAAAATATTAATTAAGGACTTTGTAAATCTTATTTATTTTTAATATCAAAGGTAATAGAGTGATTGTTTAGACAAGTCTGATACAATTAAACCCAATAATTCAACTCGATTTATTAACTTTGAAGAAATGATTTATTGTTTTTAAAAAAGTTAATTTTTCCCTGATTTAATTTTCAATCACAAGATCTGGATCCTTTTTTTGTAGGATTTTTGAGTTTCAAATTAGAAAGTGAAAAAGATTCTAAACAATTTTTGTTTTGAGGAAATCTCACTATTAATAATTTTGGAGAGTCTGTATTAACAAATAACTTTAACCTTTGATCTGATTTTAATAATACAATTAAAATAAATCAACTATTGAATCCCTTGAAGATCTAAAAAAAAATTGATCTTCTATTATATTCACAAATATTTATTGAATTTCTTGAAATTTCAAAGATTAGGCAATATTCTTTTTCAAATTTTCGACTATCAACAAGGAACTGTTGGTATTACAATCGGTTATTTGATAATATCTATTATTTTTTTTTATTACAATTATATAATTTGAATTCGTTTGATTTATATGGAATTCTTTAAAAAATTGAGAAATAATTGTAAAGTCTATTGATACCTTTAACCTTTGTGTCGTTAAAAACTCACTGTCATAATTAAGAATGAGTAATTAATTATTTATTAATAAATAATCAAATTAAAAATTATTTCCTCAGATTATAAGTCGAATTGCCCAGGTTTTAAAAAAGTATTTTGGGCTTGTTTTGTTTAAATTTGATTGGGTTTGTTAAAAAATATTGAGATTGAACTTGGAAGGTTGTAGAAAAATGATTTGATAAAATAGTCTCAGGTAAATATTATTTTGTTTGGTAAATACAATGTTTTACTGAACTATATTTTTTAAAAACAAAAAATTAAAAACTACAACTAGCTTCAACGAAATAAAAAAAAAAATAACAATTATTTCCAGAAACAATATAAAAAATTTTGAAAAAACACAAAAAAAAAACTTCTACAATGATTATTGAATCAACTGGACATTTTTTATTACTTTTTTGTTTATTTTTTTATTCATGTAATTTCTCTCAAAACATACTGTAGTCAAAATAAAGCGTGTAAAAAAAAATTTTAAAGCGTGTTTAAAAATAAAAAGCTTGTTTTTTTGTTATAGAAAACCTTACCTTTAACCAATCAAAGAAACTGATAATAAACCCTAAAAAAAAATATGGTATTGGTTTCTTAAAGTTCTATATTTAAAAAGAAATTAGAAAAATGAAGGATCAAATTGTATAATTTTTCTCAAAAAATAGAGTTAATTTTATATTTTTTACCAATCAAAAAAACATAAAAAATTCAAAACAATTGAGATTATTATTGAAAATTTTCAACTATTTGCATGCCAAATTTAAATTTTACGGAAAATATCCAGACCTTTACTTTCAAAATTGATTTGAAATTAGGTATACTATTTGGTAGTAGATTCGATGTTGCCTTGGAACAAGAAGAAAAAAAAAATCACGGATTATAATTGTTGGGCACACATAATTTTGATTACTGTACTTTGTTAATGACGTGTAAATACAAATTGTTATGAGGGTGTGTGGGAAAGGTAATATTTTATGAAAACAATCAGCTGGAAATGAAATTTGTTAAAAAGTATTTTGTTTTGTTTACTTTAATTGGAATTGCAAATGGTAAAAAAAGTTTTATTCAACTTTCCAATAAAAAAGATTTAGAAGTCATGTAACTTTTACAAATTTATTAATTCTCTGAAAATAATTAATTGGATTATTAATTTCCCTTTTAGAATTGGGTACTTTGATAAATTAATTTCATTCTTGTGGTTTAATGATTTTGGAAAGTTGATCCAAAATCTTGATCTTTTGATTTTAAAATTAACAGTAATTTGACATATCTCCTTTCTGACAAATTCATATTTGTATTTGAATTCCAAATGGGAAAAAATCTTCACTTCATTTACCATATTTTCTTTTTTCAAATTGATTTTTTTCGTTTGTCACAGCTACAACCCACTTCTAATTTGAGAACTCTATTTATGAAAAAAAAAACTGATAAATTAAGTGAAAATTTTTTCCCATTTATAATTCAAAAACCAGTAAATGTATGTCTGCTGTCAAAAAAAATTAACTTATGATTTAATCTTTTCAACTTGAATGAAATTAACTCTTCTTACTTTATAATAATTCTTCAAGCTTTTATTAATTTACTTTGTTTTTCATTTTTTCTCCTTTTTTTTTAATCATACAATAAGAAAATTAACAAATCAATGGGAAATGAACAATCAACTGAAGAAAAATTCAAAAATAAGCCAAGGTACTCTGTTCATATTTCAACTGACAAGGAAACCTACAAGCCAGGGGAGACCCTCTATTGCCGAGCGGTTGTTTTAGATTGCTTTACTCACAAACCAGTTCCAAAAACGGGTTTTGGGGGTGGCTATCCAATTTGTAAGATCACGAATTCCAAAGAAGAAGAAATTTTCAATCAGAATTTAAGAAACAAAATAGAAACATCAGTGTTATCGTTTAAATGGAAGATCCCTGAATCACAAAATGGAGGTGAGTACAAAATCGAAATTTATTTCAGAAACGGATGTGGTGTTCCGAAATTTGAACGAACTTTTACCATTCGCAAGTTCACATCAAAGAGATTCAAAACAGCTTTAAATTTCAAACGCAAGGGATACGCTGCCGGAGAAAACGTGAAGGCACAATTGAAAGTTGAAAGAACTGAAGGTGGCATTCCAGACCAAGCCATTGTGACTTGCACGGCACGATTGGATGAAAAAAAGATTTATCACAAATCCAATCTGAAAATTGATCAAGATGGAATCTTGGAAATCGCCTTCCAATTGCCAGAAAAGATCCTTGTTGGTGTTGGATCATTAAATTGTGTAATTACCGAAGGAGGATCCACTGAAACGACATCCAAAACATTACCTGTTGTATTAAAGAAAATGGATCTTAATCTTTATCCAGAGGGAGGACAGCTAATCAATGGAATTAAGTGTGGTGTTTATGTTGAAGCAAGAAACTTAATCACTGGCGATCCTGCAGATTTCCAAGCCATTTTAATTGAAAAAAAAATAGGAAAACAAAATGAAATCAAAAAACTTTTAAAAACAACAAAGGAAAGTGAAAAAGAAAAAGAAAAAGAAACGGAAAAAGATAAAGAAATGGAAAAAATAGTTAAAGGAGTAGAATTTGAAACATTACATGAGGGAAGAGGAAGATTTGAATTCACTCCACAAGAAAATTATGAATATTACTTAAAGCCAATAAAGCCACAGGGCTTGGATTTAATAAAATTACCAGAATCAAAAGCAAATGGGGTTAGCATAAGACTGAAAACACCTGAAAAGGAAAATCCATTTGGGGAACAAATTAGCATTATTGTAGGTGTAAATGTACCAACGAATGGAGTCTACACTGTTGGGTTATTTAAAAAAGAAGAAGAAATAATGTCACAAGACATTGAATTTACAAAAGGAGGATTTACAGATGAACGAGACATTCTTTTAGATCCCAAAAAATATGATGGTGTATTACGGATCACAATATTTGAAAAAATGAATACAAATCTTCTACCAATATGTGAGAGGTTAGTATTTGTTCAACCAAAATCACAATTGCACTTTAAAATTGATACCGAGAGGAAAAATTATTCTCCAGGCGATCAGGTGACAATAACGATCAAGTCCTTGTTGAAAGAAATTGGTGTTGAAAAAAAAGAAATTTCTCATCCAAGCTATGTTTGTGTCACTGTCACAGATGATTCTGTATATCAAATGAAAGAAAAAAGAAACCGAGCACCTCGATTACCTGAAATGTACTTTTTAGAAAATGAAGTTCAGGAATTAAAGGATCCAAGGGCCTATTTAAATTTGGATCTTGTTAATTCTGTTAGTGCAGACCAAGAAGATCGCGATATCGAACAAGGCAAGGAAATCGAACCTTCAATGAAAATTGACTTATTGTTAGGCACACAAGGTTGGAGAAAATTTGTTTATTATAAACCAAGAAATAAGTATAACCAATTAGTAAAAAAAAGCGACAAGGATCGTTTGCAAAGGCTTTTCAATGTTGAATGGCAAATTTATGATGGCGAGACAGATTCTGAGGGGGGAGAGGAATCCGATGAATCTAGTTCTGGTTTAAGTTTTTCTGATGTTGATTGCTCTCGTTCTGGTTCTGGTTCTGGTTCTGATTCTGATTCTGATTCTTGTTCTGATTCTGCTTCTTCTGCTTCTGATGATAAATTGAAGAAAGAAATTCCTTCCATGTCTGATACAAATGATGAAGAATTAGACATTACTAAAAAAGAAACAATTATGAAGAAAGAATTAGATGAAAATGAAATCAAATTAATGGAAGATTCTGACGAAGACGAAGATTTTTCTTCTGATAAAGAAGAAAAAGAACAAATGAAGCGCCCAAGGAAAATAGAATCATTAGAAGCAGTTCGTGTATATGCTCATGAAAAGCGATCAAATTGGAATGTTGAAAAAAGAATTGATTTCACTAATACCCTATATTTTTCAAGTTTGATTGAAATTAATCCACAGATTAATGAACAATCAAAAGAATTGGGCACAAGCATATCCTTTGATTTAAATGACGAAGTCACATCCTTTAGAGTCTTTGTTGATGGGTTTGATTCTGAAGGCCATTTAGGATGCTCGCAATCCTTTGTCTTTAATTCGCAAAAGCCCTTTTATATTGAGCCCAAATTGCCCACAGAAATTACAGGTGGAGATCAAATGATGATCCCCATAACGATTGTCAATTCACTTGACAGGAACCTAAAGCAAGTATTGATCAAAGGAACAGTACAAGGATCTGGGCTGATGATTGATCAGAAAAATCAAACATTTAAAACGCAAATGGAACCAGAACAAAGAATTGGGCATGTTTTCACAATGAAAAGCCAAAGTTGTAAAAAGGAAACAAATTCAATAACCATCTTAGGCAAATCAATCAATCCAAATCTTCAAGATCGAATTAAGAGAACATTATTAGTCAAGCCACCAGGGTTTCCTTATGAAATCAGGTCTTCTGGAATTTTAGAGGAAAATAGCGAAACAGAAAGCTTTCAATTGCAAATGCCCCAAACAATTATTAAGAACACCATTAAAACAAATATTTGTGTTTACCCTTCACCAAGTTCTAATATTACTGAATCCTTAAAGGCACTAATTAGACAACCATATGGGTGCTTTGAGCAGACTTCAAACACAGTTTACCCAATGGTTATGGCAATACAGTATATGAAAAAACAGCAAAAAAATGTAAAGTTATCGGAAAAGGATGAAGAATTTATGGAAACTGCATATAAGCATTTGGAAAAAGGATATAAAAAATTAGTTGGATACGAGTCTTCCAAAGGCGGATTTGAATGGTTTGGAGAAGACCCCGCACATGAAGCATTAACAGCGATGGGGATCATGGAATTTTCTGATATGAGCAAAATTTGGGATCAAGTCGACACAAAAATGCTCAAGAGAACCACAGATTGGATTTTTTCAAGAAGAGATGAAGAAAATGGTGGGTTTCTTAGAAATTCTAGGTCATTGGATTCCTTTGGCAGAGCACCAAAGCATACCACAGACGCATACATTGTTTGGGCGCTAACCAAGGCAGGAATTGGTTATAGCGAATTGGAAAGGCAGTTTGAGAAATTGGAAACAGATTCCAAAACGAAATACAAGGACGATTCTTACTATTTGGCCATGGCTGGATTGGCTCTGTTCAATGTTGGATTTATTGACCGCTCCAAATATTATGCAGAACAATTAATCGATTTTCTGGACAAGAAAACTGGGGAAGTGAAACGATCAATGAGCTCGATCACCAATTCACAAGGATCAAATTTGTCTGTCGAAACCACAAGCGTAGCAATGCTATTGTGGTTGGAACACAATATGGCTGAAAACGTTATCATGACTAATAAATTTATTCACTCGAAAAACAATAACGGTAGATTTGGTTCTACTCAGGCTACAGTCTTGGCCTTAATGGCGCTTATTAAATACGACGAAATAATGACAAAGTTTGAAAAAGAGGGCCAAATCAATTTGATATTAAATGACAAAATTATCCAGACAAAGGAAATCGTTCAAGGTGAAAAAAATGCAATTTATTTTGATGACATCAGTGAATCATTAGAAAAGCTGCTGATTGAAAAGAAATTTGAATCATATTTGAAAATTCAAATGATCAATGGCTGTACTTTGCCATTCTCTTGCTTTATAGAATCTAAGGTTACCAAAAATTTATCAGATCCTGAAAAATGTAATATTGTTTTTGATTCAAAACTAAATGTTGGCAAAAATAACCAAATCAAAGAAGGTGAAGGAACTGAAATTAAAGTAAATCTGAAAAATAAATTACAAGAAATGGGTCTTGGAATGGTCGTCGCAATAATTGGATTACCTGCTGGGTTACAACCTAGATACAAAAAATTATTAGAATTGAAAAAAACAAATGTTATTTCTCATTTTGAATTATTTGGTGCGAGAGAAGTCGTATTTTACTGGCGATGTATGGCCCCAAATCAAGAAATTTATTTCACCTTCGATGTTATAGCAGAGTTTCCTGGGATTTATTATGGAACTTCAAGTAGAGCCTACGTTTATTATGATGACGAAAATAAATTTTGGAATGAGCCTTTTAATATTGAAATTATCCCTAAAATTAAATATTAAATTTTTTTTTTTATTCATTTTAATAATTCTTAATCATCAAATTATAAATTAAATACCAAAAATTCGGATGTAGTTAAAACATTTGAAAGAATAATAATACATGACTTTACATTCAATTTAATAAATTATTTTGATTTTTACAAACAATTTTTTCATTTTCTGTCTATTTAAATTTTTTTTCATTTCTTTTTTTTTTTTTTTCGAGTTAAGCTATCTTTTTATGTTTGATCAGGTTTTTTTTTCAATGGTTGATTGAAAGTTAATGTTGTGTTTTTGTTAAATAGAAAAATTCGAGATATTTTGGTTGATGATATCTTATCGTTTAATCGATCATCAATTGTTGGTGTAATTTTTACCAATTTAACTATATAATTTTAATATTCAGCTTCTATCAAAATTTTTTACATATATATATATATATATATATTGGGTTATTTTTTTTTAAAAAAAGATTGCTTATAAATATATTAATACTAGGTAAGTTAAATTTGCCTTAATTTTGATTTTTGGAAAAATCAAATGTATTTTTTATTTTTGCCTATTTTTGATTTTTTATGTGTCCAAATTTCTGGAATGGGATATATTTAAACAAAGTTATTTTTATTCCAAATTTTTTTTTTTGATATATTTTTTTTGGTTAATTGGAGTCAAAATATCAACATTTGGATGAAACAATAAAAAAATCCAAAATTAAATTTTTTTTTTTTATTTATAACTTCTAAATTAATTATAATTTAACCAAAATAGAATTTTTTTATAACTTTTTCTTGTATCATATTTCAAAGAAAATAAGGATAATTGAGTCGATAAAATATTTATAAAAAACAAGTTGAGCACATTTTTCTTCAAAAAACGAACCATTACTTTATTAAATAACTTTTCATTAAACAAATTATTTTCTGGTTTTTTTATTTTATGGAAATCAAACTATTTTAAACACAAAATCTTCAACTGAATTGATTGTTTTTGTTCAGTCATAAATTCTATTTTAAATCAAAAAAATTGAAAAATTTAAATAATTTTTTTTGAATATTAACGTAATTTGGTAATAAATTCAAAAGATTGTATAATACTATTTTTTAATAAACATATCAACAAACAATTGAATAAATAATTTGTTTAAAGATCTAAAAATGAAAAAAAAAAAAAAAAAAAAAAAAAAAAAAAGTTTCTTTAGGTATTAGAGTCAACTGGAGATTCTTCTATAATTAAAATATCTTACAATTGGGTGATAAAAGTACTACATGGTTTCTGTAACTTTATAATTATAAATTTTATTGAACAATAATTTATTACTTTTTTTTGCTTTTGATCACTATTAAAAATAGTCATTTTTAATTTTTTTTTTGTTTTAATCAATTTTTCCAAATCTAAAAATAGAGAAATCAAATAAAAGTAATAACCGAGTCTGTATAAATTAATCTGGATTTTGAACGTATTAAGAAAAATTTTTGTTCAATTTATTAATTACAAAGATTTCATTAATAATCATCAATATAAAAAACACTGGAATTAATTATTTTCGTTTACTTTCAATGAAAATATTTCAATAAATCAATTTATTCCCAATATGTAAGTAATAATTAGTTAAAATAATATTATGGTTTATTATTTAATTATTTATATATTAGCAAGATTTGATTAATAAAACTTATTTTTAAAGGGATTGAAGATTCTAGGAAACTAGTTCCTGATTCTGAATTTGGTTTCAAAAATAAAAACTAAATAAAAAAAAAAAGGTAGTAACAATAATAGCTGTACTTAATTTATAATTAAAGCTTCAAAAAAAACTCAAAGATAAATATCAAAATGAGATATTTTTTATTGTAACAATCAATCTCAAAAAAATAATTTAATAAATTAATATTAATTTTTTGTCAATTTCTGGCAAAATGGAAACTACCTAAAAAAAAATTATGTCTCTTCTAAACATTTGAAAATGTTGAATTACAGTCTGTTCCACTTTTAAGATACAAACTTTCAAAGAAATTTAAGGCATAATAAACTTCCCAATTTAATGTACAAAGTTCTAATTCCAGAATTATATTTCATAAAAAAATTCAAAAAAACATGTTGCTTAATTTGAAATTTTATTATTCCTTAAAATTTAATTGAAAGTTTGTATCTTTGAATCGGAACAGACTGTAAATATTCTTGTCTTCAACTCAAAAGTGGTTGATAAATTCAAATATTAAAGGGGAAAGAGGATCTCCTTAATAAAATTCTATTGCTTTTTTTTTTTTTATCAATAATATTTTTTGTAATCATAATTTTGATTTTTTAGTATTTACTTTATTTATTGAGAGTATAGTGGACTAATATAAGACTAATTGTATCAAAGTATCCAAGGATTAAGAATAAACCCAAGTATTGATAAAACTTTTCACATTAAAAACCAATTTTAGGAAACAACTATTTAGGAATTTAGCTTAAAAAGGATAAACATTTAAAAATAGACACAAAAAAGTAAAATAGAATTTTAAAAAAATCAAAATGATTTTGAACAAACAAAAATTATCTAATGGTATAAAATTACAAAAATTTTTAAATCTAAATGTATTTGGCACATTTTTTTTTATAAATTAATGAATTAATAATATTTAATTTAACCCATAAAGAGTTTAACTTAATAGTTGTTTGGATAAATAAAAAAAGTCAAAATTTTTAAAAATTAATCCATATTCTCGAAGAATAATTTATTAAAGTGAATCAAAAAATGATAAAGTCAGAATTTTGATATATAAAAGAAGATTTAAACTCAAAAAGAAAATTAGAAATTCTTGTTATTGAACATATATCAAAAAGAGCAAAATTTTCAAAAAAAGACAACTTAAGGGAGTAGCCACGGTAAAGGAAAATTTTTCACTTTTGTGCAATTCTGAAGAGGATCAGAAAATAACATTTTTTACTCTGGTTGTACCTCATTGGTTTTTATTATTTAAAGTACTTCATTCATTAGATTTTGGAATTTTTTTTTCAAAGTCTCAAAGAAATTGCTACAATAGAATGTTGAGTTGAATTACTTAAAATAGTGTTTTGAATGTTGAATGACTTATCTTTTATTCTTCTCTCAACATTCTATTGTGGCATTTAATTTTTTCATTTTTTATTTTTTCATCATTTTTGAGATTTTTTTAATCCTGACAAGATAAAGCAATTAGAAATATTTTTTTATTAGTGGCATTTAGGATTAATGGATTTTGTTTAAAAAGAACAACAATATTACAATTGAGAGAATATAAAAGGAAACATAAATGGGACTTAAATAGTTAGAAGAATTCCAAAATTAGAATAATTAAGTAGAATTATTACTTGTTAGGGTTGTAAAACGTTGGGTTTAGTGGAATATGAGAAGTGAATATGATTATATGTTATCAAAGTTTAAACCACAAAATAGATACACTTTTTATTCAAAGAATCTGAAATTATCTTCTCCCAGAAAAAAAAACTAAACCCCATTCCAAAAATTTGGACACATCTAAAATCAAAAATAGTGAAACTAAAACTCAATTTACTATATTCTCCCAAACCTAAAATAAAACCAGATTTAAGTAACATAGTATTAATGGTTTTTTAAGTAATCATTTTCATCCAAATATAAGAAAACAATATAAAACAAAAAATCAAAACAAGTGTGTCCAAAAAAAAATGAAACGAGCTGAAATGAAAGAGTTTGAACAAAAAATATATTGGTAGATTTGTTAAAATTACACCAACAATGGTTGATCGATCAAATGATAAGATACCATGTACCGGTTGTATGTGGATTTATCACTTGAAGAAACTCAACTGTAACCATCTAGTAACCATCTATAAAAAATTTTCAGATCTAACTAAACCGATTAAGTACCTGAAAAAAAGAAAATGAAAACAAAAACAAAAACAAAAAACACAAAAAATGATATAGTTTGTTGAATTAAAATTAATTTCCAAATTGGATGTAAATCATGTTTTTGTTATTCTTCTAACTGTTTAAACTGTGTCCAAATTAATCGAATTAAGTTTATTTTAATAATAAAATAATAATAATAATAAAACTAAACTATTTTTCAGTCAAAGGGGCCCAGTTGTAATGTTATAATACACGTGTTTAAAGGGTTTTCATAGATATTAGAAGAAAAATTTTATTTTGGAAATTTTCAAAATTGAAATCATTTTTTCACATTTCTACACATTTTTGTTTTTTTTTTTCAATTTTTTTTTTAAAAATGTCATTCATTTGCAAAAAAATTTTTTTATTGCAAGATCAATAGTCACTTGGTAAAAAACGTGTTATTCTAATGTCATTGAAACCATGTAAAGATTGTTGAGAAATTATATTGTTTTCTATTGCAATTCAATTTGATCTTTGATCTTGATATTTGTTTAATAAAAGTGAAAAATTTTCACTTCATTTTCATTTCCTTTTTCAAATAGAGACCACAAATACCAACAAACGTTGTTTGGGGGCTTAATTTCTAAAAGAAAAGTATGGAAAATGAAGTGAAAAATGTTTCCTATTTATTATTCAAATACCAGTAGAAGTTCAAAACAAACATCCTTGTTTTTCTCAATAGGGCCCTAAGAATTTGAGTTTTTCAATTTTTAAGAAAATCTATTGATTAATTAGTTTTCTTTCAGACATGTATCAACATTTCTTTGAAGTGTATTATTCTCTTTATTTCTTATTTGTTCTTCAACGGTCAATTATATAAAATAATTGATATTTGAAAAAAACGTTGGGCCCCTTTGACTGAAACAGAGTTTATTTTATCAATATAATCTCTTTTTTTTTATTGTTGAAAATTACTAAAAAAAAAAATATCAAATAATTTTTTTAAAAAAATTTTTAGAGAATCTACGATCACACGCCACTAAAATAAAATGTTCTTATCTCATCTCTCTCAAATTTTTATCATGTCTTATGGTGTAGCTACTCCCTTAAATATCAAACTGCAAATATAAAACTGAAAATGAAAAATTGCTAGATACAGATATTAAATCAAAATAGAGAAAATTTAATCATAATTAGTTCTGGATGGAAATTTCAAGTATATTTTAAAAAATATTTGGGATAATAGTAATATAAATGAACTGGATTATCATCAAGTTCCATGAAGTGAATCTTTTTTCCAGATTACAAAAAAATTGAGTTCAATCAAAGAATAAATTCAATTATTTAAAATTCTAGCTAGATTAATTGACATTTTTTTTAAATGTTAAAGAATTGGGTAAAATCAGATATTTGATGATTCTGGCTTTATTAACTGATATTTTTTTGACATTTACTCTTATATTCTGAAAATCTGACATTTTACAAATAAATAGATAATTAAAAATAAATTAATATTTGTTTTTGTTTTTCTTGTTATTTTTATGTAAATCAATTGATTATATAATCAAAAAAAAAAAAAAAAAAAAAATTATAACCCTTTTATTGGGGGGATCTCTGTTTTATTCTTGTGATTTATATATTTACCAAATAAAAATAAAACTTAAGAAAAATAATCTAAAATTTTTTATAATTTAAGAAATATAAAGTATTTTTTATATTACACAATTCTTTTAAATTCAACAAAAACAATTCTTTTTCTAAAATTAAAAAAAAATCTAAGAATTATAAATCTTTCAAAATATAAGGGTTCTACTTTCATATTAAAACTAAGAAAATTCACCAAATTATCTAAATAGATATTTTTTTTAAGTTTATAATAAGATAAAAATAAAAACAAAAATATGTAATTTAGGTAAAAAATATTTCAACCCAAGAAATTATTGAATGTATCAATTAATTTTTTATGATGCTCCTCATTCTATAAAGAAAGTCGAATAATTTGGAATATAAAAAATAAATATAATTAATAAAAATAATAAAAAGAATATCTTAAATAGTATTTTTAAATAAAAAATTATTATTAAATTTATCATTTGATTAATGCTACCGAAAATTGTAATTGTTTTTTAAATTTTCTGTAGAAAATTTAGAAATTAAGGAAAGCGTAGTAAAGTTCAGTAAATTGCTGTAGAGTGTGACCAAGTGCCTTCAAGTATCTAGATTTTCCAGAATATTAAAAAAATAAAAAAAAAAAAGAATTGAGTAAAATCAAAGATATTTTACTCAATTCATTTAAATTCTGGAAAAGTTAATGGTTGTTTTTTATTTTCAATTGTAGAAATAGAAAAAAATATTTAAGAAATTTTCCGTAATATCAAAAATTTTAAAAAACTTAACGGAAGTGTCATTTAAAATTAATTGCCTTTCTTCAAAATAAAAAAAAATGTATAAAGTGTAGTATTTTTAAGAAAAAGAATTAGTTCTTGAAATATTCATTTTTATAACTTTTTTCGTTATTATTAGTTTTTTTAAAAAAAAGTTCATCAATTCTTTTTTTTATAAAATCCCTTACAAGATAACATACCAATAGCAAAAAAACAATAAAAGTAACAACTTGGCACATTGTACAAAAATGCCAATTCAGTTCACTTTACTTGGTTTTATATGAGATAAATTGTCATCAATTCTCTTCAGTTGCTTTAGATCTGTTTAATTTACTTAAGATCTAACAAAAATAAATTCAATTTCCTAATCATTACCAAGTCTACAAATTTTTATCATGATTTTTCATCCCTTTTACTACCCAAACATAAAAAAAACAATAATAGGATAAACTGAAGGAAATGAAGGAACTAAAGTAACCCAATCAAATGAAAAAAAGATATTTGGAAAAATTAAAATAGTCTAAAAAAAAAATATTATCAATTCTTATATTTATTTTATTTATTTTAGAATAGAGAAAATTACTTTTCTCCTGTTGTCCGATAGGGTTTTTTTTGATTTTAGAAGTAAATCGAAAATTAAAATAAATTTTCTTTTCAAAATGAAAACTCATTTCTCAAAAGTTGGCTAATCAAATTTAACATAATACTTATGTAAACTGTTACTTTATTAACTTTACCAAAATCATTAAAAACTCCATTTTAAAAAGTTGCAACCCACCAAAGATAATAAATTGAAATATATATATATATATATCTTTTATTATCCGAGAATATCTAATTATAAAAAATGATTAAAATTTTTCTTTTAAATCATTCAAAATATAAAAAATCATAATATTTAATAAAATATATAAAAAAAATAAAATCAAAAACTAGAAAAAAAGCTAATCACAATTTTTTAAATCAGTGTTATAAGGTTACTAGCCTTAATTTCAAGTATTCACTGTATTATATTTCTCTTTTCAAAATATAATTTAATAAAACCAAAAATTTAATCAAAAAAAAAAAAAAAAATTTAAAATTTAAAGATTCAGCACTGATTTGTTTTACACACTAGTTTACTTTTTATTCTTTTCACAACTAAGTAACTGAATGAGATTACGATTTCAAAGTTTCAATATCATGTTATACTTGTAAAATCTTTTTTTGAGAAACTATTCTTACAATTATAATTTTTTTACAAATGGTAAAATGAACCTACTTTATTAAATAATAAAATTTATCTCATTTATTAGGCATGTTCCAAATTTTATAACATATTTTATAACAATAAAAAAAATCTATTGAATTTTGATTTTTTCATTCAACATGTTACAAAAAAATTTATTAATCCAAGGATTTTTTATTAGAAATTTTCAATTTAAAATTTATAATATTTTGTTTTTATATAATACATATCTAGCATGAGGGGTATATCTATCTAATTTTCATTAGGGTAGGAAAACAATTTTAAAATCAAAAAGAAAATAACTACACATCAATTTCCACAGCTTAAATGATATATTAAATAAAAATTGAGATCAGAAACTTTTATATTTTTTATTATAATATTATCTTACCAACAAACAAATTGAATTATTTTTAAGAATCAATTAATGAACAATAATTAATAATTTTAGGGTATTTAAATAGTTTAATCCAAATTGAGTTTAATAAATATACTTTATAATAAATTTGTACTGATTTTTTTTGGAAATGACATATTAAATAAGTAATCTTAATGAGAAATTAGAAAGGAAATAAAATTATGGTTCAAATAATGATCTGCATGACAATAAACAGGAGGACCATCATCAATTTAGAATTATCATTATCATCAATTTGTTTTTTTTTTATTTTATTTTCAATTTTATTTGATAATTTGTCATTTTTTATAATTTTTTATAACTTTTGGGACAAATTAAATAAATTATAAATGAATAAAAGTTGGTTTGTTTGATAGAAACCAGAAACATCATTTTCTAAAAAGAAATTGATTAAATTATTGATATTATTTTGATTAAAATTTTTTAAAATAGTTTTTACATTTTTAGTTGTTAAGATTAATTGTTCTGTTGATTTTAAAGGGGTATTTTTTGTTGTTGAGTTATTATTATTATTCTCATCGTTCTCATCATTTGTTATGTTATTATTATTCTTAATCTGAATCTGGATATCATTATTGTTATTCTTACCATTATTTAACTTGTTTGTATTATTATTATTGTTGTTGTTGTTGTTATTATCATTAGTTTTAATTTTTTGGATATTGTTATTATTATCTTTTTTATTTTCTTTGTTTTCAAAATCAAAAGTAAAATGTAATGGAGTTAAATTTAAGTTATAAAATTCTGACAGAAAAAATGGATAAAATTCAGGAATTGTAGACAAATAATCAGTAACTTGATTGATTGATTGATTTACTTTTTCTTTTTCCTTTTCCTTTTCCTTTTCATTTCCATTTACTGTTTCCTTTTCCTTTTCCTTACCCTTTTCTTTTTCATTTTCCTTTTCTTTCTCCCTTCCCTTTCCCTTTCCCTTGAGTTTTTCTTTTAGATTTTCATTTTCCTTTTCATTTTCTAATTGAGAAGGAGAACTATTTAAAATCAGATCTCGAAATAAATTTGATCTTAAACAAAGAATAAATTTATTAATTTGAATTGATTTGATTTGAAGATCATCATTTTTATTTTCATTCTTATTTTCCTGTTTCTTGTTTTTTTTTAGGTTGATTTGAAAAACTTTTTTTTCAGAATTTGCATATTTCTTGATATATTTTTCGAAATCATTTAATAATTTTTCATTTGAAAATAAATATTTCCTCATTTGAGTTTCAATTTTTTTTCTCTCTTTTTCTTTTTTTTTATAATCTTCTTCTTTTTCTTCTTCCTTATTTTGATTTGTTTTTTGGTTGGTATTGATATCCTTATTAAAGTTATTGGCTTGTTTCTCAAATTGGATGGGATTTAATAATTTGAAAATTTCCAGAATAATTGGCTTTTCTTGAAAATTAAAAAAAACATGGACAATATAACCATTTTAGAAATAATTGTTTTTGCCTTTTAGTTAATGCATTTTTGAATTGATTTTTAATTGTTTGCCATTCTTTCCCAATTCTCATCAAGATTATTTCTTCTTCTGCAATTAAGATGTTTGGGAAATCATTTGTTAATTCATTATTATTGAAATTGGAATTGAAAAATGATGAAGAAGAAGAATGTGAAGATTTGGAAGAAATAAATTGATTATAATAATTCTCAAAATCTTTTATTAATATTTCATTTGAATTTATTAAATCAATTGCACTTTTTTTCGTTATTGGATCTTTGATTTTCAATAAAAGATTTCTTTTTGAAATAATTTCTTGGTCTGTTTTTTCATTATTTGCAAATAATAAATGGAATAGAATTTCAATTTGATTATGAAAAATGGCTGTATGGAAAATTGTGTTTTCCCCTTTTGAATTTGGGTGATGGTTTTTGAATAAATTAGATGAAGATAGGTTTATTAAGGGGATTTTTTTGATTTGAATTAATTTTTGGAATAATTGTAAATTTCCTTCTTTGACTGATTTGGTTAACTTTTATTGAAAATTGAGATTTCTTTTGATCAACTTGAAAATTTTGTTTCGATCTTTTTTATTAATCTTGTTCCCCGAAATATTTAGTTTGAGAATCGATTTATTGATTTGGAAGGATTGTATAAATTCTTGAACTAGTTTTTCTTTCTCTTCATTATATACATAGTATCCCATTTGGTTCTCATGAAGATCCAATTCGGTGAGTGTTTGGTTGCGCTTGAGTGTCTCAGTGAGGTATTTGGTTCCTTTGGATCCAATTTGATTCACAGAAAGATCCAATACAGTAACTACTTTGTTGATCTTGAGAGCTTCAGTTAAGGCTGCCATTCCCTAGTCTCCAATTTTATTTTTAGAAAGATCCAAGTCTGTAATTGATCGGTTCTCCTTGAGGGCTAAACTTAGAAATTTCGTTCCTTCTGTTCCAATTCCATTGGTGCAAATGTTCAATTGGGTAAGTACCTGATTTTTCTTGAGGGCTTTACTTAGTGATTTCATTCCCTTGGATCCAATTTGATACCCAGGAAAGTCCAATTTAGTAAGTGTTGTGTTTACTTGTAAGACTTTACTGAAAAATTTCATCACCTTGCTTCTAATTTGATTTCTGGTAAGGTTTAACTTGGTAAGTTTTCGGGTTTTTTTAATCGCTTGACTAAGAGATCTCATTTGACGACTCGAAAGGTTCAGGTTGGTAAGGGTTTGGTTTACTTTAGAGATCGACTTAAAGCTTTCATTCCTTTGTCTCCAATCTGATTTGAAGAAAGATCCAAGCCCACAAGTGTATGGTTTATCAGGAGTGTATAACTTAAAGTCAAGATTTCTCTATCTTGACTTGGAAAGCCAGAAAGATCCATTTTATTAAGTGATTGGTCATTTAACAATAAATTTTCCAATTTCCTTTTAAGTTCTAGATTTCCACCGCTCATTAATTATTTCAAAAATAATCAACAACAATTTAAAATAAAAACTTTTGTTTTTTTTTTTCTTCTTTTTTGATTATTTTGAAGAAAAATATTTCTTGTTATTGAGTTTTTTGTTTTTTGTTTTTTAGGAAAATTCTAATTGGAGTATTTTTAGTAAGTTCAATAATTCTTTTTAAAAACAAAAAAAAGAACAAGAATAGGAAAAAATAAAAAACGGAAATAAAGATCTCCTATTAAAATTGTCTATTTAAAAATTTTTATTATTAATTTTTTTAGAGTTCTTTCTCTAGTTATTTTATTCTTGATTGATTTTATTCTCTTTTCTATCATTTTGTTTTTGATTTTTCATGAAATTTTATTATCTTCTTAAGGGATTAGCGTCACCATAGATTTCTCTAGAATCAAAGTATGTTGTAATTGGGTGTAAATGATATTAGTTTACCATGGTTCAAATAGTTTCTGTGACTCTAAAAAATCTACTGATAAATTCAAATAAATTTCATGAAATTTTTTGTTCATTTTCCATTTTTACAAATCTTCAAACTATTTCTTATCAATCAGTATCTGTCAAAGAATATTTTGAAAAACAACTAATTTTACAGAGTTTCTTAACACTTTACTACATAAAATTCTCTATTCAAAGCTTGAGTATAATAATTTCAAAAAGGAAAATCAAGTAAAAATTTTCGACCATTTATTAGAATTTATCAGTATTATAAATCTTATTGCTCAATAAATTATTACATTTTTTACGAACAGATCACTATTAAAAAATTTTCATTTTGAAATTTTTTTTTGATTCCTTTTCCAAATCTAAAAATAGAAACCCAAAATAATAGTATTCTGGTATTTAATAATTTATATTTAGACCTTCCAAAAGTAACTATTTTTAGAATTTTTAAATTTCAAAGATTAACTCAATAATAATCAACATAAAAGTACAAAGAACTGATTAGTTTTGTTTGCTTTTGATAATTCTACTTATAGCATCAATATATTTACATGAGTTGAGAAATAATTTGACAAAAAACTTTATTCATTAATTATTTAATTTAAAAAAAAAAACGAATTTTTTAGTAACTAATCTACATTTCGCCATAAATTTAAGAAATATATTTTATGACTTTGTAGTCTGAATATTGATAATTAAATCTTTAAATTTATGGCGAAATACAGATTTTATTCTGAATTTGCTGGGTTTTTTACTAATACATAGATCATTTTTAATTGATGAGATAAACAAATATTACTACTTTGAAATCGATTTTTTAGAGACATTTGAACCATGTAACACTAATGTGTTTATGTCCAATAACAACATACTTTGATCCTAGGCTTCTCCCGGGTAGACGATAATCCCTTAAGGGAATAACAATTCAAAAAAATCTAATAATGAATTTAATAGCGAAATTCCAAAATAATTTTTACCACATCTTGAAATTGAAAAATTGAAGTAAAAATATTATTACTACAATAATATCAAACTTACTTTTAATGTTCTTTTCGGAAATGGATTATTGTTTTTAATAGTTTGTTCCATTTTTCATTTTTTAAAATAGTAAAAAATTCAAATTATTGTTGTTAAAATAAAAAGTGAAGAAAAGTTTAATCTGTGTTTGAAAAAAATAAATATGTTTTTTTTTTGTTATAGAAGACCAATACATCAACAGTTCAAAGAAATCAACAATAAAAACAAAGTAAATATGGGATTGGTAACTTAAAGTTTTATTATTTAAAAGGGAATTTTAAAGAATAATTAGATTAAAGTGGAAAATTGATCTAAAAAAATCGATTTAATTTTTGAGAACTTTTTAGATCATAGGAAAAACTAAAAATTTCGAAAAACTTGAGAATATAACAAAAAATTTTCAACTAATTACATTTCTAATGTATTTTATACAAAAAAATCAAGGAGTTTCCTTTCAAAATTGATTTGAAATTGGTTATTTTGTTTTTGAAGTGTATTTTGGTACACACCCTTTTAAAATAGTAAGATTTCTGTATTCTTCATAGAAAATTATTTTTAAATATTATTCAGAAATACAATGATCAATATAATTTGTTAAAAACGACTATAATCCAAGTTTAAAAATATAAAATGTGCTTCTTTTCTTCTTGTTCCAACAGCAGTATTTAATTTACCACACAACAATAGATCTACGTTCTAAAATAGCCCAGAATAAAAAATCTACTTAATTTCAAAAAAATTAAAATAGTTATTTTAAACTTGAAGAAAAATATAATATTTGATTCAAATAACAGTTGAAAACATTTTTTTCTTATTATTGAACAAAAAAATACAAGAAAAAAAAACCATACCCTTAAATTAAAAAAATTCTCCCAAAAATACTCTATTAAAACATTGAAAATTCAACTTATAATTTTAAGAAATACTTTTTTAACTCGATTATTTATTAATCAATAATTAACAATCCGATTTTAATTTACAAGTGAGTAATTAAAAACACAAATATTAAATGTATCTATTGACTTTACTATTATATATCAATTTTTCCAAGATTTTCGTTGAAATAAAAAACTAATTCAATATAAATAATTCTAATAACAAAATAATAATAGATATTAACAAATAATTTATTTAAATACTAATTTTTACTTGTTTATACTCTTGAATATTTGTAAAAAAACATTTTATAATTTTTTAATTTCAAGAAATGGATGAATTATTTGTGAATAAAATAAAAGATCAATTTTTTTAGGATCTCCATGGGTTTAATATAGGATTTATTTTTCTTGTATTTTTAATAAAAGATTAAAAATTCAAGCTTATTTGATGTGAATACAAATTAATAGAAATTCTTAAAACTGAGATTTCTTCAAAATAAGAATTTTTGGGAAATTTTTCAATTTCTATTTTGTGATTCAACAATCATAAACAAAAAAGGATTGTGATCTTTTGACTTTACAATACGATTTTGGAAAAATAAACTTATTTTTAAAAAGATAATTCATTTCTCTTAAGTTTGATAAAAGAAGCTTCTTATTGGGTTTAATTATATCCCATGTAAGTAATTGCTCTCTTACCTTTATGGAAAAATAAAATAAATAGAAATTACTAGTTCCCCAATCCTAAAAACAATTCCATGTTTATTATTTTCAAAAAAAATGAAATATATCAAAGTTTTGGTGTGGAAAAATAATTTCAGTTTTCAAAATTAAATTTTTACTTCTAATATCGGTTCAAATTCTTTAATCAAGTACAATTAATTCTACCACAGGTAACCCTTGATTATAAAATAGATTTTTTTATATTTTTTTAGGATTTTTTGTTGCTATTGAGATCATCTAAATCTTATTAAACTTTTTTTTTGTTATTTGATTTTTTTTCAACTAAAAGATTACAATTTAACAAGGCCATTTTTAGCGATATGCCAATCAGCGGGTTAAATATTTCTTGAGCATGGAATAAAACCATATTATGTGATTAAACACACAAGAAGTATTTATTTATTTTTTTTCATAATTTTTCATTATATGGTGATGATATATAATAATAATTTGAAAAGAAAGTAACTTTAATTTTTATACATGTTTGTATAAAAACAATAAAATAAATTTTCAAAAATTATATGAATCTTGAAATTGCCCAATTCAACTAGCCGAAATCAAAATTTATAGGTACATCAACCATTAAGATAAAAAATTTATCTTTTTTACAAAATTTCAAATAGAATTAGAAAAAAGTTTTATTTTACTTTGGCTAAATTAATATTGTTTTCTAGTCTTAAATTCCTTGTGTAAAAAACACACACACCCATATATATATATATATATATATATATATATATATATATATATATATATATATAAACTATTTTCAGTCAAAGGGGCCAGTTATAATCGGTGAAATATATTTGTTTAAAGAGTTTGCATAGATATTAGAAGAAAAATTTTATTAGAAATTTTCAAAATTGAACCCATTTTTTCCGCTTTTTCAAATTTTGTTTTTCTTTTTCTTTTTCTTTTCTTTTTTTTTGAAAAATTTTCTTTTTCATTTTTTTTTTTTCGATTTTTTTCTTTTTTTTTTTTTTTTGTTCCTTTTTTATTTTCTTACTTTTTGGTAATTTTTTTTTTTGACAAAAGATCATGAAAAAAAAAAAGATCAAGAGAAGATAAATAATCATTATGAAAATTGAGACTATAAATGTTTATTAAAAAGAATTTAATTATTAGCAATTAATATTCTTGTTAACTTTAATTTGTTGAAAATTCAAAATAAAAGATATTTAATACTCATTTTAAAAAATGTGTTTCACTTTTTTTTTTAGCTTTTGATTGTAATTGTTATAATTTGTGAAATATCCGGTTTTTATATTATTTAGAATGATTTAAAAAGTAAATTATAAATGATATTTAATTATTAGTTAATCTTGAATACTGATGTATTTATCTGGGTGTTTGAAATATATCCGAAAATAGCCAAAAATCGAAAATCGCTAAAAATTTTATAATCACTAAAAAACACTTTTTGAACAACTTCGAAGAAAATCCTAGTGCACATATACCCAGTTTGACAGTAAAATAAAAATTTTACTTTTAGAAAAATATATTTTTTTTGAATTTTCTACTTTAAACTCCTCTGAAGAGTTTTTGTTTCCTTTTGAGTATATATGAACATGTTAGTTCTTTATTGGTGTAAGTTTTATGCATGCCAGAGTATGAATAGTGTCTGTGTTGGGGCGCTATGTGTTAGATTGGACCAATTTCCCTTATGAAATGGCAAGTTAAAGAAAGTTTGGCTTGGTTTACCTTGTGTACGGTATGTGTATGTGTTGCACAATTAGATATTACTCGGTTATTTCTAGATTGTCTTTAAGATTCTAAAATTATGGGTAATGAGATACAATTTGAAATTGTCATTACAGGGACATTTTCTCTCATTTACATCATACCATTTCGAAATGATCTTAAATGTTACAGTCATCTAAGATACCAATTCCTTTCACACACAATTGGTTGAATACTATTCCCTAAAATTTGCAATTAATGAAGGTTATATTTTCAGAAAAAAATAATTTATTTGTCTGAAAGTAAACTTGTTATTTAACATTTAAGCTGAGTATATGTACACTAGGGTTTTCTTCGAAGTTGTTCAAAAAGTGTTTTTTAGTAATTATAAAATTTTGGGCTATTATTGATTTTCGGGTATTTTCGGGGATATTTGATAGACATATTTATCTTTTTAATTATTTTATTATTTCCGTTGAGTAAAAATTTTTAAAATGGATTTTTTGCTAGTCGTAACATTTTTAAAAAATTTATCAAAAAATTCAACTTTTTTTAGAGTAAACAATGTATGGTCAATTTTAATATAAAACTGGAAATATGGAAAGTGTACAAATAATGTTTAAAATAACAAAATATAGTTATAAGTCTTTCAATCTTTTAACATTTTGATGAAATTAGAAAAGTTATTGAAAAGTTTTTTTTGATCAAAAAAAAAAATAATAAATAAAAATTTTTCACCTTTTGAAAATTTCAAGAGAAAATTGAGATCAGAAAATTTAATATTTTTTATTTATGTAATACAATACCCAGAATAAGAATAGAATTATAATAAAGAATTAATAAATGGATTTTAATGATTTTTTATATTTAAATAATTTTTATGAAGATTGAGTTTAATAGAGATATTTTAAAACAAATTTACCCCAATTTTTTGGAAATGGCTGATAAATAATATGAAACAGTCTCAATAAAACAATTACTCCATCCAAAAAAGAATTTAAGAACCACGTTTGGAATTAAAAACTAGTGTTCTCGATTATATAATCAGTATTTAGGTTTTGGTAAATCACATCAATTTTTACCAAGTAAGATCTAAGAAGTAAAAAATGAAATATTTTTTTTGAAAATATTGCCAGTCAAAGTTTTTATGATATCAAAAAATGAAAACAAGGATTCGGGAAAAATCACTCTTTTAAAAAAATTTCATGTTTGAACATTTTTTTAAACCAAGGTACTTTGTTAGTAATTTTCAGGATTTTTTTTTTTGATTTGTTGGAAAATAGTTTTAAAGGTTTTCAATTCTGTTTTAAAAATTCAAAATGTTAGAAATTGGCAATTTTTGATGACTATTCTCATATCATTTCATTACAAAAAAGTATTTTTTGATAAGAATAAAATCTGTGTATTTTCGGTATTGTATTAAATTCATAAAAATTATTATTTACCAAAAAGGAATTTTGGTCTTTTTTTCTTTCATCTAACATTTTTTTTTTAAATTTTCATAAACAATACAGTCAGTTCCATATTTAAGGTACAAACTTGGAACGTATTTTAAGGCACAAAAAAATCTCAAATTAAGGCAGATTTTTTGTAATTTTTTTTGTACAAATTATTTTACTAGAATCTAAATTTTGTACATTAATTTGAAGTTTTTATTTCCCTTTAAATTTCCTTGCAAGTTTGTGCCTTAAAACTGCAACTTACTATACTATTGTTTGAAATTTTGATTTCCAAAGATTTTTACCTGTAAAAATACTCAATTTTTTTTCCACACAAACTTTGTATAGTTTATTTTAATACTAACTTGTATTTTTTGAGAGAAATAAGGCAAAAAAAAAAAAAAAAGATATACAGTCATTTCCAGTGTTAAGGCACAAACTGTCAACAAAATTTAAAGAACAAAAAAAACTTCAAATTAATGCACAAAATTTAGATTCTAGTAAAAATAATTTGTACAAAAAAAATTCCAAAAAATGTATTTTAATTTGAGATTTTTCTTTTCAAATCGAGATCCCAAATTACAACCCACTTTTTGAGAAAACTCTTTTTAAAAGACAAAAGACAAATATGGAAAATTCAGTGAATTTTTTTTCCCATTTAGAATTCAAATAACATATTATTTTACTATAATCTGAATTTTGTACCTCAATTTGAAATTTTTATTATTCCTTAAATTTTGTTGAAAATTTGTGCCTTAAAAGTGGGACTGGCTGTAACAGGAAAATGAAAAAGTTTTTTTATCAGTAAAATTTCTTTTCAAAAATCAAATCGGGTAAAAAATATTTTTCAAAAGCTTTGTTATGGGAACTTCAATTTTTGAAAACAGAAAAAGAATTTACACATCACAACAAAATACTAAAAATACAAAAAGAACTAAAAAATCAAAGAAAAATTAAAATCACAATAATTAATACAAAAATATAACTCCTTTTAGGCTTAATTAATATGATTGATGGAGACAATCCAACAATTCCTGTAATTTAATTGTCAAAAATCCTATAGATAATGTGATCTTTTAAAAGTTTGGGGTTGTTTATGTAAAATATTTGAAATAAGATTTCATTTTTTACATAAGAAAATCGTAGTTATTTTTCTTTTTGATTTTTACCTTTCTATGCAAGGTTGTTAGAGTTTACCTATCTCAAATTTTTTTTATCATTTTCCATTATAAAAATTAACAAAAAATATTTTTTTGATTCTAATTGGAGAATATATTGAATATCACAATTTCACATTTTAAATGATATTTTCTCAATAGGGTGTTGAGACTATTTGATAAATCCTGAATATAGTACTAATGAAAACCAATAATTTAATCAAAAAAAAAAAATTGTTGAAAAAAATGAAAAATTAAAGATTCAACCCTGGTTTACTTTTGACTTGTATATTTCTTTTCACAAATAGAGAAGGAAAAGTAATTTTGATTTAATAGTTTCAATATCCCATGACACTCAAAAAATCTTTTTTAATTAAGGAACTATTCTCTATTAATTGTTTTTAAACTAAATTTAATAGAGAATGTGAAAATTATTTGTCCATTATTTAGATTTGAAAACCTCCGTTTATTTTCAATACTGATAAATACAAATAAATATCTAAAAAAATTAGCTTCGTTTTCCTTTTGAAATTTTTTTAAAAATCATATTAATATTCATTTTATTGGCTAAAATTTTGAGAAAATATCTTAATTTGTTTTAACATCACAATATTCTTTCTCTTGAGTTTTTTCTAAAGTTTGTCTCATAGGTTAAAAAAATGGAAATTGAACTAAAAATTTCATTTAATAAATTTGAATTTATTAGTATTAAACATATTTCTAGATAAGTAATCCTTATGTTAAAATTGGTCAATAAAAAAATAATAGTGACTAGTCCCTTAAGGTTTTCACAAATAAAAATATTCAAAAAAATATAACAAGGACATCATCCCTTAAAAAAAAGAATTTATATGATCCCAATTGGAATTGATAAAATTAGATCATGTGGTGTATTACTAACAAACATTTTTTGGCTGAAAATGGATAATTTCTAATTTTCTCCCCAAAATCGACATTTTGTTTCAATTTCTTTTCTAACAAAACATTCTGATAGTTCTCAAGAAACTTCAGTCTCGGTTTGAAAACTGTTAAAAAAGAAATTTCTAACTTTAGTTGCTTTTGTGAATAAGATCATTTCAGAAAAAGCGAAAAAAAAAAAGCTTTGTTTATCATTTTTCAAAAATGTTTACTCATTATTTTATAGAAATAGAAATAATAACACTTATTTTGTCAATATTTAAATGTTCCTTACACTTTTTTCCATTGAAAATTGGCTGAATAAAAAAAAACCATTATCTATTTACCTCTCTTTTATGAAAAAACACTTTTTATGAAAAAAATTTTTTTAAAAAAAAATTAACACTTTGAGACTTTTTAAAAACCCCAATAGCATTAAATACTCTTTGTTTACTCTAATATCTTGGATCCAAACATTATTTTAACTGAAATTTTAATATTTAAGTTGAGAAAAATCTTATTTTTCAGTTCTCTTTAATTTTTCAAAATTTGATAAAAACAGATTTTATCTTTCTAAATCGTTGATTATTTTGTAAACAAATTTTGTTCACAAGTTATCTAATTATTTATTGAAGTCATGGTTTTGTCAAACTTGAAATTTTACAGTTTTTGAGTTTTCATTCAAGTAAAAGGGTAAAAATTCTAACTTTTTTCAATTACAAGATTTGAGTTTCCTTTCATTTAGGGTTCTAGGCTTGTTCAATAAATAATCAACCAAAAAGAACGAAATAATAAAATAGAGAATAAAAATTTTGATCTATTTCTTTCAGAAAAACTAGATTTGGAAAATAGTAAAAAGAAAAAAAGTGAAATCATTTGTTAAAGTTTATTGTTCAGAAAATTACACCAAGGAAATCAATTCAGTTGATTTATATGTATTATTTACTCAACAGTCTTGACAAATTTGTTTTTTTTTGTTTTGAGATTTTAATACTTGTTTTATTCAAAAAAATTGATCACCTTTATTAAAAAACGAAAAGAAGAAAAAAACTAAAAATGAATATCTGAGTTTTTCAATTACATAGCAGAGAAGGGATCAACTCTAAAAAGATCTCTTTCTCAAACAGAAATAAAAGCAAAACTGTCAAAAAACTGATTCATTTATTCTCATTTACTTTAAAAAATTTTTATTATTTCTACAAACCAAATCAAAATCAAACTGTGATGAAAACAACAACAATTTATGTAATTTTAAACACAGTCGGGTATCTCTTTATGATCATTGCCAATGTGATCCCGAACATTGTCAAACCAAATGGTAATACAGTTTCCTCTGTCTCGAAGAAATACCCTACCCGAATTACACCAAGCGGGTTCACTTTTTCAATTTGGGGTATCATATATACCTTTCTCGGTATCTGGGTTGTCAGCCAAATTGTTTCTTTGTTTGCGTGGAAGAAACAAATTCAGGATCAAATTTACAAGAGAATCGACTCGATTGGGGTTTTCTTTTTCATTTCGTGTCTTGCGAATGGCACCTGGATTTTTGTTTGGGTATACGAGCATGTTGTCGCAAGTTTTTTCATAATTCTATTGATCTTGGCCTCTCTTGTGTTCATATATGTCAAAATCCAAATGCAGTTCAACAAGAAAAAGAATGCAGAGTATACAGAAATGCCGTCAGATGCAGAGAACGACAGCCGATGGGTTGTATTCATCTACGATCACACTTCCTTTTCTCTTTACCTGGCTTGGATCAATGTAGCAACCATTATTAACCTCACCATCGCATTACAAGTCTGGGGGCTGGACTCACTCTATACGAAAAACGCCTGGGCGATCATAATCTTCATCGTGCTAACAATTATTGGATTAATTCTCTTAAGAATCAACTCTGACTATGCATACAATATTGTCTTTATTTGGGCACTCATCGGAATCGTCTCTGAACAAGGCAAGTCTAAGGCAATTATGGGTGTAGGCTTGACTTGTATTCTCATACTATCACTCTTCGTACTCATCTCAATTTTTTTCAAAATCAAAAAGAAAATCAAAAACAAAGAATGAAAAAAAAACATGTAAAAAGTTTGACTCACAGCCGAACCATTATAATCAACCTTTTTACATTGTAGGCAATAGTAATCAGTATTTGAATTTTTTTTTTACTTTGATTTAAATCTTAAGATTAGATTACTCTTATATTGGACTTAATAATTGTAATTCGTACTTGTAAAAAGAAATAAAAAATATTCCAAAAACCAATATTTTATTTGAACTATTTTTTTTTTTTTCTCTTCTTTTTTGTTCATTTTTTCAAGCTATCAAAGATCAAGCAGTTTTTTTTTATTTATTTTATTTTGAAAACAGAAAATTTTCTCTCTTTTTCATTTTGAGAAAAATCTTTTTTATTCCAGAAATAAAATTTTCATAAAATTGTTTAATTAAGGTTTACATCCCTGAAATTAAAAAAAAGATTATCTTGTGTAGGGTGGAGTGGACACTTGTTAATTTGGTTCTTGGCTGATGGTTTTTGGGTTTTATATGGATTTTAATCATTGTTCAAAAGATTCAATTTTTGGCAATTTTTTATTTTTTCTGAAATCTAAATTGAAGAGTGTAAGAATAATACATCTGAAACCAAGTTATAAAAAAAAATGTGGTTTTCGTTTCCTATCGAAAAAAATTCTGATTTACTTTTTTTCAATTAACTAAATGTTAAAAAAAATTTGTTTTTAATAGCTTCAAAAAATAAAATAAACCTATTGAAAAATTTCAATCAACAAACTAACTAACCACATTTTTTTTTATAACTTGGTTTCAGATGTATTATTCTTACACTCTTCAATTTAGATTTCAGAAAAAATAAAAAATTGTCTTTTGAGCCACGATAAAAATCCCTTCAAAACCCAAAACCCAAAACCCATCAGCTAAGAACCAAATTACCAAGTGTCAACTCCACCCTACACAAGATAATCTTTTTTTCAAATTTCAGGGATTGTAAACCTTTATGATTTTCAAAAATATAGAGTTGAAGGGATTATCTTCATCCTAGATTCATCAAAAATCAAAGTATGTTGTAATTGGACGTAAATAATATTCGTCCCATATAGTTTCTTTAACTCCAAAAAATCAATTGAAAATATTAAAACACAATAAATTTTATCATTTTAGACTAAGATTATAATAAAAATTTTATCATTTTTGAAAAAAATTTTTTAAAACCAAATCTAAAAATAGAACTTTATCTAATACGTATTCCAGTATTTAATAAATCATATTTAGAACTTTTATAGGTAACTTTTTTTTTTATTTTTTTTTTTAATTTTAAAAGATTTACATAATGTTGATCATTAACATAAAAACCCAAATGAATAATTGGGTTTACCATTTATCTAGATAGTTTTTACATCAATTTAAATTCAATATTTGAGAAATAATTGATCAAAATAATATTTTGATTAATTATTTAATTTTTTCATTTTTTTAAAAAAAAGTTTATAATCTTTAAAATGTGAAAGAAACATAACCAATTCTAAACAATTATTCAATAATAATACACTAATAATAAATTTGAAAATTAGATTTATAAATATTTAATATTAAGTTAATTAATATATGGATTATAAAGATATAATTCTAAAATAACAACCTTAAAGTATTTTAACTCTTGGATTAAATATGTTATTAACGGTATAAACAAAGGAAATATAAAAACAGATAGTTCTTATTTATAAAAAAGTATTCAAAAAATAAAAATTGGGTAATTTCAATTAATAAATTGAAATTTAAATTCATAAAAAAGGGGATATTTATCTCTACCTTACTGGAAATAATAATAAAATTTAATCAAAGAATGAACATAATAAAAAGAAATTGGCATTTAAAGAATAAAAAGTTTTCTGAAAAAAGAAGTTGTAAGTATTATTATAATGAGTTGTTGAATTCTAATAACTGGGAATTCAGTTAGGTTTTCCAAAATTGCAAAGAATTGAGTACAATCTTGGATTTTGTGTATTTGAAATATTCCCGAAAATACCCAATTTTTTTAACGACTAAAAAACACTTTTTGGACAACTTATAAGAAACAGTAGTGCCAATATACTCAGTTTATCAGTAAAATTTTAAATTTTATTAAAAAATATATTCTTTTTTGAATTTTCTACTTTAACCCCCTCTGAAGAGTTTTTTTTTTTTTTTTTTTTTCCTTTTGAGTATATTTGGTATGTTAGTATTTATTCGGGCAAGTACATATGATTGGTATTTATGTTTGAGTTTGATATGGGCTGTGTTGGGTTGGGTTGGGCAATATTAAACCAATTACTCTTCAGGGCTGGAAAGTTAAAGAAGGTTTGGTTATAGGCCACCTTGTGTATGGATTGTGTATGTACGATTAGATATTACTCAGTTATTTTTGGATTGTAATATAAGATTACAAAATTTTACATAATGATACCTATTTAGTAATTTTCTTTACAAAGAAATTTTCTCTCATTTTTTAACATTTATCAATGATCAAAATGGTTACTGTCATCGAAGACACCAACACCTTTTTCATACAAAATGGATTGAATACTATTTTCTAAAAGTTAAATTTTTTGCATGTTAAATTTTTTTTTTTTAATAATTACTAATTTTACTGTTAAAATGGGTATATTGGCACTATGGTTGCTTAGAAGTTGTCCAAAAAGTGTTTTTTAGTGGTGAAAAAAATTTTGGATATTTTCGTTATTCGAGTATTTTCGGGAATATTTGATCAATTCTTGATTTTTCTCATTTATATTGAATTATTGAAAAACACCTTTAGTTTTTTTTTAATTTTTAAAATCTAAAGAATATTTATTTGATTTTTTTTTTATTTCAAAAGCTAAAATTAAAAAAGACGCACTCCATAGCACTTTGTAACACTCTAGATTGTGTGATGACACTAGAGCACAGTTTTTTGCGGATTTTTTTTTTTTTTTATTTTTTCACTATTTTTTTATTTATTAGATATACAGAATACAAACCTCAAATCTACTCCCATGATTAAAATTTTAATTTCTTACCCTTTAATTACTGGTTTAACTTCTTTGAAAAAAAATTTTCATTTTTTTTACTTTTAATTGATACAATCTGAAAAAAAAATTACAATTTATTTTCTGATTTTCACTTAGGACCATGCTTAAAATTCTAAAAAAAAATGATTATTATACTACACTCTTTTGATTAAAATAAAATTTTTTTTAAAAAAAAAGTTAGACAAAATTACAATTTCAATTATCATTACATACTGGTTAATTGAGCCTTTTCAAAATATAATCAACATTTCAGTTCTTAAAAATCATATGGCTATTATATTTATTGTTGTTAATAGTATCACCGACTTTTTTCAAAGTCTTTTTAGTCAAAGAAAAAAAGGTCTATTTTGGGGTAAAAAATTTTAAATGGATTTGACAATGAATTTTCTTTAAAATCAGCTTTAGAATATTTTTTTTTGAAGAAAGAATAACTAATAGTTTGGAAATGATGTACTCTTGTCATCTAAAAAAACTCAAATACAGAAAAAAAAATAACTGATGATATAAATTGAGAGTGTCCGTCAAGTACCTAGCTTTTCCAGCATTCAAAAAAAAATGGAGAAAAATCAAATATTTTACTCAATTATTTTAAATTTTGGAAAATCTAAAGGCGGTTTTTTTTACTTTTTGGAATAAACTGAAAATTTTAAGTATATTTTCTGTTATATTACAAAAATTAAAACATACCTCACCACGATCATGAAAAAATTTTTTCAAAAAAAAAATAAATTTTTGCTAATTTTACCCTTTTTAATAACTTCAATTAGAATATAAACTATTGGTTAATAAAGGATAATTGGTCAAGTAATATTTTTCAAGATATTTTACTATTTAAGTTGGAAAATCCAATTTTCCAGTAATATTTTTTTTCAATTTAATAGTAAAAAATTTGAAAACTTTTTTGCTTCTAGCTAAAAGGTAATTTTATTATATTATAATAGTATTTTAAATAAGATGGATTATCTTTCAAATAGGGAACCAATCATTTTGACTATTAAAGAATTATTTGGTATTTTAAATTGGAAAAAATATTTTTTCTTTGATTTTCCGTTAGGTTTTTTTTCATTTTTCAAATAAACTGAAAATTTTTATAAATTTCCAGTTTATTCCAAAAAGTAAAAAAAACCTAGGACACTTTTCGTTAGGTTTTCCAGAATTTTTAAAATGAAAAGAAAATTTTTGAAATTTTCCGTTTATTTCAAAAAGTAAAAAAAACCGCCTTTATCTTTTCCAAAATTTAAAAGAATTGAGTAAAATATTTGATTTTTCTCCATTCTTTTTAATTCTGGAAAAGCTAGGCACTCTACGGACAATCTCAATATTTATCATCAGTTATTTTTTTTTCTGTGTTTGAGTTTTTTTAGAAGATAAGTGTGTTTTCAAAACTATTAGTTATTATCTATTCAAAAAAATATCCTAAAGTTGAGTTTACGGAAAATTCATTGTCACATCCATTTAAATTTTTTTACCCCAAAATATACCTTTTTTTCTTTGACTAGAGACTTTTAAAAAAGTCGGTTATACTAACAACAATAAAGATAATAGCCTCAAGATTTTTAAGAACTGAAATGTTGATTATGTTTTGAATAAACTCGATTAACAAGATGTAATGATAATTGAAGTTGTAGTTTTGTCTAACTTTTTTTTTTTAATTTTATTTTTTCACCCTAGTGACGGAAAATCAAAGAAATTTTTTTTTTTCAAATTCAAAAGAAGAAATATTTCTTTAATAATCAAAATGATTGGTTCCCGATTTGAAATATATCCCACCGATTTAAAACACATTTGAAATATAATAAAAAGGCCATTTTATTTATAAGCAAAACAGTTTTCAAATTTTTTACTATTAAATTGAAAAAAAAAAATATTAATAGAACCTGGAAAAATGGATTTCCCAATTTAAAGAGTAAAATATCTTTAAAAATATTACTTGATCAATTATCATTTATTAAAAAATAGTTTTTATTCTAATTGAAGTTCTTTAAAAAGGGAAAAATTATCAAAAATTAATTTTTTTTTTGAAAAAATTTTTTCATGATCATGTATAACAAATATAGTATGTTGTAAAAACATAAAGTTTTAACAACATTCGGATCTAAACTAGGGTAATTGAAAAGAGTTTATATATAAAAAAGGCCACTATTAAAATTATCCCTATTTTCCTTGATTTATCTTTGTATAGAGTTGAAATTAATATAATGTTGTTATTACTATATAATTGAATTGTAAATTTTTACTTGGAACAAAAACATCCATCTACAAATGCTCTTAAATAATTCACAATGAATTTGTTGTTTATCAATTGTAAACTCATTCTTCAAATGAAAGGAAATTCAAAATTTTACTTGATTTTTTTAAATAATAAGAAAATTTTGTTAATATTTTTTTTTAATTTCATTAATTAACAACATAAATAAAGACAAAAACAGGGTGGGTGGGTTTTTTACTCACTTTTTTCATGGAATATTCTAAAAATACAAAAAAAAAAAAACAGTAAAATATCTTTAGAAATATACTTTTCTTGGTGTATTTTATTTTTTCAAATAATAAAAAGATTGTTAGTAAAATTATTTGTCATAAGCCGAATATTTGAAACAATTAAAAAAACACAGTTAAAATTTTTATATTCTGTTTTAATTGATTGTTAACATCTTCATTAACCAGAGCTAACATATCCTAACCAAACATAACAAACATGAATTTACAAATGGAGAGCAGTTTCAAGACATATTTTAGAATTATCATTCATTTTAAAATAATGAGGAAGTTCAGAAATCTCCTTCAATACCTTTGGAATTAATTCATAATCTCCACTTGTCTCAATTTTGTTTTTATATAAAAAGGCGACAAAGATTGTCATTGTGTCCACTCTCATCCCAGAGTGGTCTGTAACTTGATTAATTATTTCTTCTTCTTTTTCCAATTTGGTAAACATTTCCCGAAATAACCCTAAACGTGCAATTAAAAGGGTTTTATGAATTTTAATTTGAACAATTTCGGCTTCTTCTTCTTCTTCTTCTTCTTCTTCCTCAGGATCAAATTTCCAACTTACAGAAAGAGTAAAATCCTTTTTTGATTCATCAAAATAAGCTTCTTCCCAACTTTTTGCCATTGAGTTCTGTAGTACATCCTTGATTTGTAAATGATTAACCACTGTCGGGTCAAACAATTCGTCGGTATATTTTTCGCCATATACCCATTTTAAGACGTTTTCGCTAATATTTTTTGAATACTCTTTTTCGAGGTTTGTCTTCACTTCTTGAGGATCTTGTTTGGTTCGCACTTCAATTAATTGCTTATGACATTTGATCCCATAAATTTCAAAATCAGTACATTCTTTATTTTGCCAAAGCGTTTGAAATTCCTTTTCAAATAGGGCTGGACCATAGTTGCCTTTTAATAAATTTTGCAAGACCTCATAATTGATGGTTTCTGTTTGAAGGTAATCGAAGGCGGTCTTTCCCTTTTCATCCTTGATTTTTGGATCAGCTTCATAAATCAAGAAAGGATAAACAATTTGGAGTAAGTCGAGTTTTAGTTGGTGTTTTTGGATAAGTTTCTGTAAAATTGAGCAGTGGTGTATTGTTTTGCTATTTTTTTTTTTTTTTTAAAGAGATTTTTTGATTATTATTTTTTTGTTTATTTTTTGAGAAAAAAAGATACACAAGAAAAGAATTAAGGAGAAAATTTCTTGAAGATTTTTCTTTTTTTTGGGAAAAGATTGTTCATTTAAAAACAATTGAAAGTTTCTCCAAGAATTGAATGTTTTGAAAAAAAAAAATGAAGGGGAAAACAAATTTGGAAATCAAAAAATCAAAAAATTAAATTACTTCTTATATTTGTTTTCTTCGTTAATAAGTTGATTAGGATCCTGTTTATTAGCCAATAGTAATTTGAAAACTTTTGGATCAATAGCTTGTGAATTGGAATTGCAACAATACACACCCAAAGTATTTGTAGTGGTTCGATCGTCACTATCATAACTGTCAGTGTCTCTCTCTTGTCGTTCTCGTAAAAAAGCTTCTGAGTCGAGGGGGCAATTGCTTTGAATCAGGAATTGACACATTTCTAAGAGATTTTCTTTACTTTTTTGGCGGTACAAAAGGAGTTGTAAAGGGGTTGCTTGATCTGTCTCAATTCCATAGTATGCATAGTACCCGTCTATATAGAATTCAAGTTTTTGCTTTTTGACATTTGCTCCATTTTCTACAAGAAACTTCACAGCATCCAATTTTGCAGTGCCACCCAAACACAAAAACGCTAAGGCCGAACCAATTTTCCCGTCATTAACATCGATACCTTCATCTAGAAAATACTGCATCATTTCAATTGATGGGTTGCCTAAATAGCAGGCCCATTGTAATACGTTGAAACGGTTAGTAGCATACCTATGAAACTGGTCCACGATTATAATATTCTTTGTATCTGTCGTACACAACTTTTTAAAAGTTTCCAAGTCATTGTTTTTGATTGCTTCAACAAGTTCATTGTTGGATCTTACTTCTGTTGTCATTTTGAAAAATAAAAATAAATTGGATGAAAAAAATTTACCAAATACCCAAAAGAAATAGTGATTAGATAAAAAAATGAAAATAAAGTACAATTTGCATTTTTTTATTCTTGTTTTTATTGTTGATAAGAATACAATCTCTTCAAAAGATAGTGATCAAAATAATGTGTTTATACAATAATGATAATCCCTGTTTCTAAATAAAATTATTGCTTTTTGTTTTCTCTATTGTCCTAATGCAACATCCAATTTACTTATAATTAGAATACCGAAGACTCATATCAATTTTGAAAATAAACCCTTCTTGTTTTTTGTAAAATTTAAATTTAAAAGTAAATTTAATTCAAATTTTTCTTATATATTCGCATTTTTTTTGATTTTTTCGATTTTTTTGTAAATTGTTTGAAATATCGAAGTATTGTAATAAGTTCTATATTTAATTGAAAAATAAATGAACTATTATTTTCAAAGATCTGCCCAAAAAAATCTCATTCCAAGAATTAAAATAAATCTAATAAAGTCTACATTTCTAAAGAGAAAATTAATTTTTTTAACTTCTACTTACTTTATTAAAAATTTGAAATTATACAGGATTTTTTAAAAATCTTTTAGGAAAGTTGTATCAAAATTTTGTTCTATTTATTGTTCAACACATAGTAGATTGTCTTTTGGTTTATTGTTGGTTTCTTTGACCAGTTGAGGTATTCGATAACAAAAAAACACACTTTTTTATTTGGAATCAAAGGTTAATCTTGTCGACAAACTTTGTTTTGACAACATTTCATCAATCAATCAAAGAGACCAATAATAAACCCAAATTAAATATAGTACTGGTTTCTAAAAGTTCTATTATATTCGAAAGAAATTCGAAAAATAAAGTATTAAAATGCAAATTTTATTTAAAAAAAGTGAATTTTTTAAGAAAATTTTAATTATCAAAAAAAACCAAAAAATTTCAAAAAAATTGAGATTATTATGGAAAATTTTCAACTATTTGCATGAATAATTTAAATTTTACTGAAAATAATCAGACCTTGACCTTCAAAATTGATTTGAACTTAGGTATGCTATAGGTTGTAAATTGAATGTTGTCTTGTAACAAGAAGAAAAAAAAAAGCATATGGATAATATTTTGAAACAGGGATTTAAGTTGTAAGCTTGCTTTATTTTGTTGAGTGTAGCAAAAAAACACACTTTTTATTTTGAAACACAGATTAAACTTTGCTTTACCCATACTTTTAACAACAATTCTTGAAAAATCAATTGAGAAAAAAAGAATTAGAAAATCGAATTTCGGTAAAGACTTTATAAAAATAAATTTCCTTAAGTTGTTTTTTTTTTGTTAACAATACATTTTCTGATTTTTTAATTTGAATTTTTTTTGAACTAATGTGTCTTTACCAAGTTTTTATCAATTTTGAAAGTTAACTCCTTGATATTTTCAGTAAAATTTCAGTAAGAAAACTTTCTCAAAAAGAGAATAAACTGATTAATATTCTCAAAGATCAATTGTAGTTCAATCTTAAAAAACGGTTTTTACTTTTTAGGTGAAATGAGGTAACTATTTTCAATATTCTTTTTTCAAAATTACTTTTCAGAAATAAGATCATTTTGATTTTGGAACAAAAAAAGCTTTAATTCCTAAAAAATGTGAGAAAAAATAAATTTAAGGGAGTAGCTACACCATAAGACACCATAAAAAATTGAGAGAGATAAGATAAGAGTATTTTATTTTAGTGGAGTGTGTTCTTAGATTCTCTAAAAATTTATTTTAAAAAATTATTTGTTATTTTAATTTTGAAGTAGTAAGGTTCAATAATTAAAAAATAAAGAGAATATATTGATAAAATAGTTTTTATTTTTTTATTTTTTAAAAATTAATTTTAAAATTTTAAACACAGTTTATACAGTTTAAAGAATAGCTTACCCATAATTTTCATTCAATTTGGAAATTATTTGATTTAACAAACTATTTCATTTTTTCTCTTTTTTGTTTTGTTGTCGTTTCCCTTTTTTACATTTACAAAATATGTTTCGTATGATCTGAATTATTTTTTCGATGTTTGATATAAGGTTATAGTTGAGTTTGTTAAATAGAAAAAACTACATACAATTGGTCGATGGTATCTTATCATTTGATAGATCAACAATTGTTGGTGAAATTTGAACAAACTTACCAATACATTTTTTGTTCAGTTGGTTTTATTTTTTTGTACACATCTGTTTTTATTTTTTTGTTTTATATTGTTTTCTTTTATTTGGCCGAAAATGATTACTTATAAAAACATTAATACTATGTTACTTAAATGTTATTTTATATTAGGTTTGGAAAAATATAATAAATTGAGTTTTTGTTTTCCTATTTTTGATTTTCTGATGTTTCCAAATTTTTCGAATGGGGTTTAGTTTTTTTTTTTGGGAGAGGATAATTTCAGATTCTTAGAATAAAATTAATATCAATTTTTTGATTTAAATTTTTATAAATTTAAATCATATTCACATCTCCAATTCCACCAAAACCAACTATATAAAATCCTAGCCAGTAATGTTTTGACATAATTATTATTTTTTTGGAATCCTTCTAACTATTTAAGCCCCATTCATGTTTCCTTTTGTACTTCTCTCGATTGTAATACTAAAGCCGTTCCAACCCTACCGTGAAATTTGACAGACATAGAAATTGGCTTTTTTGTCTCTGTTAGACACAAAAAAAAAAAATCTTCTATTAAAAGCTATTACAGATTTTATGGTTTGACATAATTTTTCTAAAAAAATTTCTTATTTGAATGACTGGGAAAAAAATATTGTTGTTTTTGAAACAAAATTTAAAAATCCAAAACAAAGATTCCCAAGAATGGAGATCCAATTTAGTAATTTCTTTAAAATGATCCTGCCTTTTGATTTTTAGGTGTTTAGAAATTGAAAAATCCTGAAAAAAATTGAAAAATTTTTCGAAATTGTTGATCATAGATAAGTTTTGAAGTCAAAATTCAAATTCTCATATTTTCTATATGAGAAATTTTTGTTCAATTATAAAATTTCACGGTTTGTAATAGGCTATCACACGACCATAAAATCCTGTCATAGAAATGAAAGTTTGAGATAGAAAATGAATTTTCTGTGTCTGCCAAATTTCACGGTAGGGTTGGAACGGTTGTATTGTTCTTTTTAAACAAAATCAATTAATTCCAAATGTCACTAAGAAAAAATTATTTCTAAATACTTTTTATTTTCATTATTAAAATAAATTCAAAAATGATGAAAAAATAAAAAATGAAAAAATTAAATACCACAATAGAATGTTGAGATAAGGACGAAAGATAAGTCATTCAACATTTGAAACATTATTTTAAGCAATTCAACTCAACATTCTATTGTAGCTATTTCTTTGAGACTTTTGAAAAAAATATTAAAAAAATCTAATGAATGAAGTACTTTAAATAATAAAAATCAATGAGTTCCAACCAAAGTAAAAAAAAGTTATTTTCCGATCCTTGTCAAAATTGCAAAAAAGTGAAAATTTTTCCTATACCATGGCTAACTCAGTAAGAACGGCTTTTGCTATTCAACAAATAGTATCAAGATAATTTATTTTAATCTCATTTAAAATGTAAAAGGAATGTTCTTTAAAATATGATCCAATTTGGATCAAAAAAAAAGTTTAAGTAATATTTTAAATTAAAAAACCACTCAGAATTTTTGAGATAAGCAAACTCAAACACCTTGTTAAGGAGTGGTAAAAAGAAATTGAAATATAATTACGATTTTTTAAAAATAAAAAAACCTTCTCAATAAATAACTCTAACTTTAAATGATCTTATTGCCAATGATTTTTGATCATTAAGTTGTGTCGAATTGTTACATTGGCTCCACAAACCATAGAACCGTTCCAGTTTTACTGTGAAATATTACAATTCATAGAAATCGTTTGTCTATTATAAAATTTGTATTTTATAAAATCGAAAATTCAATAGCATTCATCTTATATCTTGAGAACATAATTTTTCAACTTCTCATACTTTATTAGAGAAATTATTTTTTTTAAAAAAACCAAGACAAGAATTAAATTTTCTTCAAGAAAAAAAAATCACAGAAATCACAGAAACCATTGAAGTTTGAAAGTATTCTTCGATCATTGTTTTTCAAAGGTTTAGTCCTGAGATTTTAACAATTTTGGTAATGGAAGATCCACATTAAGGGACTAGTCTCGATTTTTTTTTTTTTTGACCAATTTCTAAATAAAAATTCCTTACCTAGAAATATGTTTAATATTGAAAATAAACAGTTTTTTTCAAATCTAAGTAATTGAAAAAAAATTTTTTTTATTTCCTATTAAATTTAGGTAAAAAAATTTAATTGAGATCCGTTCTTTAAAAAAAAAAAAAAACAACAGGTACTGATAAATTCAAATGAATATCAGAAAATTTTCACTTCATTTTCCTTTTTTAGAAATTTTGTTTAACAAGCTGAATAAAGTATTTTATTAGTTTAATTTTATAAAACTTTTTAAAATTGGTTTGACTTCGAAAGATTCTTATTCTTGAGTTGTTTTAAAAGATGAAATTATAGATTACAAAAATGGATTTTAAATTAAAAATTTTATTAAATTTATTGGAATTTATCAGTATTAACAAAATCAATCCAAAAAATTTTGAAAAACTCAAACAAAAATTTCAACACAAGCTATTGAAAAAATTGTAGTACTGAGAACTACTTTTCAATCCAATGGCTACTGAAACCATAAATAAAATCTCAAAATCAAAAATCATTTCCTCTTCTTGTGCGTTTAAACTAAATAATATTACAGTCGTGCAAATAAGCCATGTTGACAGGAACCAACCTATTACAAAAATTTCACTCGTGTCTTTTTTTTTCAAACTTGGGTATTAGAAGATAGGAAGGCACATATATATTCTTGGTTCAGATTTAAATTGACTTTAGAGGTTAGATCTTTGATTAATTGAAATGGCTCAATTATATTAAATGCTTTTGTTTCAAAATTTTCATCATACTTGCACAATTATTGGGATGAAATGATTTTTTTATAACAATTCAAAAAATGAAATGTTTCTCATTTTTTTTGTCAAAAAAATTACATTTTAATCTTTCAATTTCTTCATAATTCTTTTTTAATATTTTTTTAAAGAACACCGTTTCTTGTTTATATACTGTTTTCACCCAATTGATTGATTCTTTTATTTCTAGAGTTAGTAAATTTTTTTTGCATTGACCAAATTTTAGTAATAGATAAAAAGAAAAAACACAGGTTATTTATACCAGTGTAATTATAGACATTTAATTGTTCTATTTGTTGCCAAATAAAGGGATCAAAATTTTAATTCAGCTTGTATTAATTGTATTTATACAGTGATCAAAATAATTCTTGCAAAACAGCTATAAGATTTGAATCAAATTAGAATCCTATGCTTTTTCTTCTTCTTCTTCCAAAGTAACACCCAATCGACAACCAAATAGTGTATCTAAGTTCAAATCAA
Organism: Anaeramoeba flamelloides; assembly: GCA_027625915.1. Lineage (NCBI taxonomy): Eukaryota > Anaeramoebidae > Anaeramoeba > Anaeramoeba flamelloides. The sequence continues at coordinate 137,817 of JANTQA010000012.1, read as the reverse complement.
TTTTGAAAGTAAACATCTGGATATTCTCGGTAAAATTTAAATGAGGATGGCATTTTGTTGAAAAAGTTTCATAATAATATTCTCAATTTTTTTTTAATTTGTTGATATTTTTGAATGGATAAAAATTCACTAAAAAATTTACTCTATTTTTTGAGATAAATTTTACAATTTGATCCTTCAATTTTATAATTTCTTTTTAATATAATAGAACTTTAAGAAATCAGTGACATATTTTTTTAGGGTTTATTATTGGTTTCTTTGATGGGTTAGTGTATAGGTTAAATATAACTAAAAAAACTTTGCTTTTTTTATTTTGAAACACACATTACATTTTGTTGCTTGCTTTATTTTGATTATAGTATTTTCTATTTATAATTCAACATGTGGGTGCTGTTTGTTTCAAAATAAATGGAATAAAATTTACATTCAGATTTCCTAAAATTAGATTTTATACAGGTATTTGAATTTTAAATAGTAAAAAATTTTCACTTCCCTTTTCCATGTTATCTTTATAAATAGAGTTCTGAAAGAGCATCGTTGCAATCTGTGGCATATTTTCTAAAAGAAAATTGAAAATGAAGTGAAAATTATTCCCATTTATAGTGATCAAAATAAAGCGTGCCCAACGACTATAATCCATGTTTCAAAATATTATCCGTGTGCTTTTTTTAATTCTTGTACTAAGGCAACATCCAATCTACTAACAAATAGTATAATTAAGTTCAAATCAATTTTGAAAGTAAAGGTTTGGTTATTTTCCAAGTAAAATTCAAATTATTCATGCAAATAGTTGAAAATTTTCCATAATATTCTCAATTTTTTGATTTTTTTTGTTTTTTTTGATGATTATAATTTTCTCAAAAATTAACTCTATTTTTTGAGATAAATTTTCCAATTTGATCCTTCATTTATAGTATTTCTTTTTAAATAATAGAACTTTAAGAAACCAACTCCATATTTTTTTAGGGTTAATTATTGGTTTCTTTGATTGGTTAATGTATTGGTTAAATATTAAAAAAAACTCGCTTTTTTATATTGAAACATTGGTTATCTTTTTTACACGGGTTATTTTGACTATAGTAATGTTGAAATAACATTAAATCAAAAAACTATTTCAAATTTGATAAATGGAAAATCTTGTTAAATTATTAATTTAGCTTTGAGAATAGGAGAATTTGAAGTTTTTTCATTCTTTGGAGATCATGTGATTTTTTTGCTATAGTTGAATGAAAATATAGATCTTTTGATTTTACAATTAACAGTACAGTATGTTCAATAATCCATGTTGATTTCAATAACTTTTTTTTTTTTCAACTTTTATGGTGGTTTTTTCAAAAAAGTGTTTTTAAGGACTACGTTTTTAGGTGAAAACAGTGGAATAATCGATAAAACCACCCTTGAATAAGTTATGTAATCCAAGTAATATTTATCCAAGTAGAATTTCCTTTTGAAAAAATGTGAAATTTTCACAATTTTAACAATTTTCACAATTTTTATCTTGTTAGATCATGCTAAATTTTGATTTTAATATTTTAGAATTTCCATTTCAACTTTCGGAACTCACACTATTTTCTAGAGCTGTTCTAAATCTTTTTTAAATTTACTTTTACAAGTTTGAAATGTTCCAAAATTTGAAATGCACTTGAAAATCCCCAAAAGCCATTTTTTACAATTATTTTTTTTTGTTATTTTCAATTTCCCTTTTCATTGAAAAACAAAGAAAAATAGTCTTCGTGAAAAGGTAAAGATGACAAAAAATGTTTTTTTTTTTTTTTTTTGTCAAATTTCTTCTGTGTGAAATTTTTTTGTGAGAGGCGAAAGTGAAATAACACAATTACACAAACCCCCCCAAGGGTGGGAACGTAGTCCTTAAGTGTTGTTTTCCGACTTTGTTGTTATTGTTTACTTATTTTTTTCGGTTGTTGAAATGAAAAGTTATCAAGAGTATGCTTATTTTTTACAAGGGAGTCTGTGTTGTTAATATTGTCCTTCTTGAAGTCATAAAAGAAATTTTTTTTCAAAGTCAGAAAGAAATATTTTTTCTTCAACTTTGATTGAAAAATTGAAAGATCTTGATATAGGCAATGTAAACTGATCTTTTTAGTGGTTTAATTTGCTCTCATTGAGAAAATTTTTGAAAAAGAATTGATTTTTAAATAATTTGGTGATTGAGCATGTTCTTGTCATTTTTTAACCATTGAAAATATTGGCAAATGAATAACTTTTGATTCAAGGTGAAATATTGCTTCACTGAGTATTCTTATCTATTCCCATATAACCAAAAAACGAATGAAATAAATAAATAAAGCTAGTCAATTACAAGATATGATTTGAAGACGCTTGATTAAAGGAAAAAAGAAAATTGAAATGAATTTTTTTTTCTTTTCTTTTTCAAAAAAACTTTAAAAAATTTAATATCTCATTTTGTTAATATGCCGAGGTACAAGCAAAAAAAGTTTTTAAGAAACTTGTTTTATCCTTTTTTTAGTTTTTTTTTGTATTTATCAAATTGAAAGATATGGTTTTTGTGGATTTTGGTATTGGTTTGTTTTACTTTTTGTTGAATTAGATCTCTTTTATGAGGAGATTGGTCTTGAAGGTTGTAGAAAAACACTTTGGTAATATGATCTATTCTAAATATTGGTTAATTTGAAAGTATAGTTATACTGAACTGTATTTTTTTTTATTGAACACAAAATAAAAGCCAAAAACAATTGTTAAAAAAAAAAAAAAAACATATAAAAAAAAAAACAACACCAGTTATTTCAAAAAACAATACAAACAATTTTCAAAAATACAAAAAAGATGACAACACGGGTTATTAAACATACTATACTCACTTTTCTTTTTTTCATACCAATCCTGTGATTTGTTGAATTTTTCTCTTAAAACTTGAAAAATCTTTTTTTTTCTCTATGTTTTTTTTTATCTTTATTCGTTTGAAAAAAAAAAAATTCAAGAAGAATGTGGAGAACAATATATACACTTTTTTCTTCGACGACTTTGAGGTTTTGTTCCAAAAATAAATTTTTCCACAAGTAAAGATTATGTGATAACTCTTTTGTAATTTTAGATTTTTTTTACAATTTCCAAAAAGATAAAAGAAAAATTCCATAAAGGGTCACTTTTCGAGCGACGTACCAATTCTCAAAAACATTTTGTTAATTATTCTTAAATAGATTTACTTTTATTTTTTGAATCACAAAAACTTTTATTATTTCGAAATGTCATCAGATACTACAAATTATGAGACAACGTTGAGTTGAATTAAATTAACTCTTTCAAAAAGAGATTTTTAGTGACTTTTTCTCGTTTTTGAGACAGTTGGAAAAGGAAAAGTAGTTGAATTTTTGAATCCTCTCTTAAACAAAGTTCAACTAATTTTAAGTTTTAAGATGTTTTTTAATTCTCATTTGTCTAGAAATTGAAATGTTTTTTTACTTTTAGAATTTAAGGATAATAAATGAGGTAAAATCTTCTCACTTTTCCTTTCCTTCTTTTTAAACGGTGTTACAAATAACAATCTATTTGAGAGTAAATCTCTGCTAAAAAAAAATAGGAAAATGAATGAGAATTTTTTTTCCCTTTTTCTGTTGTACAAAAAAGTAAAGTTGAAAAAACTTACTATTTATTTGGGATTTCAAGAAGGACACTTAATTTTCAATTGTTTTTTTTATCATTTAAAAAGAAAAAGAACCCCAAAACCATCAAAGATAAAACAAACCTAAATTACTTTTTGATCTCTTTAAAAAAAATATGGTAAAGTAAGAACATTGTAAAAAAAGTATTCTTTCGAAAATTGTTTTCCAATTACAAAATTCAAAATTTTATTCTAGATCTGAACAACTACAAACAAACTTTCAGCACTTTTAATTTTCTAACTGCTCTAATTTCAAGTTACAGTCTTGTTTTAACTGTTAGCCGTGAAATAAAAAAACAACTAGTCTTAATTTGAATCGAAAGGTTTTTTCCTATTTGTTGCAAAATAAATAAAACAAAATTTTCTTTCAATTTTCCAAAAAAAAAATTTCTAAAATCAATTTTACATTGGAAATTTTTTATTCTGAAAGAAGCTTTACTGAATAATTAACCTTATAGAATGGGGACTTTGATGATTTATTTAGGTTCTTGGAAGATGTGTTTTTCGGAAAGCTGAATGAAAATTTTGATCTTTTTATTTTGCAATTAACAGTATGTTTGATGATCACAAAATGTTTATTCCAAAATCTGTCACAGCCAAATTTCGAAAAAAAATTATAAGAAATAGAATTTTAGCAAATAAAAGAAACATTTTTTGGTAAAAAACTTTTATTTGGATTTTAGAATTTATAATCCGATCATGTTTACTTTAAAAAGTTATCAATTTATTTTTATTGTTCTCTCTTTAGGTAATTCTTGAACTTTTTACTTTTTTTTTTTTTTTAAAATTTCTTTTGTTCCTCTTTTTCCAAATTTTTTTTCTCTCTTCGCAAAACAATTTAAAATTAACGTTTTGGCTACGTTCAAAAATAACTGCTTCCACACAAGGGTTCTAGGTTTCAATTCAATCGCAGTAATAAATAACGAAAAAAAATTAAAGTCTATTATTTGTTTCTACCCTTCTAAAATTTCTGAACTTCAAACACAGATACTAACTAAACCAAAATAATACAAACACACCAATATCTTTTATCACACAAATAATAATACCGAACCAAAAAAACCGAAAAAAAAAAAAAAGTTGTTTCTCAGATCTGTTGTATATCGATTGAACAAGGCCTAGACTATCCCGTAGGAGAACCTGAATTTGGTGGTACCGGAATGGAATGGAAAGGTGTATCTTCGACGTCTTATTATGGCGGAGATTCAGTCCAAAGTGGGGTTTGTGATGACAATGAAGAAACAACATTAACGATCGAGATCAGTGAGACAAGCCAAGGAAGCTTTTATTGGAAGGTATCGTCTAAGGACGGTGTTGGCTATTTAAGCTTTCATCTTGATGATGTTTTCAAAGAACAAATCACAGCGGAGCAAGGATGGTCGAAAGTAAGTTTTACTGTGACCAGTGGCGAACCACACACTTTGAAATGGACCTATCTCAAGGATGGCTTTGGGTCTGAAGGGGACGACTGTGGCTGGGTCGACCGATTGGTAACTGATCGCACAACCATTGGCCTCTCGACTTCCCTTGACAACGAGGACGTCACGTGCAACACAGGAGGCGATACGGATTGGTATGGCCAGGATTTTACAGACCTTTTTGGCGGTTCTGCGGCACAAAGCGGGGAATGCCAGGACGAGGAAAGCACGTGGCTTACCGCGGAGGTCATCGAGAAAAGCCATGTAAGCTTTTACTGGAAGTCATCGTCTGAAGAGGATTTTGATTACTTAAGATTCTATATCGACAATGAGTTCCAAGACGAAATCTCAGGAGATCAGGATTGGACGCAGATGAGCTATTATGTGAGTGGCGAGCGATATTCACATATTTTGAAATGGGTGTATGAAAAGGATGACTTTGGGATTGACGGCGCCGATTGTGGCTGGGTTGACCAATTGGTAATCGGTGACCAAACCATCGACCTAACCGAGACCCTCGATAACGATGCTCTTGAGTTCACCACGGGAGGATATTATCCTTGGTATGGCCAAGACAAATACTCGTATTCTGGAGGATCCGCAGCAAGAAGCGGACCACTTGAGGAAGAGAATTCAGAAAGTTGGATGAAGACCACCGTCGAGGGGGAAGGCAAACTCCATTTTTATTGGAAATTTGTCGAGGGCGTGGAGGTTGATACCAAACTCACCTTTTCTGTTGACGGCGAAGACTACGAAGCCGTGTTTGGAGACCAAGATTGGGAGCAAATTGATTACTATATTCCAGGCGAGGGAAGCCACGAGCTTAAATGGACTTTTAGTTTTGAAGAAACTTCGGTCGACGAGCAGGATCGAGATCTTGGGTGCGGCTTGATTGACAAAATCGAATTTTCAAATAGTGACTCGGATGTCTCTTTAAATGACGCGCTCGATAACCAGGAGTTGGTCTTCACAACAGAGGGCAATGCACCTTGGTACGGGCAAAAGGAAGAATTTCATTATGGCGACTCTGCAGCAAAATCCGATGGCCTTAAAATGGAGCAAACAGCAGCCTTGTATACTACAGTTACAGGCAAAGGAAAATTAAGCTTTTATTGGAAGGCTGACTCAGAAAGCACAGAAGACTCTTTATTATTCGTGGACAATTCCAAAGAAACGGAGGTGATCTCGGGCAAGGTAGACTGGACCGAAGTGACCTACGATTTAGAGATCGAGGGTGAGCACACGCTTGTTTGGGCTTATCGTAAGGATTCAAATACAAGCATTGATCAAGGCTTTGGATGGGTTGATAAAATTGTTTTCATTCAGGATAAGAGTACTGATACCGACAATGATGATGACAATGATGATGTAGTATCTTCGTCGAATTACATCCTTCCATTCTCATTGACCCTCTTCGCTTCCTTTTTCTTATTCTTCTCTGCCTTATTTTAAAAATTATCACCCTTGAAGAGTTGAAATAGTCATTTCAATTAATATTTTTAAGAAGGTTTCTTTTAGCCTTCATTCATTCAATCAATCAATCAATCAATCAATAAATCAAATTTCATTTTTGAATTCTCAAATTTCATTTTTTTTTTTTTTTTTTTCTTATATTTTGATTTTTTTTATTCAATCTTTTGATTTCAATTATAGAACGGTTAATTAAAAAATTGTTTTAAAAATAAAATTTAAATATATGATAATTTTACACTTTTATAATAACTTGAATAATAATAAACACTTTTGATTAATAAAGAGATCTTTTTAATCAAAAATTATTTTTAAGAAATTGAACAATTTAAGTAGAAAAATCCAATTTTAGAGGTTCGATTAATATTTTTTTGAATATAATGGTAAAAAATTTGTAAAGTTTAATCTTCTAGCGAAGAGGTTATTTTATTATATTTTGAAAGAATTTTAAATTGGATGAAAATCTTTCATTTTGTTTAATCAATAATTTTGACTATTAAAGAATTATTTGTTCTTTTCATTTGGAAAAAAATTATTTTTTCTTTGATTTTCCGTAAGGTTTTTTTGAGTTTTCGATTTATTTGTGAATTTTCTAGGGGTTTTCGAGGTTTTATATTTTATTTTTAAAATCTTTTGATTTTACAAATAAACAGAAAACTCAAAAAAACCTTACGAAAATCTATTGATTTTCCCAATAAACAGAAAACTCAAAAAAATCTAACGAAAATCAAAAGATTTTAAAAATAAAATAGAACCCCCCCCCAAAAAAAAAAAAAAAAACGAGAACACTTTACAAATAAATAGAAAACTCAATAAAACCTAAGGAAAATCTAATGATTTTCCAAATAAATAGAAAATTTAAAAAACCTAACGAAAATCAATAGATTTTCCATATAAAATAAATTTTCCAAATAAAATAGAAAACCTCAAAAAAACCTAGAACACTTAACAAATAAAACAGAAAACCACAAGAAAACTGATGCACTCTACTACACCCTAAGGATTCTTATGTTAGGTTTTCCAAAATGTAGAAGATTGAAGTAAAATCAAAGATTATTCTCAATTCTTTTGTTTCCTGGAAAAGCTAGACACGCGACTTCACTTGATGGGTACTTTTGTTTAGTCTTTTTTAAAATAAGAAATAAAAAGAAAAGTTAAGAAAATTTCATTGTATTTCTTAAATTAAAAAAAAAAAAAAACCTAGGCACTTTATGGTACTCTAAGGCACTTTAAGGAAACTTTCAATATTTATCATGGTTTTTTTTTCCCCGTATTTAAGTTTTTAAGATGATTAGAGTGTTTATTAAAACTATTAGTTATTATCTATTCAAAAAAATTTCCTAAAGTTGAATTTAGGAAAAATTCATTTTCATATCCATTTAAATAACTATTATACCAAAATATAACTTTGTTTCTAGACTAAGGACCTATAATAATCGATAAAATACTAACAACAATAAATATAACAACCCCAAAATTGTTTAGAACTGAGTTGTTAATCATATTGCAAATAAAATTGTTTAACAAGGATGAACTGATAATTGTAGTAATATTGTGGTCTACTTGAAATTTTCATTTTTATTTTTTTCATACTAGTGATTTTTCAAAATGGAATCTCAAATTTTCCTGCTTTTTTTTTTAGAAAAATCTGATTCCATTTTTTAACATGTATATTTGTTTTGATTTGATTATTATTATTTTATAATAATTTTTTCCTTTTTTTTGTTTTTCAATTTCCTAATTGCTCAACAAATTTACCGACTTTTTAATACTCAATTTTTTTTTTTTAATTTAGAGATAACTAAACTATTTTTTAAAAATTTTGACTCACTATATAATGCTAATGGGCGTTGTTTTGAGGGTTTATTCCAGTATTCTTTACAAAAAATATTTTCAAATTTTTGGATCAGAATCATTTTTTCTAATTTTGCAAATTTTAGTTTTGCTATTTCAAATTTTTATTTTTTGTTTTTCTTTTCTTTTTTTTTTTTATTTTATTGTTTTTTTTTTTTTTTTTTTTTTTTTTTTTTTTTTTTTTTTTTTTTTTTTTTTTTTTTGAAAAAGATCATGTGGAAAAAAAAAGAGATCTTCGAAAAGACAAATAATCACTAAGAAAATTTCGACTATGTAATGTCTTTGAAAATGGATTTAATTATTCATAAAAAATCTTGTTGTTCAACTTTTGTTCAGTGAATGTTCAGTAATAAAAAACCGTAATGCTTATTTCAAAAATTGTGACTCACTTTTTTTTAGTTTTTGGTTTTATTTTTTTTTAATTTTTAATATATCAGGCTTTTATAGATTTAGAATGACTTAAAAGTGAATTAAAAATCATATTTAGTTATTAATTGTTCTTGAATACTAAATAATATTTTTATTCAATTTATTGTTTCAGGTGAGTCACAATTTTTGAAAAAGAGTTTATTTTGTATAAAAAATTGTCAAATAAATTAAATTTATCAAATTGATTTTCACAAAAAGTCAAATTTAATTGTAAAAAAGTCTGAAAATTAAAACCAATTGATTATTATAATATTTATAATAAGAATTTCTTTGGATAATCTTTTGGATATAACTATAATAAAATTATTACTACCTTCTTTAAATAGCCAATATGTTTATCCAAAACCTTTCTATTACCCAATCACTGATATTTCGTATTTTTTACTATCAAAACTTACTTGGTAGACTGATATTAAATCCAACTATTCATTAATTAAGAGATTTCTTGTTAAAAAATAACATATGAAATAATTCTCATCAGTTTCACTTTTAAGAAATTGACTTTCAAAAAAAGTAAAGGAACAAAAAAATCTCAAATTAAGGCACAAAATTTCTATTTTTTTTTTTCACAAATTATTTTGTAAGAATCTGAATTTTGTGTCTTAATTTAAGATTTTTTTTTGTACTTAATTTTTCGTTCGAAAATTTGTGTCTGAAAAGAGGAACCGACTATATTAACTGATTACTTCTTTTCAAAATGGGGCAACCATTGGAATTATAAAAAAACATAAAAAGTTCATTTTCGATTAATTTGCAAATATTACTATAAAAATTAAAAATTTTTTTTTAAAGAAACAATTAAATTGAATATCCCAAAATATGACCTTGGGATGAGATATTTAATTATATTATTCAATTTTCGATTAAATGATATATTAATGAATAAATTTCAGAAATTATTGAAAAAATTGGTTAATCTTTTAAATTCAAGTTTTGCAATGAAAAATTGGAAAATTTATGATCGGATAATATAAAGTTTTTAGATAAACAGATCGTTCATTAATCAAATGTAGTAATAATTTTATTATAGTTATATCCAAAAGATTATAAAAAAGTAATTCTTATTATAAATATTAAAATAATCACTCGGTTTTAATTTACAGTAATATTAACAATTAAAATGACTTTTTGGAAAAATTAATTAGAAAAAGTTAATTTATTTTACAATTCTTTTTCACATTAGTAAATCTTTTTTCTAAAAAAAATTGTTTATCTTTCTTTCTATCTTTTTTTTTTTTTTTGATTTTTCAAAAGGGAGAAATTTAACTCCTCTTTCAGTAGTTATGTTTTTATTTATTTATTAATATAAAATAATGGTGAAAAAATCAAATATTTTCAAATCCAGTTCTGTGATTATTTTATTATAAATCTTTATAAACCCCATTCCAACAATTTATACACTCCCAAAATCAAAAATAGACAAAATAAAACACAATTTATTATATTTTACCAAACGTAATATAAACCCACATTTAAGTTACACAATATTAATCTTTTTATAAGTAATTATTTTCATCCAAATAAAAAGAAAAAAAAAATATAAAACAAAAAATTAACAATTGGAGTGTTCAAAAACGAAGAAACAAGTAGAATAAAGAATGTAGGGGTATATTTGTTGAAAATTCAACAACAATTGTTAATCGATCAAATGATAAGATACAACAAACCAATTGTATGTGATTTTTCCAATTTAACAAACTAAACACTGGACTTCTATTAACCAATTAAAAAAAAATATCCAGATCTAAGGAAAGAGATTAACAAACTTAAGAAAAAGGGAAATGAAAACAAAACAAAAAAGACAAAAGAATGAAATTTTTTTAAAATCAAATTATTCCCAAATTGAATGTAAATGGAGTATAGTTATTCTTTCAACCGTTTAAAAGGTTTCGAAAATTTTGGAATTTGGTTTAGAAGTAATAAAAAAACTATTAGAAGACAAAAATTTTAATATAAACTTCTAATTTGTTATCAATTTCATAATTTTATAATTGTTGGAGATTATAATTTAAAGAAAAATGTAATTCAAAAGTTCATTAACCAAAAATTTCTAATAATTGAGATCAATCAACCAAATGAAAACAATTACAAATAGAGTTTTTATTAACAAATAAGAAAAGTCAATTACCAAAAAAAAAAAATAAACAAAAAGTATATATAACAAATTAAGTGACTATAAAGTAATAAGAAATAAAATTTTTATCAGCTCCAAATATAAAATTTAAAAAAAATTACTGTTGTAGAAAAAAATTGAAACATGGAAAAAAAGTGAAACACGGTTTTTAATTGGGTACATTACCGAAAATGAAAAGTAAAATCAATAAAAAGAAGAAACCAATTAACTTCAAAGAATAACCCATTATATTATTTTCAGTCAACCCAACAAATACAATTTAAATCCACTTGATTTATCGAAATTGGTAGTGTAGTTTTGGAGATCTCAAAAATCGTCAATTTTTAGAACAAATTTTTAATAATTGATCAATTAAAGAAAAACCCATACGAAAAGATAGTATTTAAAAAACTGTTATTGTGGCGAATACTTCATTTTGTCTTTGTTTATTTATTTATTCTTTTTTTCATTGATCTTACTTTTCATTTTCAGTAATGTTCCCAATTAAAAACCGTGTTTCACTTTTTTTCCACAATGGTTATATCATTAAAAGGGGGGAAATTATTAAATTTAAAACTTGTCAAATTCTCATTTTTTACAAAATAATTAATTTATTTGAAATATATGAACAATGGGAATTTAAAAACCCCTTAAGGGTAGTTTAAGGTATTTTATGGTAGGTTAGAGTCTAACTGAGTAGGTTTAATTTGTTTGGATGGTATGTAAGAAAATTTTAACTTATATTTTGAAAAAACAATTGCAAAGCGACCAATTTGACCTTTGCAACTTATTTTAAGGGTATAAAAAATTTTCCACTTAGATTTTTGTGGTTCCAATTGGGGTCCGGACAAAATTTTGAAAAATATTTAGTATTGATGATTCCACGATTTTGGATTTTATACACTTTAAGTATTCAAATACTACCAATCTCAAAATAATTTTTTGATTTTTCCTCTTACTCACAAGTATAAAAAACCGTCAAAACTGTCTTAGCAATGATAATAATCAAGAAAATTTTCAAAAATATGAAAAATTTCAATTTTAACCAATTTTGAAATTTAGTAATATACCCATCAGAAGTGCATATTTATTTCAAAGAAAGGTTAAAGAATTCTTTGATATTAAAATATTAAATAACAATTAACTTTAATAAATTTAAAAAACAATTTTTTACAAAAACAAAAAATAGTGTTTTAAATTAATAAAAAAATTGAAGGGGTGATTAATTTAATTAAAATTTTACTTTTAAATGATAACTTAATTTATAATATTAAAAAAATAAATTACATGATAGGGTATTAATTAATAAACCAAATCAACAATTAATTTTAATTTTATCAAAAAAAAATTGAAAATTAATAAATAAAAGTAGAAGTTCATCAACAAAAATTATCTTAAATAATAAAAATTTCGAAAATAATTATTTTGATTATTGTAAAGAAATTAGTAAAAAACCAGAAATAAAAATATCTAAATAAATTCAAGAATAATATTTTAAGAAATTTGAAGATTTAAAACAAATTTATATTCAAAATATTTTTTCGGTAAAAAATTCTCATGATTTAATAAAATATCAAAAAAATAAATAAATTAAAATTTTTGCTAAAATATAATTCTACAAATTGACCATAAAAAAAGAATGGAAAAGAATATCTTGTTCTTTTAAAAAATGTTATAACACTCTCTTTATATTGGATAAATAACTAAAATAAATAAATAATTAAATTTATTACAGTGAGTTCCACTTTAAAGAAAGAAATTTTCAATGAAATTTAAGGCACATATATAATCTCAAATTAAGGCAAAAAATTTGTGAATTCTAGTAAAATAATTTGTTAACAAACAATTAACAAATTTTTATCTTGATTTGAGATTTTTTTGTGCCTTAAATGAGATTAATAATTTATATCTTAAAATTGAAACTTAATTAATTTTTTCTCTTATTTTAAATGAAAAAAGAATGAAAAGACCATTATAAGAAGATTTTAAAAGTAAAAAAATAAATTACAATTTCGAAAAAAAAAAATTAAAAACATTTTTTTTTTACTACATCAAGCCAAGAAAATTTTGAGGAATATTTCAAAATCATTCATTTTTAAGAATGCAAGGTATATGCAGATTTTTAAGTTTGATCGTTTTGGAGAATTGAATGACAAAAAAGGAACAAAAGAGGAGATAGCTAGATCTCATTGAAAGGATGTACGATCAATTTGTGTATCTGTAAAATTTAAACCAAATTTTGTCCCCAATGTTGAATGTGTAAAATTTAAGTTCAGGGTTTTCCCCAACTACATTAGGAGAATGGGATCCTTTGAATAGTTAATTCTTCAAAGTATTATTAAAAAATTACAAATAAGTTGTTTTTACTCTTTTAGAATTGTTTGGTTAGTTTTTTGTTTCGAAGAGTTAGATCATTAGTTTGAAAAAAATAAATAGCATCTCATATTGTTTCATTTATTGACAATCACCGTTTATAATTCTTGGTTTTGGATCTCCTTCCAGACTCAAAATAATGAGATTGTTCTAGTGCAAAGGGGATATTAATTGTCTTTCTTTGAACTCCTCAGTATCATCTTATATCACTTAGAACAATATCATTTTAATTGTTCTATCCAGGCAAAACTCAGATATATAACGTGGGGATTGTTCACAAATCAAAATAATAAACACAAATATTATTCATGTTATTTTTTGTAGTTTTTTGTATAGCTGAATTAATTCTAAAGCCCAAATTATTCGATTTTCAGTTTTTTTTGCATAGGATACGCTATTCCCATATAAATTGTTCGATATCTTGATCTGTAATGAAGCAAAATATTTTAAACATAAACCACAAGCTTTTGTTTTTGTTTTATTCTGATCATATACATAAAAATACATCCGTTTCAGCCCAGGTGATAATCACATTCATTCATTGGATGGTTGGGAAATATTCAAAGTCAATGTAAAATTATTCCAAACCATTCAACAAATGATTGTGTTTCACACTGGATTTATAATGGTTGTATATATTTAGGTAATTTGTGAAATTTCAAAATTTTCAAGGGAAGTTAAGCATTTCACATTTTAAAATATAATTTGCAGTTTATTTATATTATTATTAAACTTTTTTATTTTTAAATATTATCTTGTTATATATTAATTCTTTTAAAAATGATAACTCATTTCTCTATAGTTCAATCAAAAGTTTAATTATCCGCTTTAATCGCGTTCTTGGGTAAATAAATGCCCTATTAACTTTGTATATATATATATATATATATATATAAGAGTTACTTGTCCATTAATTTCAAGTCTTCACTATAAGATTAATCTTGATTCAAAAAATAATTTAATATTACTAAAAATATAATTTAAAAAAAAAAAATCTCCAAAATTTGAAAATTTAAATATTCAGCACTGATTTGTTTTACTTTGGGTTCATTTTCTTTTCCTAAAACCAATTAACTAAATGATATTACAAGGTTCAAGTTTCAATATATAGTAGCACTCAAAAAAAAAATAATTGAGTAAATGTTCACACAATTACAATTTTTAAAAATGGAAAAAAGTATCTACTTTATAAATAAAAAAATTTATATGACGTTATTTTAGTGAATTTGTAAAAATATGCTGATTATAATTCTCTCTTGGTGATTTTTTTTAATATCACCTAGAGAGAATTGTAATAAGATTTTATTTTTTTTTGAGAATTGAATAAAATTGCAAGAGTAATTATTTGAAACGGGATAGTTAATAAGAATAATTAAAATAAAATGCAAAACAAAAAAAAAAAAAAAAATTATTTCCATTTTTATTCTAGAAAATAAATTACAAAAAATGTAAAAAATTCTACAAATTATAATACTTTTGAAATATTTTAACTCATACTGAATTACTCATTATCATCTTTAAATTACCAAACTCAAATAAATTGATCAATTTGATCTAGAAATTTTCAACTGATATTTTTTATTATTGTTTTTTGTTAAAAATATTCAAATTGGATGAGTCAGATGATTAAAAGACTCTTTTAATTTTCACTTTTTTTGAAAATTCGTATAATCTATTATAATTGATCGACATAAAATTTACTAATTTGATTTATCCCACAACTCTTCTAATTTTAATAATTAGAAACTCTCATAATCATACTAAAAAGTTATTTTGAATAACAAAAAATAAAAATTTACAATTTGAAAATAGCCAAAATTGAAAGAGTAAGTAAGTGGCAAGAAGTTGATCTAAAATATAAGTGATATTAAATCATCTTTGTAGAGATGTTATTTTTAATCATTTTTTGAGCCTAGCCCAGAATAAAATGATAACTGTTTTTCTTGTTTTGATTTCCAAACAATCGCCTTGTTGTGTATCTGAGTTTTGCCTGGAAGAATGAGAAATATGATATTGTCTGGAATGATATAAGATGATATTGAGGAGTTCGAAATACGACAATTAATATAATCTTAGACACAGAAAAATCACATTATTTTGTTCGGAAGTAGATCCAAAAGGAGGAAATATAACCGTTGACTGTTGAACAAATGAAACAATATGAGATGCTATTTTTTTTTTTTTTTTGGAACTACCTAGACAAAATAAAAAAACAAAGAAAAACAATAAATTTATAATTTTTTAATAGTACTTTGAAGAATTAACTATTCAAAGGATCTTATTCTTCCTAATGGGGTTAAAGAAAATATTGAAGTGAAATTTTAATTTTCATCCATGAGGATAAAACTTTGTTTAAAATTATCACAGAGACAAACTAGATTGTCCAATTTTCAATGAGTCTCTATCTCCCCTTTTTATTTTATTTTTTTTTTCAAAAATCGGCAGTCGATCAACATAAAAACATGCATCTATTATGTGTTCTTAATAGTAACTGGTTTTGGATATTCCTCGATAATTTCTTGATTTGACATATGTAAAATAAAATGTTTTTTTTTTTTTTTTTTTCTATTTGTAAAGGTATTTATTCTCACTTTGAAAATCGTTTATTAATGGTCTTTTTATTCATTTTTCAAAGAAAAAAGAGACCAAACATTTTTAATTTTTTTTTAAAAAATGATATTGATTTCAATTAAACTAAAACTAAAAACGTTGTTTGAAATAGTCATTGTTTTTAAAATAGAGAAAGGAAATTCATTCAATTTCCAATTTTTACAAGAAAATTGACGGACTTTTTTCTTTGTACTCTATTGATGGAATAATTGGGTTATTTGAACCAAACCAATTTTCCAATGTCATAAATAATTGAGTGTGGTGATCTTTTCGGATTTCTAAGATAAACAATACCCTTTAAAAATTATTTAAACACTTCTAAAATAACTTATAATTTCATTTTTAAAGTTGAATTTATTAGTAAAATGCTTTCTTTTTCATTTAAATTCAATTCGAAATTCGACGATGAGATAATTTTCAAACTTTGCCTTATTACTAAAGGATTTACCAAAATCTTTTCATTAAAATTTCAATACTATACTAAACTTTTAGGTGTTCTAATCTTTTTCTTATGTTTAGTTAGGATGAATTATATAAACTATTTTTCATAAATTTTGACTCACTTTATAATTTTAATGGAAGTTGTTTTGAAGGTTTATTCCAGTATTCTTAACAAAAAATATTTTCAAATTTTTGGATCAGAATTATTTTTTCTAATTTTGCAAATTTTAGTTTTGCTTTTTCAAATTTTTGTTTTGCTTTTTCTTTTTCAAATTTTTCTTTTGTTTTTCTTTTTCTTTTTATACTTTTTCTTTTTTTTTTTTTTTTTTAAAAGATCATGTGGAAAAAAAAAAGAGATCTTCGAAAAGACAAATAATCAGTAAGAAAATTTCGACTATGTAATGTCTTTGAAAATGGATTTAATTATTCATAAAAAATATTGTTGTTCAACTTTTTTACAGTGAAAGTTCAGTAATAAAAAATGGGTAATGCTCATTTCAAAAATTGTGACTCACTTTTTTTTAGTTTTTCGTTTTATTTTTTTTAATTTTTAATATATCAGGCTTTTATAGATTTAGAATGACTTAAAAGAGAATTACAAATCATAAGTAATTATTAATTGTTTTTGAATACTAAAGGATAATTTTTTGTTTTCAATTTATTATTTCAGGTGAGTCACAATTTTTGAAAAAGAGTTTAGTTAAATATTTATAAATAAAAAGTATGAGTTTTTTTAAAAAAAGACAAAGTTTATTTATATATCTTTTATAAATTTGATACTACAATATATAACAATAAAAAAAATTTATTCAATTTTGATTTTTTTTATCTTATACGTTTAAAAATATATTATTAATTCAAGGATAAATAGCGAAAATTTTAATTTAAAATTTCTAGTCTGATTCATTTTATATAATGTATAAATAACACTTATCTAACATTAAAAATAAATCTAAATATTTATTTTTTAGACTTTTGACGTTTTCCAAATTTCCCTTTGTAAGTTGTTTGGGTTTCCCCCTCTTTTTGTTTTTTTTTAGGTGTTTGGGGAGGAGGTAAAAGTTAGAAAAAATCGTTATAATAATTGGTTAACTTGTTATTGACTAGATTTTGGGAAATAACTTGTTCATGATCAGATCTTCATGGAATCGAACTGAACCGAAGAAACTGAAGAGAACTGAATCTAATATTATCTGAAACCAGCGTTAAGCGAAATAAATTGCCCTTTCAGTGTAGTATGTCGAGTCGTTACTTGGACTGAGTTGTTACTGTTGATTTAGTATCTTTAACTGGGATTTTGCAAAAACAAGATTTGGGAAACTTACAAAAAAAAAATACAATAATAAAAAAAAAAATAAAAAAAAGAAAAAAAAGAAAAAATGCAAAGCTACTAAAAACAAAATTTCAAAAACCAATCCTTATTCTTTAAAACTCGGCACTCTATAGACTCAGCCCATCTATAAAGTTCTAAATTAAAAATTAATAAAGTAACCTATTCGATTTGATCTCTAGTTGGTCAAATATTTAGAACTCTTTATGAAAACAAATTATAGTAGCAATCCATAAAAATTCGATATAAAAGGAAACAACCACCGATCTACTCCAAAAAAAAAAAAAAAAATCTAGATCATTTTTTATGAGGTTATTTTTTTACATTTCTTTCTTTTATTTCTGGATTTTCTTACTCTTTTTTCTTGTCTTTGTTTAAAAAAATTTACCTTTACATTTTTCCAAGAAAAGATATCCCATGTGCTGAAATCTTGCCTAAATTATAGTTGGGTATAAAAAACCCTAAATACAATTTTAGACTTTCTGTAGAGTGTCGTCAAGTGCCGTAGAGAGCACTCAAGTGTCTGGATTTTCCAGAATTTAAGAATAGAGTAAAAATTAAAAGATTATACACAATTCTTTTATATTCTGGAAAAGCTAAAGACAGCCTTTTTTTTTAATTTCAAAATCGAATAATTTGGATTAATGATTAATTCAGATTTTTAAATATATTAAAATTTCTAACCAAAAAATTAGAAATTGGGGATCGTGCCACCAAGTGCTGTAAAGTAACTAGCTTTTTCAGAATGTAAAAGAATAGAGAAAAGTATTAAATTTTACCTAAATTCTTTTTTAATTCTGGTAGGACTAACACGGCTTTTTTAATTTCAAAATAAAAATTAAAATTTTTGAAATTTTCAATTGATTTCTAGAATTAAAAAAAACCTAAAAATACTTTCCTTTATGTTTTCTGTTTCGTCTGTAAAAGTATTCTAGGTTTTTTTTACTTTTGAAATAAACATAAAATTTATTAAAATTTTCGGTTTATTTCTAAAGTAAAAAAAACCTAACGAAAATAAATAGATTTTATAAATAAAATAGAAAACCTCAAAAAAACCAAGAACACTTCACAAATAAACAGAAAACTCAAGAAAATCTAACAGCGCTTTTTCATGATTCAAAAGCCTCAAGTAATATTCAAAATTTTACTCAATTCTTTTAAATTTTGGAAAAGCTAAAGACAGCCTTTTTTAATTTTTGAAATGAAAAGAAAATTAGATGAATTTACTTTGCATTTCAAACTGTAAAAAAAATCCCAAGGTCGTTTTCTTTGGGTTTTTTTGTTTTATCTAAAAAATCTATTGGTTTTCCTAATAAAACAGAAAACTCAAAACAAATTAACAGCTGTCAGAGTAAATTGATATCCTTTTTTAAAAATTCAAAATAAAATCAAAAAATTTTCAATAAAATTTATAAAAAAATTGTTTATTAAATAAAGTAATCAACTCTAAAATAAAAAATAAAATATAATTTTAAGTAGGGTAGGAAAACAATTTTAGAAACAAAAAGAAAATAAATACACATCAATTTCCACAGCTTAAATGATATATTAAATAAAAATTGAGATTATAAACTTTTATATATTTAATTATAATATTATCTTACTAACAAACAAATTGGATTATTTTTAAGAATCAATTAATTAACAATAATTAATAATTTTAGGGTATTTAAATAGTTTAATCCAAATGGAGTTTAATAAATATACTTTATAATAAATTTGTACTGATTTTTTTTGGAAATGACATATTAAATAAGTAAACTTGATGAGAAATTAGAAAGGAAATAAAATAATGGTTCAAATCATGATCCTCTTACAATCAAAAGGAGAGTCATAATCTTCATCAAATGTTTTTTTATGTATTATTATTTTCAATTTTCTTTGATAATGTTTCATTTTTGATAATTTTTTATAACTTTTGAGTGAAATTACAGTCGTTCCAAGGTTACCATAAATATTTAAATAAAACACAAGTGATTGTTCTATTCTTATTTTCCATTTTCAAAAAATTCGGAAATAAGAGTTTTTATTCAAAAAAAATTTTCAATAAATGAACTATTATACAAAATTCAAGTTCCCATTAAACTTAAAAATTATTGGTCCAAAACAGCTCATAAAAAATACCAATATTTACTGATCTTTAAAATTTTACCTTTTTTGAACTATATTTTTAAAGTACTTCAAGAATCATCAAATTTTTTTTTTTGATGTTCGAAAAATTTGAATAATAGTTCATTTATTGAAATTTTTTTTTGAATAAAAACTCTTATTTCCGAATTTTTTGGAAATGGAAAATAAAAATAGAAATCTCACTTGTGCTTTATTTAAATATTTATGGTAGACCTGGAAAGACTGTAAATAAATTATAAATAAATAAGAATGTGTTTGTTTGATAGAAACCAGAAATATCTTTTTATAAAAAGAAATTCATTAAATTATTGATATTATTTTGATTAAAATTTTTTCAAATATTTTTTGCATTTGTACTTGTTAAGAATATTTGGTATGTTGATTTTACATAGGTATTTATTGTTGTTGGTTATTATCTTATTCTCCTCGTTCTCATCATTTGTTATGTTATTATTCTTCTTAATCTGAATCTGGATATCATTATTTTTATTCTTACCATTATTTAACTTGTTTGTATTATTATTATTCTTATTCTTATTGTTATTATTAGTTTTAATTTTTTGGTTATTGTTATTATTATCTTTTTTATTGTTGTTTTTTTTCAAAATCAAAAGAAAAAGTAAATGTGGTTAAATTTAAATTATAAAATTCTTACAGAAAAAATGGATAGAATTCAGGAATTGTAGACAAATAATCAGTAACTTGATATATTTACTTTTCTTTCTCCTTTTCCATTTTCCTTTTCGTTTCTCTTTTCCCTTTCCTTTCCCTTTTCCTTTCTCTTTTCCTTTCGTTTTTCCTTTTCCTTTTCTTTTCCTTTTCCTTCCCCTTATCCTTTCTTTTTCTTTTATTTTTTCTAATTGAGAAGGAGAAATATTTAAAATGAGATCTCGAAATAAATTTGATCTTAAAAAAAGAATAAATTTATTAATTCGAATTGATTTGATTTGAAGATTATCATTTTTATTTTCATTCTTATTCTTTTATTTCTTGTATTTTTTTTAGGTTGATTAAAAAATTTTTTTTTTAGAATTTGAATATTATTTGATATATTTTTCGAAATCATTTAAAAATTTTTTATTTGAAAATAAATTAACTCTATTTCAAAATCATTAGCCCATTAAAAATCAAATTTTAAAGATTAATATTTTTAATAAAATTGTCTTTATCTATTATATTATAATATAAAAGTTTTGATTTTAATATTCAGTTCTATACTCAAGAGATATTTATTTTTTGTCAAAAATAAAAGAAAAGAAAATAAAAAAAAACAGTTAAAAAAAATTGTGACATTTATTTTGAAATAAGCCTTATTACAAAAATTTATTATTTAAAAAATTAATAAAACCCATTTATCGATTCTCCTTCCATTTGAATAACTAAATCTAATCTCTTTTTCATATTTGAAACCAATTTTTTCATTAATTCATCTGTTACTTCTTTCCAATTTTTCATTTTCATTTTCCTTTTTAACAAAACACTTTTGAAAAAATAAAAAAGAGAAAAAATGATTTATTTTGCAAACTTTTAATTGTGAGAGGAAAAACTTCAACACAATACAAATACAATTTATTAATTGAAATGTAACATGGACCATTTATTATGAAATTTAGTTTATTTCCTCATTTGAGTTTCTTTTTTTTTTTTTCTTTTTCTTTTTTTTTGATAATCTTCTTCTTTCTTCTTTTGATTTGTTTTTTGGTTGGTATTGATATCCTTATTAAAGTTATTGATTTTGTTTCTCAGGTTGGAAAAGATTTAAGAATTTGAAATTTTCCAGAATAATTTATTTTTCTTGAAAATTAAAAGAAACATGGACAATATAACCATTTTAAAAATAATTGGTTTTTGATTTTTAGTTAATTCATTTTTGAATTGATTTTTGATGTTTTTCCATTCTTTTCCAATTCTCATCAAGATTATTTCTTCTTCTGCAATTAAGATGTTTGGGAAATTATTTGATAATTCATTATTATTGACTTGGGATTGAAAAGGATGATGAAGAAGAAGAATGTGAAGATTTAGAAGAAATAAATTGATTATAATAATTCTTAAAATCTTTTATTAATATTTCATTTGGATTTATTAAATCAATTGCACTTTTATTTGATATTGGATCTTTTAAATGTAATCAAATATTTCTTTTGGAAATAATTTCTTGGTCTGTTTTTTTCATTATTTGCAAAAAATAAATGGAATAGAATTTCAATTTGATTATGAAAAATGGCTGTATGGAAAATTGTGTTTTCCCCTTTTGAATTTGGGTGATGGTTTTTGAATAAATTAGATGAAGATAGGTTTATTAAGGGGATTTTTTAATTGCAATTAATTCTTGGAATAATTGTAAATTTCCATCTTTGACTGATTTGGTTAACTTTTTTTGAAAATTGAGATTTCTTTTGATCAACTTGAAAATTTTGTTTCGATCTTTTTGAATTAATCTTGTTCCCCGAAATATTGAGTTTAAGAATCGATTTATTGATTTGGAAGGATTGTATAAATTCTTGAACCATTTTTTCTTTCTCTTCATTATATACATAGTATCCCATTTGGTTCTCATGAAGATCCAATTTGGTGAGTGTTTGGTTGACTTTGAGTGTCTCAATGAGGTATTTGGTGCCTTTGGATCCAATTTGATTAAGAGAAAGATTTTGGTCGGTAACTGCTTGGTTTATCTTGAGAGCTTCAGTTAAGGATGCCATTCCCTCGTCTCCGATTTGATTAAGAGAAAGACTCAAGCGGGTAACTGATTGGTTTATCTTGAGGGCTTCACTTAAAAGATTTCATTCCATCATCTCGAATTTCATTTTCAGAAAGGATCAATTCAGTAATTTTTTGGTTTGACCTTGAGGGTTTCAGTTAAGGATTTTCATTCCCTCGTCTTTAATTTCATTTTCATAAAGGTTCAAGTTGGTAACTGACTGGTTCTCCTTGATGGCTTCACCTAGAGATTTCATCCTTTAGATCCAATTCAGTTCCAAGAAAGGTTTAAGTTGGTAACTGATCGGTTGACCTTGAGGGCTTCGCTTAAAGATTTCATCCCCTTGTCTCTAATTCGGGTTCCAAAAAGATCCAATCAGTTAACTGTTTGGTTTACCTTGAGGGCTTCACTTAGAGATTTGATAAGTGTACAACAAAGCAATCTATGAAAGCATAATCCAATACATAAATAAGTTTTACGCAATCAGGACAAATTGGACGTCCAGCCCACTCAAACACTAACACTTAAAGTTTGGATTCCCTCGTCTTCCATTTGATTCTGAGAAAAATCCAATATGGTCAACGTTTGGTCATTTAAGGTTAACCTTTGCAAATTGCTTTAAAATCTTCCTTTATTTTAGTTAAAAAATCCCTGAAGAAGCAATTCAAAGAATCAAAATAAAACTGTTGTTCTGATATTTTTTTGTTTTATTTTGTTATGTTTATTTTACTTTTCTTTTCTTTTTCTTCTTTTCTTTTTCTTTTAAGTAAAATATTGTTTAAAAATAAAAAAGAAAAAAATGAAAAAATTATTTTCAAAACAAGACAAGAATAATACAAAATTTATTGGTTATTTAGTTAATGCTTCAACTATTTTGTTTTTTGAAAAATATATAAACTTTTATAAGAAAAAGATCAAAATCCAAAAACTTTCAATAGAAAAATTTTTAGATTCAAACTTTTAAAAACATAAAATTTACAAACCTTTTGGTTCTAAGGCTTTCAATTAAAATATATCTTGGTTTTTTGAATTTTAACAAATATTTTTCATATGGGTTACTTTTCAAAGATTTTCAACAAACTCCAAATGTTATCTATTTCAAATCATTTTTTTTTCACTTTTTTTTTTCACTTCAAAAATTTTAAACTCGTTTTTACAATTTGAGAAGATATGAAAGAATATCAGAATCTGAATCTTGAAAGGATCAAAAAGAAAGTCTAAGTGTTGTAAAAAAGTCCTGAAATTATATTAAACAATTAACTTTTTTGTGATTACAAAAAATAGTTTTAGATTGGAATTTGGGATTTTGTTTCAAGAACAATCTTGGTTCATTTATTCAAAGATCTTTTTGTATTTTTAATCTTTTTTTTTTTGTTTTTGATGAGTTTTGTTTTTGAAGGTTTACTTTTTATTTTTATTTTAATGGTTTTTCTTTGCTTTATTCGTGTTTAAGGACTACTTACTTATTCTTGAGTATGGTAAAAATAGTTTTCCAATTTCAGTACCTTGAGGAAATTCAGACCTGTACAACTACCACTTCGTATCTATAAACCTCAATAATTTGTCTCGATTTCTTTTTCAGTGCAAGTGAATCGTTTTATATTAATTGTTGATTACTTTTGCTAAAAAAAAGTGTATTCTTTTCTTATTTTAGATAATTTTTTTCCTTGATTATTGTTTAACCATAAGACAAGGAAAATTTTTTCAAAAAAAAATCTCTAAATTTTGTATTTTTGAAATACACTCATATAATAAACATATTATACATAACAATTTTCAAAAAGGTTTACTATTATAATAGATATTAAAACGAATTTAAAAAAAAATGAAATTTTTCAGTAATATTTTTTTCATTTTTAATTGTAAAATTTTTGATATTTTTTAATTAACTTAGTAGAGAGATAATTTTCAAGTATTTTTAAAATAGTCTAAAAAGAAACATATTTTTCAATTTTAAAATAGCACAAAATATTTCAATCAAAAGATATCCCTAAATTAAATTGAAAATCTGATTTTTTATCTGTTTTTGGAACATTTTTTATCATTTTATTTTTTTCCATGTTTGAGTTTTTATATACATACCCGGTTGTTTTCTGCAAATTTCTTTAACATATATTCTTTTTTCAATCTTAATGTTCAATCAAAAATTAATTCATTTCAACTTTTCCCAATAAAAAAATATCCCAAAAATAGTTTTTTTTTTCAAAAGTCGGTATTTTTGAAAAGGGGGGTATTTGGATTTTTCTGAGTTTAATAATTATCCTTTTTTTATTACATAAAATTATGATAACTTTGAAAAAATAATTTACAAAAGAAGTATAACTGAAATCCAATGTATAGTTTTGGCTAACTTTAATTTTCGGTGTTTAAATTTTCCTTGTAGTGAGAGATTAAGTACTTTTTTTAGGTTTTGAGTTCTGCGGTTTCTGATGAACTAAATTATTTAAATCATTTCTTTTACAAAACAAATAAGTGTTTTA
The DNA here is from genome assembly GCA_027625915.1 of Anaeramoeba flamelloides. Taxonomy (NCBI): domain Eukaryota; family Anaeramoebidae; genus Anaeramoeba; species Anaeramoeba flamelloides. Next base: position 112,828 of record JANTQA010000012.1, on the reverse strand, counting down.
TTCAATAGGAGAGTGTCATGATCACCTATTAGAATACTTTTAAAGACTATTTAAAAAATTGAAATCAAAATAATTTTAGAATTAGTCAACAAAATATAGATAGAAATACATTTATTTATTGATCACTACTCGATTTTGATACAATTACTTATTCTTAGTTTTACTTTTATATTTAATTCTTCATTGAAAATACTTTTGTTTGTAAACTTTTTGATAAACAAATTACTTTTTATTTCTAAAGAATTTCCAAAATTGAATTCAATAATCCTATTTTTGATTAAATTGTCAAATTCTGATTTGATCAACAGAAAATTGGTTATTTTTGAACTCTCTAATTCAGAAAAATAGATTTATTTGTTGGATTCGTTTGATTATAAAATTATTTATCTTCCAACTTAAATTCGTAAAAACTCAAAATAATTAGAAATTATATTTTAATTTTTTTTTCACCAAATATTTTTTTTCTTGGAATTGAACTATTTAAATATTTTTTATAGTTTCAATAATTCTATACTTTTATTTTAATCTTTAAATTATTATTCTTTATTTTGGTTTCGATCAATAGAAATAAAAATTGAAAAAAGAATTTTGAAATTAAATATTAAAAAAAAAAAATAGATAATTATGAAACTATTTTAACATTAATTATATGCTATTTATATTAATTTCAGATGGGAATTTTAATATTTTTTATATCAGAAAACAAGAACTCAAAATTAAAAAAAGTTTTTTAACCAATATATTAGAGGTTTTGATGATAACATATATTATCATGATATTAACAATAAAATTACGATAATATTAATAAAATCGCGAATAGTCCAACTTTATTTACGAAAAAACATAAAATCGCGATAAACAACATTATAGCGAAAATTCATATTATCGCCAAAAAATGAAAAATTATTTTTTTGAAATCACTTTAAAAAAAATCTCTAGTCTTTTACAAAGCCTTGAGACTTCTACAACACTTTCCCCTTTAATAAATGTTTTTAAGTGTTTGTAAGGGTTGTGGGTTGTATTCAAGTGTTTGAAAGTTTTGAAAGACAGAAAACTTATAGAAAGGGAATGAGTTTCGATTGTAGTGGATTAACACAAATTCTTTTCTTTTCATTTTTTTTTATACAGCCGTTCCAAGTCTACCATAAAATCTCAATCAAATTTTATGATCAAACTAATAATTACCCATTTCAACAATACACTTGAATATAAGATAGATGTGTTTTCTTACAACGGGGTTGTTACCTTCACAATTTTCAATAGCCAAAAAGAATAAAGAATAATTTCACTTCTTGTTGGTGATCGATCAAACAATAACCTCTAAGCTCTAATTGTGTTTTCTGTCCAATACAAAGATGCTCAAAGAAGAAGAATAAGAAGAAGACAATTGAATAAATAATCTTAATAATTGGTGAAAATATTGGCAAGGATGTTGTGAAATCTTTTGAAGAAGTTATCCAACCCCTTTTAGCTTTTGGAGAATATTGAAAATGTTTTCACCCCAAGAATACATTCTTTAAAGAACAGACAAAGGGTTGGTTGTTTTAGAAGCTAATTATTCAAGGTAATTTACAACACCACCATAAACTGAAAAAAATATTTATTTCTCCTTATTTCTTATTGTTGTTGATCTTAAAGGATCGATAAATTTGACAACCAAATCAAATGAAAATACGCAATAAAACTCTTTGATCTAATCCTTGATTGGATCAAGTATCTTTTTTGTTGTTTTTTCAAAGAATGACTTTTTTTCACATAATCTATTTTTTGATCAAAAAAAATTTTTTATTAAAATATTTCTCAATTAACCCAAAAAACCATCAACTATTATATCGCGTTTACTTTTTAATCGCGATACTTTGGCATTTATCACGATTTTCTTATATATCGCGATTTGATGGAAAATATCGCGATTTTTTTAACTTTATCGTGAATAAAGCATGTTATCATCAAAACCTCTATTAAATATTAAAATAAGATACAACATTATTATCTAAACAGAGTTAAACCATAAACTTTTAAAAATTTATTAATTTTTTTTCTTTTATTTTAATTGTAATTAAATGATCTATTGTCATTTCTACCTTGGTAGAAATGAGAGGCCATCTTTAGATGGCCTGAGAAAACAACATACTTGTTCATAAAACACATCAATCAAATTTTAAACAAAACTCTTAATAATACAATTTCAAACCAAATTACAAACACAAAATTTAACTCCAAAACAAACTTTGAATCATCAAATCAAAACTACCTATTTATAAAAATATGACAATTTATTCTCATACATACCACAACAAAACATAATAACCCACACATGAATCACTCAAACAACAACATTTAAACAAAAATAATTACCAAAAACATTAAAATAACATCTCTAGTCACACAAACTACAATTAATCATTCTACTGTATTACAATTCTAAATCTGCATATCGTAATGATAAACTAAATCAATCCAGCATATCCAACCCTGCACTGCAATATATGATAAACAGAAAATTTATTTTCATTCTCATAATTGATTTTTTATGAAATGGTTTTATTGTATTTTGATAACCTATTACAAACAATGAAATTTTATAATCGAACAAAAATTTCACAAAGAGAAAATATGTGAATTTAAATTTTTCAATATAAACCTTTCTAAATGATCAATAATTTGGAAAAATTTTCAAAGTTTTTGTCTGGATCCTTAATTTCTAAATACCTTAAAATCAAAAGGCAAGACCATTTTAAAGAAATCATCAAATTTGATCTTCGATCTTTAGAATTTTTGTTTAAAATTTTTGAATTTTGTTTCAAAAACAACAAGATTTTTTTCTCAGTCAATCAAATAAAAAATTTTTTTAAAAAACCTATGTCAAACCATAAAATGTATCTGATAGCGTATATCCGAAGATTTTTTTTTTGTATTTAACTGAGACAAAAAGTAAATTTCTATGTCTGTCAAATTTCACGGTAGGTTAGGAACGACTGTATTAATAAAACAATAAATTCACAAATTAATAAATGATATAATACCAAAATAATTCTAAAACATCAAAAATATTCTGTCAGTTCCACTTTTAAGGTACAAACTTCAACAAAATTTAAGGTACAAAAAAAATCTCAAATTTTGGAACAAAATTTAAATTCTAGTAAAATAAATTGTAAAAAAAAAAAATTCCTTATTTTGTGCCTTAATTTGAGATTTTTTGGTGCCTTCAATTCCGTTGAAAGTTTGTGCCTTGAAAGTGGAACTGGCTGTAAATAGTAGAATAATTTACAACAATTATATCCGCAAATTCTGATCTAATAGAGCAAATTCAAAAATATAATTCCAAATTATTAATTTTTACTTTTAATAATTCTGACAATCATAAATGGAATACATATTAAAAATTAAATAATTATTAACAAACAATCTCTTATGTATTGATACTAGATCAAGTAGCTGTGAAGAAACAACTTTTTTTTATTAAATCATAATAATTTTCTAAAATATTCAAATTCAGAAAAATAATATTATTGTATAAACTAAACTGATATTTTTATTAAAAACTCATTACTAAAAATATTTTTTTTTATAATTCATAAATGAAAAACAATACTTTTCTGAAATCTGATGATTTGATTATTAAATTTTTCAATAAATCGTTTGAGAAATCCGTATTTTCAATCCAACAAAATATTTTTTTTTTATCAAATCTTGTAAATAGATTGTTTACATTAGTAACAATGATTGCAATTATCAATTTATTGTTAAAAAGTTGATAAGAAACTTAAAAATTATCCAAGAATTTGGAATGAACCCAAATAAGGATTAATTCTAAAAAATCAAAACAGTTATCCAAAATAACTTATTTTGGAATTTTGTCTGAAAAGGAGAAAAAGTTATGATAAAAGTAAAATATAAGTAAAAGATAGATTCAAAAAAAAAAAAAAAATGATTTTTAGCCAACAAAATTTATATAAAAAAAGTCAAATAATGAATAATCAAATCAATTTTCGTTAATTAATTATTTTATAAATTGGTTATTTTTAATTTGACTCAAAAAGATTTCATCCCAATTGAGGTTTGGATAAATATAAAAAGCCACAAAGTTTTTTAAAATTAATAGATACCTTCTCTAAGAATAATTTATAAAGCTGAAGCAATAATTTTCCAAATCAGAATTTCAATCTTACAAAGGGAGATATAAACTCAAAAAAAAAAAAAAAAATTAGAACTTCTGGGTTTTGAGCACTCATATCAAAAAATTAAAATTTTCTATAAAAAAAAGATTATGAATATAATAATTTGGAAATAGATAAATTCTAATTTATTAAATATGAATATTAATCAAGTTAGAGAAACTTTAATAATTAAAGGTTCTAAATGGGAAAATCAAAAAGATTTAAATTTTATTCGGTAATATGTCCTTATACTAAAAAAAAAGTACTATTTTTTTCTGATTAATATTTTTCGAAATCAAGTTTATAACTTAATTCAATCAACCACTGGTATTAATTTTTTTAGAATCAAAACACTCTCAACTTTTGAATATCAAAAATATTTTTTGAAATTACTGTGCACTTTTTTATTTTTTTTGAAAAATTGGGGTTGAGAAAAGTTTGAAATCAAAGAATAAGTTAATTTATTAAATTAGAATGGTTTTCCAGCGAATTTATCTTTTTAGTTTAACTTTTTTTTTAATTTTAACATTTAAAACTAAAAAAAAAAACATTTGAGGGCCAAATTAGTCCCTTTTGTAAAAAGAAAATTCCCATAATTTAGAATTTGTTTTTGTAAATGAGTTCAAACAAGATAGTGTATCTAAAAATATACATAACTTCAGGTGTGAATTCAATGATTTTGGCAAAAAATGTTTTCAAGAAAAAGTTAAATTGAAACTTTATTTATTTTTATTTTTTCATTTAGTTTTTTTAATTGTATTAATGGAAAGTATTTGATCAGTTTTCCTTTTTTAGTGTTTTTTGGGTCGTAGGGACATATAAGAAGAAAATATAATAAAATAAAAAAGCATTGTTGTGGAATGCCGAAGGGTGCTACCGGATGTTGTAACCTGTCTATTTTTTTTTTTTTATTTAATTTTGGTTTTATATAGAAAATCAATAGATTTTCATTGGGTTTTCTTGGGTTTTCTAATTTATTTGTGAAGTGTTCTAGGTTTTTTTGAGGATTTCTATTTTATTTGTTAAATATATTGATTTTCAAAATTAACGTTAACCCAAGAAAACCTAAATGTGTGCCTTGCTTTTCCAGAAATCAAAAGGGTAGAGAAAAATCCAAGATTATTAAATTGTTGGATATCTAACTTGATTTTTTTTTTTTTTTTTTTGATTTGGGAAATAACAAGACAATTGAAGGAATTTTCTTTTAATTGGTTAAAAAAATATTTAGTATATGAAGTATTCTACGATCATATTAAAATTAAGAAACTTTACAAAACATTGAAACGGATATTCTTATGTTTATGATAAAAAAAACTAAAATCAGAATTTTTAATTTATTCAATAATATTACTAATTTAAAAATTAATTAAGATATCGACCATTTTTTGGTGGGTATTTCCATACTATAAAGACAATTAAAGTATATGGGTTAAAATAATTAATCTAAAGAAACAAAAAAAGAAATATTTTCTTTAATATTATTTGGGATATCGATTCATTATTTATCATGTAATTGGTTAATGATAAAGAAAATTATGATTGTAAAGTGAAATTTTTAAATAAAAATTGAGAAATTAGTCAAGTACCTTAGAGTGTCGTAGAGTGCCTGGTTTTTCTTGGGGTTTTCTTTTTTATTTATGAAGTGTTCTAGGTTTATTTTGAAGCTTTCTATTTTATTTGTAAAAGTGATCAAGATTGTTTTGAAGTTTTCTATTTTATTTGTGAAGTGTTCTAGGTTTTTTTGGGGTTTTCTATTTTATTTAGAAAATCTATTGATTTTCCTTAAGTTTTTGTGAGGTTTTTATTTTATTTCTAAAGTGTTCTAGGTTTTTTTGAGGTTTTCTATTTTATTTGTAAAATCTATTGATTTTCGTTAGGTTTTTTTGGTTTTTCTATTTATTTGTAAAATCAATAAATTTTACAAATAAAATAGAAAACCTCAAAAAAACCTAGAATACTTCACAAATAAAATAGAAAAATCAAGAAAACCTAAAGTAAGTGCCTAGTTTTTCCATAATTCTAAAGAATTGAGAAAAAATTAAAGATTTTTCTCAATTGTTTTAAATTTCGGAAAACCGAACTACGGTTTTTTTCATTCCTGTTTTTGTTTTGAAAATTAATTTTTTTTACTAATCATTACGAAAATTATATAAAACCTGCCGCACATTTTCAGAATTCAAAAGAATAGAGAAAAAAATAAAAGATTTTACTCAATTCATTTAAATTCTGGAAAAGATCACAAAGGTTTTATTGCGATTTTCTGTTGTATCTGTGAAGTGTTCTAGGTTTTTTTGAGGTTTTCTATTTTTCTTTGAAAATCTATTGATTTTCTGAATAAATAGAAAACTTGTAAAAACCTAAAGAAAATCCATAGATTTTAAGAACAAAACAGACAAACTTAAGAAAACTTAACAGCAGTTTTTTTTTTTTTTTAATTTATAAATTCTTGTTTTTGTTTAGAATATCTATCGATTTTCTATCAAAACAAAAATTAAAATATTCAAAAAGTTACCAAGGTTTTTTTTTAATTTTAAAGAATAGAGTAAAGTCATTGATTTTATTCAATTCTTTTAACTTATTAAAAAAAAAAATAAAGTGTATAAAAGGAAATTAAATCAAACCCTTCAAAATTATTAAAAATATTAATAAAAAAAAGGTGTATTACAGCATTTTTATTTTGTTCGTTCACAAAAAAAAATAATTTTTTACAAAAAATAAAAAAAAAATTAAGAATCGATTTTTTTTAGACAATGAAATCAACATAATATTTTTTTACCACTTTCAATCGTTGTTCCATTTTTTGTGAATTTTTGTTACCAATTCACAAATTGTTTGTGAAAATCTTTTGTGGGAATGTTAGCCAAAAATAAAATTTTTAGATTGTTTTATACATATAATTAAGCCTATGTGGGTGGTCAAGAAACCATGTTCACTAAAATTCACAAATTAATTTATTTTTATCAAATGATGTGAAAATTTTCTCGTGTTTTTGTGATTATATTTTTGAAAAAGAGATCTCAAAATATATGAAATTGTTGATTCAAACAAAAATTAATAATAATTTTCAAGGTGAGTAATTAAGATATCACAGAAATAACAAAAAATTAATTTTTTCAAATTTTTTGTGAATATATTTTCTTTTTCAGTTGATGTAATTTCTGTGATTTCTGTAATTTCTTTCAATTTTTGTGGTTTCTTCTTTTCATTGCAATATATTTTCATTTTTAGATTTTTTGTCATTTCTGTGAATTCTTTTTTCGAAAACAATTAAAAAAATATTTGTTATTGTTTCCATTTTCACTTTTTTGTTTTGAGACCTTGCCCTTTTGATTAAAAAGTGAAACAAGATTAAAAGATCAATATAATTTTAATTAGTAACTTTAATAGAACCTGAAAAAGAAGAGTAAGATCAATTAATAAAAGAAAAAATAAATAATTATTGAAAAAATGGAGGACTAATCACATTAACAGTTTTTTTAATACAAAAATTTAGTCAGGGTTTTTCTTTGATTGATCTATTATTTATAGTTTGTTGAAAAAATTAACTATTTTTGAGATCTCCAAAACCACTTTTACAATTTCTATTTAAATAAAAGGAGATCTAAATTATATTTGTAAATTTGATTGAAAATAATCTAATGGATTATTATTTCAAGTTGACTATTTCATTTTTTTATTAATTGGTTGAGGTTAATTTGTTTTTTCTTTGAATATAAATGACTTTTCCTTTTTAGGTTTCTGTGATTTCTTTTCCAGTTTCACTTTTTTTCTGTTATTTTTATGATTTCGGTGATTTCTGTGATTTTGGTGATTTCTGTGTTTCTGTGTTTCTGTTAATAGGGTTTCAATTAAAAATCGTGTTAAACTTTTTTTTCCCAAATGACTTGCTATTATTCCTTTTCTTAGACATTAACTTGAATTATGAGGCTCTTAATTTTAGATTTGGATCATCAATTTCAAAATTGTTACACTTCACCTCATCTCAGTATTTGTTCATCTTGAATAGACCAAAGTTGCCAAGATACATGAACTAAGCTCAAGAATTGTTTCAAGCTTTGCTAATCTAACAACAAGTTAACAAATTTCGAAATTGATTGGATCTCATTCACATAATGAACGGATAATACGAGACAAAATTTGATCCTGCAATCTCCTTTTATCCAATACTTTGTTATTTTCATTTTTAAAAAACAAAAAGAAAAAAAACAAAGAAAAAAAACAAGGATAAAAAACAAAGTAAAAAAATCAAAGAAAAGTTGAAAGGTAAAGAATATTAAAACTTACTTTTATTGTTTTTTTTTTTTTCCATTCAATTTTTTTTTTTTTTTGCTTTTTGGGATGATGGCTGAAACTTATCACTTTTGAAAGTGGTTGTTAGTGTTTGTTCCCCTCAGAATTTGTTTATTTTTTGGCAACATGTTTTTAATCGACAGTAATAGGATCAAAAAATTCCGAAGGGCTTTATAAGAAAGTAAGTTGGAAATTTGTTTGGTTCGATATAAAATTATCTAAAGGTAATCTTGGTGAGTTGGGTTGAAGAGTTTGTAGTCAATAATAAAATTAATTGATCCTAAATAATAATTGTGTGCGTTCGTTTAGATTTTTGATTTGTTTTTTTTTTTTTGTTTGTTTTTTTTGTTTTTTGTTTTTTGTTTGGAAAAAATGGAGGTAAGATATTAAAAAGATAAATTAAATCAAACTTGTTCTAATGATTTTGTTTCTTTTTTTTTTTAGTTGTTTTCCATAAATCGCTTAAAGTTTGTTTCTGTTTGTAAAAAATAGAAGATGAATTAAGAAAAAGTAAAAAAAATATTAGATTTATCAGACAAAGTGGAAAAGCTTAATAAGAATTTTAGTAGGTGGCTATTATATTTTTAATTTAATTCTCTTCAATTTGGATCATAAAGGTTTGTTGATTAAAAAAAAATTTTGAAAAATAATTTTTAAAAAATAAACCAATAATTTTTCGAATTTGTTTTTGATTTTTATAATCTTACAATAAATATAATTATTTTCAATCGTGACAAAAACTTTGATTTATTCTTTGTTGAGAATTAAAAAAAAAACAACAAGATTCAATTTTTTTTTCTTAAAAGGAAATGGTAAGTTAATTGGAATCTTTTTGTTCCATTGTTTGACTATAAAAATTTTTACTCATTTTTAAATGATAAATATAAATTCACTTTTAATCTTATTGACTGTTGAATATTTTCTACAATACTTCTTTCGACATACTTGGTGTTGGGTTGAACTAATAAAATTGAAACCTTTCTTAAACTCGGTTTTGTGATTAAACAATTAATTTGGGATCATTTAAATATATTTGGTTTTCATAAACTTATATTTAGTAATTTTTTAAAATTTGTTTCTCTTGACAAATTTCTGAACTTTTTCAATAATAAGCAACACACTCTGTAGGAATACTCTGGTTTGTGTGTGTTTTTTTTTAGATCTAGTATTCTGATATTTGGCTTTAGCTGTATAAAAAATCTATGAGATTATTTGTCAAACTATAAAATATTTTTTTAAATTAGACAGCTATTTCAATAACTTGTCTTGGATTTTATAAATTTTATTTTTCAGACTTTTAACTGTTGTTTTTTCAAATTTTGTATTTATAAGCGTTATTATTAAAATTTTTAAATCGTTTATTGAGTTTTTAATTATTATAAATAAAAAGTTTTCAAGAGTATGTTTGTTTTAATAAATGAAATCTATCTTGACAATATCACTTTCTATCTTGTATAAATAGATGAAAATTTATTTATTCAAAATATCCCAGAAATCTTTAATCTTTGAATTGAATGAAAAATTACAATATCTCGATTTAGACAATGACTCTTGATCTTTTTTAAAGATCTAATTTTAATCTGATTATTAAACTTTTTGAAATAGAATTTATTTTCAAAGGATTTAACCAATTCTCTTGTAGAAACTTTTTAAATTGTATAAATTTTTAGCTGATTAACTATAATTTCAATTCAGAAAGTATTACCACATTTAGGATTCTTATCAAGCCCAATAAATATCATCAAAAAAGAACGGGACACATAAATAAAAAAATATCACTAATTACAAGAGGTGATTGTAACGCTAATAGGGAGACATCTCAGTTTTTTTCCGAAATTCTTTAATACATGAACCAATTATATTATCAATTTTATATTTGATTTTATTATCCCCGATACTACTAGAATTATAAGATTAAAAATGATAGGAGATACCAGTTCTTCAATATATTAACAAAAGGTGTTTTATTGTAAAAAAGAATTCTATTCACCAAATCTCAAAAACAATCCAATAATTTTTATTTCATAGAAACCTGAAATAACCCCCTTTTTAAATACTATAATAATTTGGTCTTAGTAGAAATCATTTTGAATCTTATATTTAATTAAAATGCTATTATTAAATTTATTTGCCAAGAATTAAACAACTTTCTAAAAATCAAAAGTAATTCTTGATAAATAAAAAAAATCAAAAGAAATCTAATTTGTAAAAGAGAGACAATAAAAAGAATCTCCAAAACTCATAATTAACAACAACTATAACAACATACCTCTTTAAAGCCCCATTTAGTTTTGGAATATCCCAAAGATGAGAGGAATTACAACCTAATGAAGAAACACTGAAAAATTGAAAATGAGAGAATAACTTTTGTTTGCAATTAAAAAAAAGTTTGGACTGTACTGATCAACTCATTAAAGAGAAGAAAGGAACTCAAATATTCGTTTCTTAACAAAAATAACAATTTTTTTCCAAACTGGGTAAAATTGAATTGATAATTTTTATCTTGGTCAATAGATTTAATAAAACATTGCAATTAAAGTGAAATCCTGTTTATTGTTAATCCCAAAAAAACTTGAAAATTTTTCAAAACATTTTTACGCATTTAGAGAGCTACAAAACAGTTTTTTATATCATTTTTATCTCTTTTTTGGTGTTGCTATTATTCGATCATACTTTAAAATATTGTGGTTTTGGATTTTGGTGTTTGTTTGTTGAAATTTAATTGAGTCCGTTCTCAAATAGGGAGGATGAACTTGGAATTGAAAGTTGTAGAAAAATCATTTGACAAAATTGCATCAGGTAAATACTGTTTGGTTTAGAAATTACAAGTTTTTTTTAAACTATATTTTTCTAAAATAACAAATTAAATACCTAAACCAACAATTAACCTAAAAAATAAAAAAAACCGGTTTAAAAAAAAGCAATAACAATTATTTACAAAAAAAACACAAAAAATTTTGAAAAACACAAATGAAAAAGTTAATATGGGTTATTTTAACAACTTTAGTAGTGACTAAAACACCATACATGATTAAAATCTGCGACAAGATTTTTAATTGTGGATATTAGGAAAATTGTTGTTAAATTTCTTATATTTAGTATCAAATCCTTTTATTTAAGGGGGGTAGAACATTTTCAAAATTTGAGTGCCACCATTTATGCGAAACTGAATTCTTCAAATCATTTCACTAACTAAATATACTGGGTATTTTAATAAATACATGGGTGGAATATTATCTAGTATAATAAGCTATTTCCGATAAAGTGGGGCAAATTTGTATTAAAAAATATCTTTTAAACCCAACCTTCAAAAAAGTATTTAAACATCCAAAATCTTTAACTACAATTCCCATATATCGATTCTTGATAATAATTCAATTTCTTTCTTAGTATTGAATTACTTAAATAAAATATCTAAAATTTTCTAATCTCGATTTTATCTGATATTTTTTAAGTGTTAAAATTGATGTTTATTACTTTCTTTTTGATAGAAAAAAATAATTTCATAACTTGTTTAATCTCAAAAAAAATTCAAATAAAATTGAAAATAAACTCTCTTTCAAAATCATTGGCCCATTAAAAATCAAATTTTAAATAAAAATATTTTTAATAATTGAAGTTATCTACTATAATATAAAAATTTAGATTTTAATATTCAGTTCTATACTCAAAAGATATTTATTTTTTGTCTAAAAATAAAAGAAAAAAAAATAAAAAAAAAACAGTTAAAAAAAATTGGGACATTTATTTTGAAATAAGCATTGCATAAAAAATAGAAAATTTAAAAAATTAAAAAAACCCATTTATTGATTATAATCCCATTTGAATAACTAAATCTAATCTCTTTTTCATATTTGAAACCAATTTTTTCATTAATTCATCTGTTACTTCTTTCCAATTTTTCATTTTCATTTTCCATTTTAACAAAATACTGTTGGAAAAATAAAAAAGATAAAAAATGATTTATTTGCAAACTTTTCATTGTGAGAGGAAAAACTTCAAAACGATACTAATACAATTCATTATTCATTTGTAAGATGGACCATTTATTATGAAATTTATTTTATGTATTAGTAAAAAACCCAGCAATTTCAGAATAAAATCTACATTTCACCATAAATTTAAAGGTTGAATTATCAATATTCAGACTATAAAGTCATACAATATATTTCTTAAATTTGTGGCATAATATAGATTAGTTACTAAAAAATTTGTTTTTTTTAAACATTAAATAATTAACGAATAAAGTTTTTTGTCAAATTATTTCCCAAATCAGGGAAATATATTTATGCTACAAGTATCTTTATCACAAGCAAACAAAACTAACCAGTCTTTGTACTTTTATGTTGATGGTTATTGAGTTAACCTTTAAAATTAAAAAAATATAAAAATAATTACTTTTGCAAGTTCTAAATTTGTATTATTAAACACACAGAATACTGTATTTTGGGTTTTTATTTTTAGATTTGGAAAAGGAATAAAAAAAAAATTTTTTCAAAATGAAAATTTTTAATAGTAATCATTAGTAAAAAATGAAATAATTTATTGAGTAATAAGATTTATAATAGTTTTTTTAGAGCTATTCGAGCCATGCCATACTAATATCATTTACACCCGATTACAACATACTTTGATTATAGAGAAATCTATGGTGACACTAATCCCTTAAGCTTGAAAAAATAAATACAAAACATTTATTTCAGGCACTTATCTATAAAATATAATAGAATTTCCCCTTCTTCTTTATTTGGTTTTGTTTTTAATTCTTTATGAAAACCCCCCTGTTTGTAAAATTTTTGATTAATAAAATTACTTGTTAATTTCTTAAGAATTTCTAAAATGAATATAGAAATCCTATTTCCATTTAATTAATCTAAATCTAGGATTTATTTTAGAAAATAGGATTTTTTTAAAAAATACTCTTCTAAATAAAGATTTGTTTTTCAATTTTATTTAATTTTATAATTATTTATTTTACATTAAAATGAGAACTAAAAATAATAATGAATTTTGATTGATATTTTTTCAAAATTAACTTATATTTTGGATTGAATCTTTTGTAACATTTTTTTATGGTTCTGAGAATTCAAAACCTTTATTTTATTTTTTGAGATAGTCCTCTTTCCCAAACAAAAGGTCAAACCACTCAAATCATCAATAACAAGGAATTTGATTGTTAATAAGATAATTACTTATTGGTGATTTTCATATTCATTTTTTCATTTTTTCATTTTTTGTTACAAATACTTATGGATATTGAACAGTTGGAAAATGAAAATATAAGATAAGAAGAAATCAATTTGGAAATAATCTGTCTATATAAAAATGGAAAACTTTTTTAGTTTGATTTCGAATGGGCTAGATATAGGAATTAAGAAAGACCATCATTGGGTTGATGCCTGGAACCAAGAAAAATAAAAATAAATAAAAAAAAACAAACGACCAATCCCAACAAAATACCCAGACTAATTGAGGCGTCATCTTTAAAAGTAGACTTTAAAGAACAAAACTTTGACTTGACAATAACTTTCAATAAAATTGTAAAGAACTGTCCCCTGATTCAAAAATATTCACAAGTTGTAATTGTTTTTATAATTTTTTTCTTTACATTTACAAAACATGATTTCCCTTTTCAAATAAAGCAAACCAATTTTTAAAATATTTAATTTTAATTTTTATTGTTTTTTTTTAATGATTTTAAAATCTTAACTTGAGTAAAATTTTTTTAAGTGATAATGTATTTTTTTATCTTTTAGAATGCTGGATCCAATTGATTAGTTTCAATTATAAATAATTCTTGAAAATTTCTATACCCATTTATTTGAAAAAGAAACATGTATTCTTTATTATTTTATTTATTATTTTTTTTGATAAAAATATTTGAAAATTGAATTTTGAAAAGAAAATTTTTAAAATTAAAAAGTTTTGAAAAATAATAATAAATCATAATGATTCCAGGAATTCAATGTTATAAATTATTTGTATTCATGCAAATTAAATCTAAAAAGATAAAAAATCTTCGAAAATTAGGCCTATATCGATTTTTTTTTTTTTCATTTTTGATTTCAACAAATTTCTTTGAAAAGGTGATCTTTCGTGTTTGGTTAACTAAAAGAAAATATTTATTTCAAAGAAACCCTTTCGGGTCTATTTTTTTTTTTTTTTTTGGTTTACTGTTTGATTAATTTCACTCATTCTTATAAACACATTTCGAGATCCAAAACCAAATTTAATAAAACCTAAAAACCGAATCAAAAAATTGCACAAAAATCTGAAAAATTAAAGATCCATCTCCAATTTACTTTGGATTCTTTTCATAAATAGAACCAAGAATAAAACTTTGATTCCATGTTAGAATAAATTTAGATTTGAGAATTTCAGATTATTAACAATAAATAATAATTTATTGGGCTATTTTCATACATTATATGTTTTTTCAATATAATATTTCAAAAATACTTGTTTATTATTGAAAATTTCAAAAAAAATCGAATATTCAGTTTATTCATTTTGTTGGAAATAAAGAAATTTTTGAATTTCAAAACACTCTTTACAATACCCACAATAACTCTTGTTTTGAAAACTCTTAGTGTTTTTGAATAAAAAAAACCGTTACCACAAAATATAACCGTTTTTTTGTTTTTTAAAACATTATGTTTTTTTTTTATTTAAAAGTATACTTATCAAATTTATTTTATGTTTTACTAAAAAACCAAATAGTCAATAAAACAATCATAGTATCAGCTCATTATCTGACACTTTTGACATTTTTATTTTTTTTTTTAAAGATTTTTTTCAAAAATTTTTTGATCTAACAATTATACAAGATCCTTTTTGAAAAAAAAAAACTATTAAATCTTGTTATAATAACATGTACAGGCTTGTTCAACACATGTTTCAAAATCAAAACCATGTTACTTTTTTTATAGAAAACCTTAACATTAAATGATCAAAAAAAAAAACTGAAAATATACAATTATTAAATATGGTGTAACTTTCAAAGAGTTATTGAATTAAAATGAAATTCAAAACTTTAGGATCAAATTAGTAAAATTTATCTCTAAAAATAGAGTAAATTTTTCCTTTTTTTTTTATAATCAATAAAAAAAAAAAACAAAAAATTCAAAAAAAATTGGACAAATTATGAAAACTTTTAACAAATTGCAATTAATAATTTAATATTATCTTGAAAATTTTATGAGATTTCCTTCCAAATGATTTTATCAGATGGTGAACCATTGGAAATTAAATTAGATATTGTTACAAGGAAAAAGATGAAAAAAGTACCAGCAAGTTTTTTTTTTTGGAAACACAATCTTTTAACTCGGTGCTCATGAGTTTTGTCGGACAATGTAATTCACGAAAACAAAATTCACTGATTTGACTTTACGGTTTGGGCTCATAAGAGAAGGAAAAGAAAAAAAAAATGACCAAAACACTTTTTTATTGGATGAGATTAACAAAACCTCAAAACGATACAATAAAACAAATTAAAAGAAGAAACAAGTTAACCTTAAAGAATCATCCATTCAATTATTTTAAATCGAAATAACAACAAATTTTTAAATATCCTTGATTATCGATATCTGACCAATGGTTTTGGAGAAGTTAGAAATTGTCATTTTTATCAAAAATTTATTATTAATCGATATTCAATCAAAGAAAAACCCACACGAAAAGAAAGTATTAATGCATTGGTAACTTTATTTTGTCTTTAATTGGTTATTGTATCTTTTATTAATTGTTCTCATTTTACCTTTTTGTGATTTATTGGGTTTCTGTGAATTCTTTGATTTCTGTGATTTCTTTGATTTCTTTGATTTCTTTTTTTTCTTAGGTTCAGTAGTGATTTCCAATTTAAAATCATATAGAACTTTTTATTTCTAATTATTTTTGTCAAAAAAAAATAAAAAAATGAAAATTTATGACTTGAAAAAATACAAATAAACTTTGTTTCTGTCAAAGTGGAATCCAAAAAAACGATATTATTTTTGAATTTCAATTATTTTATATAATTGACCATTGAAGAACAAATAAGAAATTATCAAAATAATAAACATTAAAGAATTGTTGATATGCATCTGAAAGAAAATAAATTAATAAATAAATTTTCTTAAAAATTGAAAAACCCAAATTCTTTGGGCCAAATTGAAAAAAACAACAATGTTCGTTTTGACATTCTACCTGCATCTGAAAAGAAATAGGAAACAATTTTCACTTCATTTTACATACTTTTTTTTTAGAAACAAATTCCCCAAACAAAGTATGTTGGGATCTGTGATCTGTATTTGAAAAAGGAAATGATGACGAACTGAAAAATTATCACATTTATTAAACAAATATCATGATCAAAGATCTAAATATAATCTCAATAGAAATCAATATGATTTCTCAACAACCATTTCCCCACAGTTTCAATGACCTTAAAATAACACATTTTACCAAGAGACTATTGATCTTGCAAAAATTTAAATTTCGCAACTGAATTGCTTGACAAAAAAAATCGAAAAAAAAAAAAAATGTGCAAAAATGTGAAAAAATTATTTCAATTTTGAAAATTTCCAGCATAATTTTGTCTTCTCATATCTATGCAAAACCTTTAAAAACAGCTCATTAATCTCATTATAACTGGGCCCCTTTGATTCTAAAATGGTTTATATGTTTTAACTTTACAATGATTAAACTTTTCCACGCAAACAATATTTTGAAACACAATTCGGATTCTAATTATTGCTTCCAAAACAACAATTATTCTAATTTGGATCTAATCCAAATCTGAAAACAACAGTTATTTTTCAAAATTCAGAAAAAAAAACCATTTATTTTTTTAAAAAACACCTATAGTTTTAAAAAAAGGGTTATTGGGAGTATTATAAAATCGAAAAATTAGGTTATTTTGAATTTTCTTATTTGAAATTCGAAATTTAAATATGAAATATTTTCATCTTGTTCTTATTTTCCAATTCAACAATAATTTTTTTATAAAAGCACTACTGTCGGTATAAAAACAAAAACTCCATATTTTTACATTTTTTTTTTATTTTCACTTTTTTGGAAAGTTCTTTTCAAATTTTTTTCTAAAAACTTTAAAAAAAAAACAAAAATAAATATATAAAAAAATTTAATTGAAAGATCTCAATGAAAAAAAAAAGTTAATTGGAATGGAATTATAAACCCTTGAAATTCCAAGTAAATTAGATCTTGAGCCAGACAATAATAAATATTATTTTTCCACACTTTTTTTCTTTGATTTTTTTCGATTTATTTTTGTTATGTAATTGTTTTTGAATTTTATTTTATTGCAAGTCCTATGTTAGCTCAACACATTCGTGTCATCCAATTCAGTTGCCAAAAAAAATTTTTTCTTTAATTTTTCATTTATAAACCGAAATTTATTTATTTCTTTTCTTTTTGTTTTTAAAAAATTACAACTTGCGTTGTATTGCATTTGAAAAATTATTCCATTTTTAAATCTTGAAATGATGAATTGTTTCCCCATTTTTAACCCCATTTTTTAAGTCTCCGAACAGACGAACCATTTGTTTCGTAACATAGATTACTGTTTTGTCATATTAACAAAAGACTTTTTAAAAAAATAGATTTCAAAATGTGGATTTTTCTTTTTATACTCAAAATACCCCTTTTAGGATGTTTTTGACACACAAAGTATATTAAAATATGATATAAAATAATAAATAATGATCACGAATTCGATTTTTTCACTTGTAAAGTTTCTCTGGTAGCAAAATAAAAAGGAAAAGGAAAACGAAAATGAATTGAACTTTTTGTAATATATAATTCTTCTAATACCCATAACTGTCTATAAATAACTTATACTGTTTAGAGTGTAGAATATATTTTAAACCTCACAGTACATAAAATTTGGATAGTCCTTAATAATTCTGTACCGTTATTTGAATTCTAAAGGGGATTAGATTTTTACTTCACCCCTTTATTATTTTTTTACAAACAGAGTTTTCAACGAAGTAGGTTATAATTTGTCGAACTCTATTTGAAAAAGTAAATATAAATTAATGAAGTGAAAATTGTACCCATTAGTAATTCAAATATAACTAAAAATTTTTTTCAAGATCATTGAAATATGATCTGAAGGTTGTAAGCATCTTAAAAACTACGCTTCAGATTGAGATTGAAGGTAAAATGTGTTCTAATCAGGTTCTGGGGGTTGGTAATTCCCACAAAATGTTATTTGGTGAGATCTAATTAACAAAAATGACTTTTTTTGTAGAAATTTTAATCTGCTGGTAATCTCAAAATAAAAAAGAATGTATGCAAAAATTCACTGGGAATATTTCCCAACCATTCAACGAATGACTGTGATTCATACCTGAGTTGAAATGGATGTAACTTTTTAGAACAATTTTTAAAACCCTTACACATTGTTTGGACGTTTAAATGTTTTTTTTTTTTGATTATGGGGCGAATACGAGAAGGTTTTAAAAATTGTTCTAAGTATTCAAAAATTAGAAATTGGCAAAATTTGATAAATATACCCTTGTTATTTTGAAATAAACAAATTCTTTACCTATACACCTCCACCCAATTTCTCTTTATACAACAAATTGTGTTTTTATGAGAGAAATGATCAAAACAAAAAAAATTATATCAAAAAAGATATTAAAAATGTGAAGTACGTTTGGTCTGGATTATGTTTTTCTGCAAAAAATTCGACTATACACTCTCCTCTAAGTCACGGGTGTGAGATTTAATTCAAGGAAAAATAAAAAGAAGGAAAAAACAAAAAGAACCAAAAAAAAAAAAAATTAGTACAAATCACCTACTCTTTGCAATAATTGATACAGTTGTTCCAGCCATACCTTGAATAGTTATAATACCCCCGAGAAATTGATTTTCTATACTGAAATTTAATCCATGCCCAACCGACAGTAAAAGGGTTATTAAAGATCATCATAAAAAAATAAAATTTATAATACAATATTATAAATAATTTATCCATTTTTTTTGGTTCCTTTGGTTCCTTTGGTTCCTTTGGTTCCTTTCGTTTTGGGAATTGACAAAAAAATTCATTAAAAGACTTACATTAACCTGGTTCTTCATTTTTGAAAATTATTAAATCTCCCAGCTTTTTCAATTTAAAAACAAAGATCGAAAAATATTTTCAAGTTTCCATAGGTTTCTGTGATTTCTTTTGTTTCTTTGATTTCCATGATTTCTGTAATTACAATTCTTGACAAAATTTAATTTTTGTATTGGTTTTTACAAAAAAAAAATAACATGAATGAAGATAGACAAGTTAAATATTGTTCTCCTATTATAGAAATTGAATTCTCTATTTCAAAAAACACCAATTGATAATAGACAACCAATTTGTATATCATATAATATTTTTCAGTAGGGTAGGATGGTTGTATAGTTTGTGGATACAATCTATCAATTCAAAGTAACCCAATGAACAAAAATCATTGACAATACGATCATTTAGATTTAAAGGTGTTTTTAATGTTAAAAAATTGTTTATTAGACTCGATTATCACGATTATTATTTTTTTTTTCATTTTTATAATCCTTAACAAGGGTGTTCGAGTTAAAGTATCTCAAAATTTCTTTGTGAATTTTTCATTGAAAAAATGAAACATAAAATGATTTTTTGATCCAAATTAGAGAATATTTTAAAGATCTTAACTTCATGATTCAAGTGAAATTGTCTCGAAAGCTTTTTATATAAATTGTTAAATCCGATATGTCCTTCTTAAATTCAAGAATCAAAAGATTAAAAAATCTTTGAAATTATTAATCCACATTTCACTTTTCTTTACATGGAAATCAAAATCTAGTGATTGGAAAAATGATAAGAACCAAATTTTCCGAAAGATAAAGGTTCTTTGCCAAGATTAAAGTTAAATTTAAACAATTTTTTTGTCCTCAAACCAGTTATTATTATTTCCCTTTAAGAATAAAGTACTTGGCGGTTTTGTTTTAATCTTCTTTTTTATTATGAAAATGTTTTTGGGAAAGTTGAATGCTAAATTTTCATTCTTTAATTAGAGTAATGTACTGTTAATTGTAAAACAAATCGGACAAAATTTTCATTCATCGTTCCAAAAAAAATCTTTGAAATAATCTTTGAAAATCGAATTATTTTTCAACCATATAACTTGTTTAACGTGGTTAGAGGATCGGGACTATCAAAATTCTGTATTCAAAGGATTTTTGAAATCATAATTTAATTTTGGAAAGATAAATGAAAATTTTGTCCGATTTATTTTTCAATTAATAGTATAGTACAGCCAATTTATTCAACTTGTGAATTTTTTCTTTCCTTTCGTAATATAACGTGAAACAAAAAAATTGTTTACAACATTTTTTTCTTTCATCATGTTGTGCCAAAAATTGTGTAAAGCAATTTTTTTTAATCAAGTTAAACTTCATAATGAAAGAAAAATTCTCAAGTTGAATAGATTGGCTCTAATGGAGTTTTAGGTGCGTTTAAAAGCAAGAATTTTTGTAAAGTTTCAAAATGAAACTTTACAAGTTGAAACAAAACAATTTTTGTTACAACATGATGAAAGAAAAAAATGTTTTAAACAATTTTTTTGTTTCACGTTATTTTACGAAAGGAAAGAAAAAATTCACAAGTTGAATAAATTGGCTGTATTTCCAAATCTAAGGAAACTGATCTTTTATTCTAAAAATTATTAAACGTAGTTCTCTAAAAGGTTGTTATTTTGTTTGTTTTCTTTTGTCTGTGAATCTTAGACCTAAAAGAAATAATTTATTTTTTTTCATTCGTCTTTTTAACAATAATTTTTATTGAATTTGTTACAAACCAACCCAAGTAAATATTGTTCTGTTTCTTGTTCTTTTTCTGTTTCGTTTTCTTTTCTTTTCTTTTCTTTTTCTTTGTTTCCTTGAACACAAATAAAAAAATTTTTATTTTTACCTTCTTTAAAATCAATTTGACAAAGATCGTAAAATAATATTCCAAACCTCTTTTCAATCAAAATGTATTATTAAGTTAAAAGGTAAAAGAAAAAATAATAACGTAGAAAAGATCAAAAAAGCAATGTTAAAATTTTTTTTTTTTTTTTTGTATTCAAATGAAAAAAAACAAAAAAAAAAAAACTAATAAATGTTGTATTCGATCATTTGGTTTCTTTTTTTGTATTTACCAATTCTTTACAAACCAAATTAACACCCTTTATCAAATTCTCCATTATTTTTGATTTGTACTTGTTCAACCGACTAGAATCCTAATTCTTGCTGATTTTGAAAAACAACAAAAAAATTGTTGTTTGTTCAAAAAAGAAAAATAATCCTTTTTTTTTAATTATTTACGTTTTGGATCCCATAACCTACCCAACCGAAACAAAAAATTTTTAAAAAACAATTTTTCTTTTCTTGTTTCTTTTTTCTCATTCTTTTTAATTTTAATTTAGGAACTTTTATTTGCAATGAGCTATATCTTTTCAAAATGTTCAGAAGAAAAACTAAACGAATGGAAAGATGTAAATTTTTTTTTTTTTTTTTTATTTTTTTAATACTTCTTTGAAATTTTTTTTTTTGTTTGTTGTCTCAAATTTTTCAATTTTCAATCTCCGATCCAAAATTCTTCTCCTGAGTCTGAAATTAAACCCAATTTGTTATTCAAAAAAGTTAACACACATTTATTTAGAAGCCTAATAATCTTACAAGTGTATTAATGGCAAAGTAATAAAGTGAAAGGTGTTTCTTAAAAATCTAAAACTTAGTTTCTTTTTGACCCACAGAGTGCAACAACAAACCAAATTCAAACAAAATCCTCCCACCTTTTCATCTACTAAAAGAAATAATACAAAATTTAGTTTTGATTATTAACAAACAACTCAAATTAAAAAACACAAAACCAAACAAAAACAAAACGAAAAAAACCAAAACTTCAATTAGAATTTTCCAATTAATTTTTGATCATTTCCAAGATAGAACAAAAAAAAAAAAAAAACTCTTTATCAAAGCCTTTTGAGATCCTCAAAATATTTTCAGAGAACAAAAGTAATGGTTATACTGCAGCATTTTTTTTTCCGTAAATAAAGCAGCTTGATTTATTTAAAAGCTGATACTATTTTACTCAACCACTATTAACTTTAATTCAATGACTGGGTTTTTTTCTAAAGGATTGATCAACGAGAAAAAACAAGAAAATTATTTATTGTTTTTGAAGTGTTTTTGGAATTGAAAATAATTTTTTTGTATAGTCGGGAAAAAAATACCGGAACTGAAAATAATCCCAGACAAGATTTTTAATTGTGATTATCAGGAAAATTGTTGTGTAATTTCTTTTATTTAAAATTAAATCCTTTTTTTTTAAGAATCAAATTTTTTATGAGATTAGTAATAAACCCACCTAAAGTTCATTAAAGTAAGGTGTCTATAGAATACTCAAGTAATTGTTTGATAAAGACCAACTTTTTTTGAAAAACAATCGGGCTTTATAGAGGTTTACTCGAGTTTGGAAAATGATAATTTTTATTCTTGTTTTTTGATTGATTGAATAGTATTTTGAACAAGTGTAATTTCATTAATTATCATTCTAATAAGTGGGTGAGTTATAATTTTAAAAAGTTTGATTCTTAAAAAAAAAGGATTTAATTTTAAATAAAAGAAATTACACAACAATTTCCCTAATACTCACAATTAAAAATCTTGTCCGGAATTTTAATCATGCCCGGTATTTTAATCACTACTTTAATAGAAAAATGAAAAAACAGGAAAAGAGAAAAAGAGATGTTTTGAAATGAATTATTGAATTTATGATTTAAAAACTCTTTTTCGAAAATAAATTTTGTTTAATTCGACTATTTTCCAAAATCAGATTTAATCATCAAAAAAAAGATGAAATAATAAAAAATGGCAAAAAAGAGAATTTACGCTTGAAATAAAAAAAACACAAAGTAAAATTTAAGAGAAGTAAGTTCATTTTATAAATTTTGAGTGTCACAGTTTATACGAAACTGAGTCATTCAAATTATTTCTTTAACCAAATAAATGGAGATGATTTGAAATATGAGAGTGTCAGATACATTAGTTTAAAATATTCACACACATATAATATATTTACACTCCAACTAAAAAATGCAAATCAAAAAAATGAAAAAATTGAGCTTGAAATAATAACAAAAAATCATTTATTTATTGATCATTCTCTGAAAAATTTGATCTAATTACTTCTTTTTTGCTTGGTTTTATTTTTCATTCTGAATGGATTAACTTTTGTTTGTAAAATTTTTGAAAAACAAATTACCTTTTATTTCGAAAGAAGTTATAAAAAGAATTGTGGTTTTGATGATAACATACATTATCATGATATTAACAATTAATTCACGATAATATTAAAAAAAATCGCGACTAATCCGACTTTATTGCGAAAAATCATAAAATCGCGATATTCCACATTATCAGATAAAATAATTATTGTGTTAAAATGAAAAATTATTTTTTAAAAATCACCTACAAAAAATCTCTTTGACTTTTACAAAAGAATTATGAATTAGACAACGCTTTCCCCCTTTAAAAAATGTTATAAAGTGTTTGTAAGGGTTGTGGATTTTCTTCAAGTATTTGAAAGTTTTTAAAGATATAAAACTTTTATCAACAGAAAGAGACTGTTTGTAGTGGATTAAAATAATTTTTTTTATAAAATATAAAATTTCAAATGAATTTTATGATCAAACTAAGAATTACCCATTTCAACAATATACTTTAATATAAAATATATTTGTTTTTTTAAAATGGATTTATTACCTTCACAATTTTAAATAACAAAAAAGAATAAAGAGTAATTTTCAATCTTATTGGTGAATGATCAAACAAAAACCTCAAACCACTAGTTGTGTTTTCTGCCCAATAACAAAGATACCCAAAGAATAATAATAATAAGAAGACAATTGTATAAAAAATCTTAATTATTGGTGATAATGTAGCTAGGTTATTGTGAAAGCTTTTGAAAAAGTTATCCAAACTCCTTCCAGCTTCCCTAGAACATTGAAAATGTTTCAACTCAAGAACAGATTCTTTAAAGAACAGGTGAAAGGTTGGTTACTTTAGAAACTCTTTTATTCAACATAATTTACAACACCACTATTGCGACTGAGAAAATATTTATTACTCTTTAGTTCTTATTGTTGTTGGTATATAAGGATCTATAGGTTTGTCAACCAAATCAAAAGAAAATACAATAAAACTCTGTGATTTGATCCTTGATTTTACCAAGTATCTTTTTTGTTGTTTTTTAATAAATTAATAACTTTTAATCACCTAGTCTGTTTTTTGATCAAAACAAAATTTCATTGTAAAAATATCGCAGAATTATCCCAAAACACATCAACTATTATATCACAATTACTTTTTAATCGCAATATTTATAGCGTTTATCATGATTTTTAAATAATTATCATGATTTTATAAAATATCACGATTTTTCTTATTATTGAATTATTTGGATTATGTTGAATTTTCGAGATTTTTGCGATTTTCTAAAATATCGTGATTTGATAAAAATAAAGGTAATTTTTTTAAAGATAAACTTGTTTTTTGTAACTTTATCGTGACTTTTGAGACTTAATCGTGGCATGTGCACAGATATCATCAAAACCTCTATTTTAAATTCCAATTTTCATTCGATTCATCTAATTCTTGATTTGGTTCAGAAAATTGGATATTTTTTGAATCCCTATCCAGAAATAAAAATTTATTGGATGGATTTGTTTGATTTGATAATAATATATTTCCATTTAAATTGAAAACTCAAAATAATTCTTTAAGGGATTTTGACTCTACAAAAACAAGAAAAAATTTTAAAATATGTTATTGGTGATATTTTCTACCCGCAAATTTTATATATATAAAGTGCCAAATTATTTTGATCAACTAAAAAACCGAAAATTGAATATTTTTTTGTTAGAGATCAATTTCTTTTTTTCCATTTTTTCTGAAAAACAAAAAAAACCTAAAAAATTCATTTTATTTCTCACATTATAAAAAATATTTTAACCTGTTTATTCCCATCTACATCATTATTATACAATATCAAGTCTTTGTTGACATGAATATTAATATAAAGATTTTAATCAATTTTTGAGATAATCCTTTTGGTTAACCAAACAAAAATGTATTATCTAATCAATTAAAAATAATTTTATTGTTTTAAGAAGGTTAGTTATAATAATTCAAGTTTTAAAGTCATTTAAAAATTTCACTCAGAAATTGTGTTTTTGTTTATAAGATAAAATTTGGATTTTTCAAAATAAAATTTTCTTCAAGATCTTTGAGAAAATTTTGTAATTTTATCTATAAAATTCAAATTAATTTTTTTTCTGCCAAAAATCATTTAAATTGTTTTAACGATTCTTGTGAATAAGACCAAGCAATTTGTTAAAAAAATATTCAAAATTGAAAATTTTTTTACAAATTTTTTTAATTTTTTGAAAACCAGAAAACAACTTTTTTTAAAACTTTAAAGAATAAAAAAAAAATTGCGGAATAGATCTAAATTTTCATTGAGAAACTTTATTAAACTTCAATCAAATATTCATTTATTAAATCACCTATACTTTAATTAGTTTTATTGGCTGATATTTGTATTGAAATAATAATGATTAAAAATAATAATAACAAAATATTAAATTTTCAATCAAAATCAATACTTTCCAACATAAAACAAAAAAAAATGTTTTCCCATTTTCAAAAATTAACTTAATTGTTAATAAAAATAATAGGTTACTTTTTTTTTTGTTTTATATTGGAAAACCTGTGAATTTTGGATTTCTAAAAAGGTTCAAAATTAATAAATTGTTTAGATGAGGCTAACTCATCCATCTCATAAGTCTAAACACAAATTACAAAAAAAAAATTTCAAGATCTTTACAAGATTTCATTTTATTTTTTAAAAAATACCACTCCCTTAATTCTGATTTTAATTATTTCAAAATTTTACTTTTTATTTGGTGTTGATTATTTTGTAACTATTTTTTTTTGATTCCGAGAATTCAACTCCTTTATGGTAATTTTTGAAATATTAATCTTTGATTTGGCTTGGTTTGATAAAAATATTTGAAAATTGAAATTTTGCAAATAAATTTGTCAAAAAAAATATGCTTGATAAAATAATAATAAATAGCAATGGTGTGAACAATTTAAAGTTAATGAATTGTTTGTATTCATCCAAATTAAGAAGGTATTGAAAATAAATCTTTCAAAATATGCTTTTGATCGATTATTTTTTTTTTACATTCTTGATTTCAACAAATATATTTGGAAAATGATCTTTTGTGTTTTGCCTTTAGAAGAAAAGATTTGTTTAACAATATACTTTCTACTCAGGTCTATTTTTTTTTTTTTTAGTTTATTCTTGGATTAATATCAAACATCCCCATAAACTATTTCAAGATCCAAAACCATAATATACTAAAAACCAAAAATTTAATCAAAAAAAAAAAAATTCAAAATTTATCAACAGATCTACTTAAATTCTTTGATTCAACAAAAATTTTCTCTCATTCAGGATAGGGTCCACTAAAAATGAAAAAATATTATATTTCAAAATAATTTTTACCTAAATCCAATAAAGTTGTTGAGATCAGAAAAAAATATTCTAGTAAATTTAATAGAAAATCCAAATATTTTTTACTGCATCTTGAAACTTAAAAACAAAGTAAAACTCTGATTACTTTAGGACCAAACCAACTTTAGAGATATTTTCCAAAATGAATTATTTTTTTAAAAAGTTTGATCCACATATTTCTCATTTTTGAAAAGTTCAAAATTCAACTTATTTCTGAATTTTTAAAAAAAAAAATATTTTCTTTGAAAGAAGATTGAAATCTTATGGTCTGTAAAGGAGGAAGATATAATAATAATATTTTTAAAGGAGTGTACTAAAATACATTTTAAAAAGAAAACCACCAAGTTCTAAAAAAACCCAGCAAAAAATCTACTTAATTTCAAAAAAATTACAATAATTATTTTAAACTTTTAAAAATATAATTTTTTGATTCAAAGAACATTTCAAATCAATTTTTTCCTTTTTGAATTGAAAAAAAAAATACGAGAAAAAAACCAAACAAACAAATTAAAAATTCTCCGAATATTTTTTACAAACATAGGAAAATTATAACTTAAAGAAATACTTTTTAATTTCATTATTTATAATCAATAATTAATAACTCAATCTTAATTATTTCAGTAAGTTATTAACAACCCAAATATTAAAGGTATCAATAGATGATACAATTATTTCTCAATTTTTTAAATGTTTTTCAGACAAATAAAACCAATTCAAATTGATAATTCTAATTAATATGCCCCTTAGAACCCCAAATATACTAATTGTCTTCGAAACAAACTTTTTAATTTGAATTGTTATCAAAGGATTATAAGATATAGAATTTATAAACGATTCTCTTCGTAAGAAAATTTTATTATTAAAAATTGTATAGTTACCTACAAGAGAAAAATAACTTGAAAAAAAAATTTTTTTCAACATTTGAAAATTTTTCTTGATTATTGTGATTTTTTATATTTTTTAATGGAATTTTGATAAAAAAATTTTGACCACACATCAAAAACTTCTTAGTTTTGATGAATTAAAATACCATCATGTTTTACTGATAATTTTTTTTTGTGGGGGACCTTTGCACCCCAATATGACTTAAAATACTTTGATTAAATAATTCATTCATTACAAAAGATATTTTGACATCACATAGAAAATTTCTTTTATCTATTTATTGCTATTCAAAAGCAATATATATATTATTGATTATACATAATAATAATAATAATAATTTACATATATATATATATATA
Organism: Anaeramoeba flamelloides; assembly: GCA_027625915.1. NCBI lineage: Eukaryota > Anaeramoebidae > Anaeramoeba > Anaeramoeba flamelloides. Next base: position 84,557 of record JANTQA010000012.1, on the reverse strand, counting down.
TATATAAAATAATTTATTTTTTTGATCATTGCAAAATTTGTGAATTTTTTTCAACAAGATTTTTTTTCAAATTTAAATGATTTGGACAATAGTTTCAGTCAGAATAATAATTGATTTTTTTTTTTTTTAATTTTTACTATTTTTTTGATTTTTGATTTTTTAAAATCTAGACATAAAATAAACAATATTATTGAATTAGAGACCATAGATCAGAAATTATTTTTCAAATATCTGAATTAATTTAGATTTACAAATTCAATTTTCACAAAGATATTATTCAAATTTTTACCAATAACAAAATGTAATAAAAAAAATTTGGTTTTGGAGATTATTTTATTATATTGGAATAATTACTAAGAGTTATTTTTTATTTTATTTTAAATTTAGGTATAAATATTTTTATCGATTAAAAAGAAATTTATATTTGTTTAATTACAATTTAATAAATAGAAATTATTTTATAATTTTTTTTTTTTAAAATTTCTGGTTAAGAAGATGTATGCTATTATCTTTGAATAATATTTAAAAATTATTTTTTATTTTTTTTTTTTTTCAAAAGTTGATAATTTTATCTTGTAAAAAAGCTTTTATTGATTTAATTCGAACATATTAAATCAAATTATTTTACAATAATTTTTAAACTTGTATAAAAAGTTTTTTCTATTGCTTAAATAAAAGTTTTAAAAATAATAAATATTAACTTTTAATTCTTGACAAAATGGGTGTTTGAAATATTCCCGAAAATACAAATATACCCGAAAATTTTTTTAATCACATAAAAATACGTTTTTGGAAAACCTCGAAGAAAACATAGTGTCAATATACTCAGCTTAACAGTAAAACAACAATTTTACTTTCAGACAAAATATATTTTTTGAATTTTCTATTTTAAATCTATGGAGTTTTTGTTACCTTTTGAGTATATTTGAGTAATTATTGGTACTTATTAGGGTAAGTAAATATGTATGCCAGGGTATACTTGGGTTTGGTATGGGCTGTGTTAGTCTCGGTATGGCATGTTTGTATGTTTTGGTTAAACCAATTTCTTTTAAGGAATGGGAAGTTAAAACAAGGTTTGACTTGGACCACCTTGAGTAGGATATGTGTATGTATTGTACGATTAGATATTACTCGGTTATTTTTGGATTGTATTTAAGATTACAAAATTATGGGTAATGATATACAATATGAAATTTTCTCTACTAGTACATGTTCTCTCATTAAGTTAATACCATTTCAAAATGATCAGAAATGTTATAGTCATCTAAGATACCAATCCCTTTCACACAAAATGGGTTGAATACCATTCCCTAAAATTTAAATTTTTTGAATTTTGATATTTTCCATCAAAAAAATTTTTTTCCACAATAAAATTACAAATTTACCTTCAAACTGAGTATATAGGCACTAGGGTTTCTTAGAAGTTGTTTAAAACGAGTTTTTTTTAGTAGTTAAAAAATTTTCAGGTATTTTCGATTTTCGGATATTTTCGAGAATATTTGATAGATTCGGACAAAACTAATAAATTTCATTTTTTTTTTATCAACTCAATATTTATTGAAATTTTACCTAAAAAAAAAATGAAAATTTCTCAGTAATTATAGTTTTTTAATTATTTTTTTTACCAGAAAATTAACAACGTTATTTGATAGTTATTATTAATAAATCAGTGTTTTGTGTTGTGATTTACTATTATTATAATAAAAATTCTAATTTTTAAAATTAATACAAAAAAATAAAAATATTTAATAAAAATTGTAAAAACGAATAATTATTTATTTTTTTTTCCAATATCAAAAAAACAATATAATAACATAAATAAACCATCTCTCAGTAAAGGGGTATATTTATTGTGAGTAAACTACAGACATTTAAAGGGTTTGAATGGGGATTAGAAAAAAAAAAAAAAAAAATTTATTTAGGAAATTTTTAAATATTGAAATCATTTTTTCACATTTTTGAACTTTTTTTTTTTTTTTTTTTGATACGACACGTAATTCATTTGCAAATTTTTTTTTTGTTATTGCAAACTCGATATTCACTTGGTAAAAACATATTTATTTTAATGTATTAAAGAAGTAAAAATGATTGTAGAAAAATCATTTTGATTTCTATTTGGAATTTTATGAAGATCTTGAATATAAGATCAAAATAAAACATTGTTGTTTTTCTCAATAGAGATTTCATTAAGAATATGGGCTTTGAATTTTTTAAGAAAATCTATTGATTCATTAGTTTTATTTCAGATGGATATCGAATATTCTTTGACGTGTATTATTATACTTATTTTTCATTTATTCTTAAAATGGTCAATTATAAAAAATATTTGATATTTGAAAAAAATGTTGGAAACCTTTGACCGAAACAAAGTTTACTTTATCTTTGAAATATTTTGACCTTTTATTAGAATTCAAATATGGATTAAAGACAAATAACAAAATAAATATATTAGCACACCAACATCTCTTTAAATCTTTTATTTTAAACTTGATGAAATTTAATTCAATCCGGAGTGCTAAGGGATATATATATATATATATATATATATAACGAAAATTCAAAAATTTTAACACAATTAAAACAGTTAAAAGAATTACAATAATACAATTTCATTCAAATTGCAAATAATTTTGATTTTTCAAAAATATTAAAATCATTTTTTTATATTTTTGTTTTTTTATTTCCATTCAAATTTTTTGATTTTAGTAACCTGTTTCGTTCGATCAATTTTTTTTATTTTCGAATGGTTGATATTTGGTTAAGGTTTAGTTCTACTTAATAGAAAAATGCAAATAAAATTATTAGATGATAGCAAACCATTTGATCGATCAATATTCCTAAATGGAATTTTTACAAATTTTACTATTCATTTGTTTTGTTTTGTCCATATCCAAAATTTTTAACACACCAATAATTTTTTGATTTTTATTGATAATTTATTGTTTATTTTTTTTTAGTCAGTATTATAATTTTTAAATAATTGCTAACATTTCAATTAGTGAATAGTTCTCATTTAGTATTTATTCTCAAAGTTATGTTATAAGATTTTATTTATTTATTGATTTTTTTTTAATTCAAAAATTGAATTTTGACGTATTAAAAATTTTGAAATAGAGTTTAAATTAATCTTTTTTTTTATCCTCACAAATTTTAAATTCATTTTTATATTAATTTTACTTTTCTCACTTTATTTTTTTTTAAAACCAAATAGAATGTAAATATTTTTATCTATTTTATCTCTAATTATATTTTCTTTCATATAATTTAACATTTCAAATATCTACTCTTTCTGTAATTTCTTATCAAAATTTAAACTTTAAATAAAATAGATAGTAAAATAATCTTTTTTTATCTCTATTTGTAATTTATTTTCATTATATAAAAAACTTTTCAAAATTTATTTCTAATTTTAATTACTTTTTAATTTTACTTTTTTCAATTTACATTAATGAATAAAATAGAAAGTAAATATTTTTATCTTTTTTATCTCTATTTTTAAAATATTTGATATTAAATAACTTTCTAAAATTAAATGCAATTTTAATTACTTTTTAATTTTACTTTTTTCAATTTACATCAATGAATAAAATAGCTCGTAAATATTTTTATCTTTTTTATCTCTATTTTTAAAATATTTGATATTAAATAACTTTCTAAAATTAAATGCAATTTTAATTACTTTTTAATTTTACTTTTTTCAATTTACATCAATGAATAAAATAAAATTAAAAATTAATTAAATATTTTTATCTTTTTATCTCTATTTTTAAAATATTTGATATTAAATAACTTTCTAAAATTAAATGCAATTTTAATTATTTTTAATTTTACTTTTTCAATTTACATCAATGAATAAAATAGTACGTAAATATATTTTATCTTTTTTATCTCTATTTTTAAAATATTTGATATTAAATAACTTTCTAAAATTAAATGCAATTTTAATTACTTTTTAATTTTACTTTTTTCAATTTACATCAATGAATAAAATAGTAAAAAATATTTTTTATCTTTTTTATCTCTATTTTTAAAATATTTGATATTAAATAACTTTCTAAAATTAAATGCAATTTTAATTACTTTTTAATTTTACTTTTTTCAATTTACATCAATGAATAAAATAGTATGTAAATATTTTTATCTTTTTTATCTCTATTTTTAAAATATTTGATATTAAATAACTTTCTAAAATTAAATGCAATTTTAATTACTTTTTTAATTTTACTTTTTTCAATTTACATCAATGAATAAAATAGGGCGTAAATATTTTTTATCTTTTTTATCTCTATTTTTAAAATATTTGATATTAAATAACTTTCTAAAATTAAATGCAATTTTAATTACTTTTTAATTTTATTTTTTAATTTACATCAATGAATAAAATAGTAGGTAAATATTTTTATCTTTTTTTATCTCTATTTTTAAAATATTTGATATTAAATAACTTTCTAAAATTAAATGCAATTTTTAATGTATTTTTTTTACTTTTTTTCAATTTACATCAATGAATTAATTTTTTTTTTTTTTTTATCTCTATTTTTAAAATATTTGATATTAAATAACTTTCTAAAATTAAATGCAATTTTAATTACTTTTTAATTTTACTTTTTTCAATTTACATCAATGAATAAAATAGCGAGTAAATATTTTTATCTTTTTTATCTCTATTTTTAAAATATTTGATATTAAATAACTTTCTAAAATTAAATGCAATTTTAATTACTTTTTAATTTTACTTTTTTCAATTTACATCAATGAATAAAAATAAAATATTTGTATGTAAATATTTTTATTTTTTTTTATCTCTATTTTTTTTAAAATATTTGATATTAAATAACTTTCTAAAATTAAATGCAATTTTAATTACTTTTTAATTTTACTTTTTTAATTAAATTCAATGAATAAAATAGTAAATATTTTTATCTTTTTATCTCTATTTTTAAAATATTTGATATTAAATAACTTTCTAAAATTAAATGCAATTTTAATTACTTTTTAATTTTACTTTTTTCAATTTACATCAATGAATAAAATAGCTAAGTAAATATTTTTTTCTTTTTATTTATTTTTAAAATATTTGATATTAAATAACTTTCTTTAAATAATTTTAATTATTTAATTTTATTTTAAAATCAATGAATAAAATAGAATATTTTTATTTTTTATCTCTATTTTTAAATATTGATATTAAATATTTTAAAATTAAATGCAATTTATTACTTTTTAATTTTACTTTTTTACATCAATGAATAAAATAGCAGTAAATATTTTTATCTTTTTTATCTCTATTTTTAAAATATTTGATATTAAATAACTTTCTAAAATTAAATGCAATTTTAATTACTTTTTTTAATTTTACTTTTTTCAATTTACATCAATGAATAAAATAGAAAGTAAATATTTTTATCTTTTTTATCTCTATTTTTAAAATATTTGATATTAAATAACTTTCTAAAATTAAATGCAATTTTAATTACTTTTTAATTTTACTTTTTTCAATTTACATCAATGAATAAAATAGAAAGTAAATATTTTTATCTTTTTTATCTCTATTTTTAAAATATTTGATATTAAATAACTTTCTAAAATTAAATGCAATTTTAATTACTTATTAAATTTTTTTTTTTCAATTTTACATCAATGAATAAAATAGATAAATATTTTTATCTTTTTTATCTCTATTTTTAAAATATTTGATATTAAATAACTTTCTAAAATTAAATGCAATTTTAATTACTTATTAAATCCAATTTTAACAATTTAAATTTTGAAGCGACTGTTCAATTACTATAAATTTACTACATACTCAACAAAATAATCACCCTCTTAAAATGATATTATGAAGTTACCCTCAATTTTGGTTAAAAAAAAAATACAAAAATTTTAAAATCACTAAAAATTCCAAATGCCAATACTTTGGAACTGTTACATTTATAAATTATAATTATAATTCACAACAATCAAAATTCAAAATTATAATTCACAACAATTTAAATTTCAAATCAGGATATCACATTCAGCGAATTTTTTAAAACTATTATCGTAGTCCATTGTTGGTTTCATGTGTACGATCATAAAACACTTGATTATGTTTTTTTTTTATAATTCCTAAAAGGAATTTTATAAAAATACCGATAATATCCAGTGATGCCGATCTAAAAATATCAGCATAATTTTTGATATTTTTCACTCAAAATTCTCACGAAAAAAATAACTGTGTTTATTGTTTTGATTTGGAAACAATCTCCTTGTTATAATCTGAGTTTGGCCTGGAAGAACGAAAAAAATGATCTTGTTCGAAGTGACATAAGATGATATCAATCATCGTTCTTCGAAGAACTCCTCAATATCATCTTATCACTAGAATAATCTCATTATTTTGAGTCTGGAAGGAGAACCAAAACGAAGAATTATAAACGGTTATTGTTGAACATATCAAACAATTGAGATGCTATTTATTTTTTCAACTAGGGATCTAACTCGTCAAAACAAAAAACAAACAAATAAATTTAACCGAAACAACTAATTTGTTGATTTTTTAATGGTACTTTGAATAACTTACTCTTCAAAGGATCTCATTTTCTCCAATGTATTTAGTGAAAAAATTGAACTTAAATTTTGAATTTTGATCATTGATGACAAAACTTGGTTTAAATTTTATAGAGATAAACTAGATCGTTCATCCATTCAATGAGATCTTTCTCTCCTTTTATTTTCCTATTGTCAGCCAATTCTCGAAAACTATCAAACTTAAAATTCTGCATGCATTTATTGGTGTTCTTAACTAGGAAGTATTTTGAACATTCTTTAAAATTTCTTGACTTGAAATAGTAAAAAAAATGTTTTTTTTTCTTTGAATGATCATTTATTTTTTTCACCTTTCCAAAACTACTTATAAATGGTCTCTTCTCTCCTTTTTTCGAAGAAAAAAGAGAACAAACAAAATTTTTTTTTTTAAAATGATATTGCTTTTTTTTCGAAAAGAGAAAAAAACAATGTTTGTAAATAGACATTGTTTTCAATAAAGAAATGGAATTTATTCTTTTTCCAAACTTTCCCCAAATTATCAAGTACTTTTTTTTTAGTACTCTATTGAACAAGTAATTCGGTTCCTTGGACCAAAACATAAGTTCAATTGGTTTTAAATTGAGACGTTCGCAAATCTCAGTGTTATCGATTAAACAACTCCGTAAATAAAAATTTCAAAGTACTGTTAAATAACTTTAAATATTATATTTAAAAACAAATTTATTGGTAAAATACATCTTAATTCACTTTGTTGGAATTGGAAATAAGAAGATCAGAAAATTTCCAAACTTTGCCTAATAATACAAGGAATTCTCAAAATCTTTCCACAACAACTACAATACTATTTTAAACTTTTAAGAGTACTAATCTCTTTCTTATCTGTAGTTATCGAAAATTATTAACTTAAATTTTCTCAAAGAAAAAGTTTATGTTTAAAAAAAAATAAATAGCATATATATCTATATTCACAGGTATGACGATTACGTTAATGTCATGAAACGTGATGGCGCAGCGTGAGCGACGCGTGAAATTCGTTTCTCGGATATATATATATATATATATATATGGGTAGAAGATTTTTGTAAACGGGAATTCAAAAAAAAAAAAAAAACAGAGAATTTCATGCATCATAAATGCATAGACTAAATGTTGTTTTTATTTCGTTTATGGCCTCTCAACAATTATTCTTTATTGAAACAAAAAAATCAATAAATGTAATATAAAAAAATTAAAATAATGGAAATAATGCTTTATTGTATATATTTATTTTGGTTTGTTACCAAATAAAAAATTATCGAAAAAATTTGAATTATACTTTATTTTGATATAATTTAATATATTTTAAAAATAAAATTTTTGATTGATCTAAAAAAAAAGTATAAGTATAAACAAAAAAAAAATCAAAGTGACCAGATACTATAATTTATACACTTGGATTAGGTTTTGTAATTTTATTTTTATTGGTTCATCGATTTCAGTTTTTGATGTAAAAATAAAAATTATAATAGAATATATGGATTTAATATAGAAATAATATAAATATTATAAAATTTAAATAAAAAATGAAAGGGTATATTACTAATGTCAACACATACTTTGAATTCGTTTCCATCATTTTAACAAAGGAATATTTTTGAAGGGGTAGCTTTAAATTATAGACCAATTTCTATAAATCAAAGCTTACCAAGAGTATTTCTAAAATTATTATACAAGTTAATTGAACCTTGTGGGGAATTTATTCACAAATCACAGTTTGGTTTTCTGAAAAAATATGATACTCAAATTGCGGTATTAAATTTCATAAAGAAAATACTTATTATAAAATCAAATCTAATAATGAAAATAAAAATGATAAAACATACATTATAATGATTGATATAGCAAAATGTTTTGACTCAATCAATTTTAAAATAATTAGAAAAACAATAAAAAAATTTATATTAAATAAAATTATTCAAAATTTTTTATTAAAATATTATCAAGGAATTGCACTTGGTGTATTCCAAGGAGATCCATTGTCTCACATTTTATTTGCTCTTATTTCTCATTTTCTTTTATTGAAAATCATACCATTAACAAACCATTGCTAAAGGTTTGCAGATGATTTAATCTTAATTATAAAAGGAAATAAAAATTATTTAAATCAAAAATTAAAATCTAATATATGAAATTATTATTCAATTTGGGTTAAAACCTAATAAAGATAAAACAGTTATATCAAAAGATTTAAAAAAAATTAAATATTTAGGTATTTATTTAGATAAAATTCCAGATATATTTTATAATTTAAAAAAATCAAAAGAGACATTTAATAGCTGTAAACAATTATTCAATAACAATTCTATTAACAATAATTTGAAAATTAGATTAGTTAAATCTTTTATATTAAGTCAATTAACATACGGATTAGAAATTTTTAATTATGAAATAAAAACTTTAAATTACAAAAATTCTTGGATTAATTCATGTATTACCGAAATATGTAAAATAAACAGAAACACACCAATTCTGATTTACAAAACAGAATTTAAAATTGAAAATCTGGTAATTTCGGTTAATAAAAAAAAATTCAAATTCAAAAAAAAATTAAAAAAATTATCTCTCCCTTATCTGGAAAAATTAATAAAATTTAATCAACGAATAAACAATAAAATCAATTGGAATTCAAAAGATTTAATTGAATTGAAAGAAGAAATTTACAAATATACATATAATGAATTATTGAATTCCAAGAGCTGGAAAGTCGTTAGATTTTTTTTAATTTGAGAAATAAAAAGAAAATTTTTGAAATTTTCGGTTTATTTCTTAAATTAAAAAAAATCGCCGTTAGCTTTTCCAGAATTTAAAAGAATTGAAAAAAATCTTTGATTTTTCTCTATTCTTTTGAATTAAGGAAAAGCTAGGCACCTGACGACACCCCACAGAAATATTTTAAAATAATAAAATATCGAAACTCTTTATTTAAAACTGAAAAATATTTAAGTTGTCCCTCAAGCTCAACAACCCTAAAATTCAGAACATTTACTAACTGCTTAAATAGATACTATTATGTAATAAATAAAAATTCAAATAAATATTGCCCTTTATGTTTAAAGTATGAACATAAGGAAACAATAGAAAATATTAATCATTTTTTATGGGTATTTCCTTCTTATGAAAAAAATAGATTAATTTTTCTTAATAAATTAAAAAAAATAAATCTTAATGAATTGTTTTTAAACTATGATAGTTTGGAATTATTTTCATTAATTAATAATCGTGAAATCTATGATTTTACGCTTAAATATCTGAAAGGGAATTTAAGTCTAAGGGCAACTAGAGTGTAATTTACACTTCTTCAACAATAAAAAACAAAGGAATATTTTTGTTAAATGAAGAAAGTAGTAATTTTTGACAAAAAACAACAAAAGAATAGTTTAAAAACAATTTTGTAAAAAAATTTAATAACAAAATTGTCTTGTTCAAGTAAAATTCATATGATGAAAAAAAAATACTGATCACATTTTCCAAATTTAATAATTGTGAAAAAAAAATTTTTATAAGTTAATTTTTAATTTTTTTTTTTTTGTGAAAAATAAAAAATATTATTAGGAGAGGTTACTGTTTAAAATTCCAATTAACCCATTGGATTATGAAATGGGTGCATTATAACAAAGCTTAAAAAACATCAAAAAAATAATTTATATAGTTTTAATTTTTTAATAGGAGAAAATTATTAATAAACTTTAAACACTTTACTATTGTTACTAACACCTATTAATAATTCAAAATTTGTATTATTTCGTTGCTCATTTAACCTTAAGTTAGTACTGTGAAATTTTACTTTATTAATCAGAAAAAATATTAAATTTAAATTTCAATCAGTAATGTTTAATTTCTTAATAGGGTTATAATCACAATAAAAAAAATTAGGTTAGCTGATCTAATTTGGAATTGTTAAAAAAGTGAAATTTTGACATAATTTTCTTACTCAAACTAGTAATTTATCAATAAAAAAATTAATCTTTATTCTCAGTGATTAGAGAGTTTACAATTAAAGAGTTTTAAATATAAAACCTAATTTTTGGATTATTTTGGAGTTTTAAAAATAAAAAATCAAACTCTTTTCAGGGGGGTATAATAACAAAATATCCCACTTAAATAGAAATTGCGAATTCACATTGTTTTACAACACTTTTAAATCAACTAAATCCTGTCCGTATTATGAATTTTTCATTTCATTCATTGTTTTTAAGTTCTTTCATTTGCGTTTTTTCATATCCCAGAAACGAAAGTTATGATTTCAAAATAATTCGAGAACTTTTTCAAAAAACAAAAAACGAAAACAACGAAAGAAACGAAAAAACATGTGAAAAAATCGAAAAAACGCGATTTTATAAGTCTTTCGTGGTTTTAAAACGAAAAATTGTCAGACCTGTGATATATATATATATATATATATATATATCATGTATGATGATTTTTTTGATTTCGTTAAACGGGTTTTGCAGCGTGAGCAACGCGTAAAATTTTGATTGTCTGATATATATATATATATAGATATATCTGTAATCAAAACACAAAAAACTTAGGTGAGCTGATCTAATTTGGAATTGGTAAAAAACTTAAATTTTGACCACTTTTCTTTCCCAACTAGTAAATTTAAAACAAATATTTTTTTTCTCAGTGTTTAAAGAGTTTACAATTTTCAAGGCTTTTAAACTAAAAACCCACTTTTTATTATTTTGGTGTTTTCAAAATAGAAAATCAAACCTTTTTCATGGTTTTAAATACAAATTCTCCCACTTAAATGGGAAATCGCGAATTCGTATTGTCTTCCAAGGCTTTTAAGGAAATTACACCCTACCTGTATATAATTACAATTGTATTTTTTCCGTTGTTTTTAAGTTTTTTCGTTTGCATTATATCATATCTGAGAAACGAAAAGTATAATTTCAAAAGAATTCGAGGACTTTTTCAAAAAACAGAAAACTAAACAACAAATGAAACGAAATATATATATATATATAAATTGAAAAAACGCGATTTTATATGTCTTTCGTGATTTTAAAACGAAAAATTGCAATATATATATATAAGCTATTTCCAATAAAGTGGGACAAATTTATTTTAAAATTTATCTTTTAAACTCAATCTTCAAAAAAGTATTTAAATTTCCAAAATCATTAACTACTATTTATCGATTCTTGATAATAATACAATTTGTTTCTTAGTATTGTATTACATAAATATACAGCCAATTTATTCAACCTGTGAATTTTTTCAATCCTTTCGTAATATAACCTGAAACAAAAAAATTGTTTAAAACATTTTTTTCTTTCATCGTGTTGTGACAAAAATTGTTTAAAGCAATTTTTTTCTTTCAAGTTAAACTTCATAATGATTAAAAAATTCTCAAGTTGAATAGATTGGCTCTAATGGAGGTTTAGGTGCGTTTAAAAGCAAGAATTTTTGTAGTGTTTCAGAATGAAACCTTACAAGTTGAAACGAAACACTTTTTGTTACAACATGAAGAAAGAAAAAAAATGCTTTAAACATTTTTTTGTTTCAGGTTATAATACGAAAGGAAAGAAAAAATTCACAAGTTGAATAAATTGGCTGTAATATATTAAATTTTCTGATCTTGATTTTATCTGATCTTTTTTAGGGGTGAAAATTGGTGCTTTATTATTGTCTTTTTGATTGAAAAAACCGTTTCCATAACTTGTTTAATCACAAAAAAATTTCAAATAGAATTGATAACATATAACTGCATTTTATTTTTTAAAAAATTATTTGTACCCTTTCCATATTTCGGGTTTTTTTATGGAAATTGGTCGTACATTGTATTCACCAAAAAAAGTCTTATATTTTTTTTTTTATTTTTGAGAAATATTTCAAAGAACAAATTTTTAAATAAATACCTTAGCCATTTATTCAATTGGTATTAATATTAAACTTAATTTGGTAATGTCAATTAATGAATACTTTCACTAACAAAAATTATATTTTATCAAATGTAAAAAAAAATGCCACACTTTTTTGGAAATACCTTATATATATATATATATATAAATTACCATATTATTAAACACTCTAATAACTAGAATTTTAAATAAAAAAAGAAAATAATTAAGAATTACCCTCACTAATCCAGACGCGAAACCAATTTAACTTTGATAAATTCATGAAAAATGACATCTTAATAAAAAGAAAAACCACGAAAAAAAAAAAGTTCAAAAAATGAAATTTTTCTTCATTTTATACTAATCAAATACAATTTTTCAAATGTAAAATCACCAATTTTCACATATGAAAAAATCAAGAGAAAATTGAGAAGAGAAAATCTTATATATTTTATTTATGTAAAATTATATTAGCAAACGAAATGAATAGTTATCAAGAAACAATAAATGATTGTTAATAAGTTTGTCTATTTAAATAGTTTTCTGAGGATTGAGTTTAATAAAGATATTTGTAAATAAATTTACCTCACTTTTTTTGGAAATAGTCTGTATATACCATTCAAGAGCAAGTAATAAAAATTCATCTGTTTACCGTTCGATTTCACAGAATTTAAAAGAATAGATTGCAATTATAGATTTTGTTCAATTATTTTGAATTCTGGAAAATAGATGTTTGGTTTTTTTTTTATAATTTTAGAAATAAAAACAAAAACTGAGGCACTTATATGCAATTTCTGAATCCCTGATTTAAATTAGAGATATAAAAGAACCAAAAGAGAGATGACCCCCCAAAAAAAAAATAAAAAAAAAAAAAAAAAAAAAAAAAAAAAAAAAAAAAAAAAGAAAGAAACGAATCCACTTCAAAAATTAGGAGGGATTTTTGCCCCAATCCATCCATTTTATAATTGTCAAAAAGGTTGAAATTGAGCAATCTATTTGTTCAAAAAGTTAATAACTCTTTGAAGCATAAGCCCGATTTTTGATAAAAATTATACTCTTTGATTCGTAATTGAAACTTTTTAAGAAAATGATAAACAATATATATATATACACAGGTATTACAATTTTTCGTTTTGAAATCACGAAATACTTATAAAATCGCGTTTTTTTTAATTTATGTATATATATATTTTTCGTTTGATTCGTTGTTTCATTTTTTGTTTTTTGAAAAAGTTCTCAAAACCTTGTGGAATTAGATTTTTCGTTTTCTGGGATATGGAAAAAATGTAACCAAAAAAACTTAGTAACAAAGTAAAAAAAAAAAAAAACAATTATATACCGTAGGACGTAATTACCTAAAAATCCTTCTCAAATAATGTGAAAGCGCTATTTCCCATTTAAGCGGGAGGGTTTGTATTTAAAACCTTGGAAAAGGTTTGATTTTCTATTTTGAAAACACCAAAACAATAAAAAGTAGGTTTTTAGTTTAAAAGCCTTGAAAATTGTAAACTCTTTAAACACTGCCAAAAAGAATTAATTATTTTTAAAAATTACTAGTTGGGAAAGAAAAGTGGTCAAAATTTAGCATTTTTACAATTCCAAATTAGATCAACTCACCTAATTTTTTTGTGTTTTGATTATATATATATATATATATAAACGAATTTTACGCGTAGCTCACGCGTGCAAAACCCGTTTAACGAAATCAAAAAAAAAAATCATCATACCTATGATATATATCAATATATATCTATCTATCTATCTATCTATATATATATATATATATATATGAGGAATCAAACTAACCTACACCTCAAGATGACGCATTTGATGTATCACCACTCGTACATTATCCACGTTTTTTTTAAAAAAATCCACTTTTTAACATATCAAAAAATGTGTGAGATTTACAAAAGTATTAGAATGACCTTTTTATAGAAAAACACACCGTTTTACCCAGCAAACGTAGTTGCTTAGCTACTAATTTTTTTTTTTTAGAAAAAAATAATGAAATATTTTAAAGATCCTTTTATTATTATTACAATAAAATCTTGTAAAGATCTTGTAAAATTTTTTACTTGTAATTTGTTTTGGCTAGATGAAATGGATAAGTTTTCCTCATCTATTTATTTTTGATTTGGGTATATTTTTTCTAATAATAATTTCACATATTTCCAATATAAAACGCAAAAAAAAAGTAACTTATTATTTTTATTAACAATCAAGTTAATTCTTGAAAATCTTTTTTCATATTTTTTTTTGGCTTTATCTTGGAAAGTCTTGATTTGGAAAGAAAATAAATTTATTATTATTTTTTTTTTTCGTTAATATATAAAACTTAATTTCAACAAATAAAATTAAGACAAGTTTAAATGATAGAATAAATAAAATTTATTAGAAGCTTAACAAAAATTTTATCAATGAAATTCAGATCTAAAAAGCAGAAAAAATCTTTAAAGTTTAGAAAAAAGTATTTTTTCCCCGTTTTTGAAAATATGAAAAAAATTGTTAAAATTTGGAAAAATTTTTTAACTAATTGTTTGGTTTTCTTCATAAAAATCCTTATAACAATTTAAATCATTTTTGGAAGAAAAGAAAATTAATTTTGAAATTTGAGGAGAAAATTACTTAATTCCTAAATATCTTTAAGAAATTTTATTAATAAACAATAACACAACATATTCCATAATTTTTTTCTTACCTAAAATAATAAATTGAATATATTTATAATATATATCATTTCAATACATTCTAATCATCACCTTTCTTTCTTTTTTTTTTTTTTTTTTTTTTTTTTATTTTTATTTATTTTTACTAACTAAACAACAACATAAATAAAATAAATAATAAAAATAAATAGCTAGTAACTTTTTTGTTTTATTTTTCATTTTTTCAAAAAACTTTTAACAATTTATTTATCTACTTTTTCGTTTCTCTCCCTCTCTATTTCGCTTGTTTTTTTATTTTTATATTCTCTAAATTGATATATTTTTTACAAAATAATTTTTTTATTATTATAAAATAGGTGGTAATTTGTTCCTTTTTCTTTTCTTTATACTATTATACTTGTTTTTTATTTTTATTTCTCAAATATAAATTAAATTTATTATTTTTTTATAATTATCAAAATTATAAAATATTTAAATTGATTTTTTTTTAAAAATTTTATAATCAAAATATCTTTTTACGAGATTTAAATTTAAATTTATTATTATTTTTACATGTAATAATAATATTATTTCACCTACATTTATTCATTAAATTCAAAATTTGTATTTGGTAAGTTTAATTTAATTTATTTTTTATTTTATGTTTTTTACTTTATTTTTATTCTTTATTTTTAATTAAAATTAAAAATTATTATCCAAATAATACCATAATTAAAAATATCATAAATTCCAAATAACATAATTCCTTTTTATAAAACTTAAAATATTCGAAAATAAGTATCAATTCATTCTTTTAACAAGCCAAAATTCAATATTTTCGAAAAAAAAAAATAACCCCTTTAAAGAATTATATTTAGAAATACCAAATTAAAACAATTTACTAATTGAAATGTTAACAGATATTTATTATTTACAATACCCAAAAAACAAAAAAAAATACATAAAAATTATCAAAATAAAATATAAAAATATTATTTACAATAAAATATAAAAATATTATTTACAATAAAATGGTGTGTGTGTGTGGAATTATATTTAAGGGTTCTATGTTTAAAAAACATTTAATCTCTTAAAGAAAGAAATTTTAAGGTGACTAAATTTGTGTCTTCTAATTCGAAGAGTTAATAACATAGTCATTAGAAGAAGTTTAAACTCAATTTAGTTTTCAAAGAAAAAAGGGTGAGTAATTAGAATAAAGAGAAAAAAAAAATCAAAACTAATTTTAAAAGAAATAACTTGGAAAAACTTTAAGTTATTTTATTGATGGAAGAAATGTAAATTACACTCTAGATGTCCTTTTACTTAAATTTCCTTTCAGAAATTTAAGCTTAAAATCATAGATTTCATGATTGTCATTTTTGATCGTTGTTTGTTGTTTTTTTTTTTTTTTTTTTTGTTTAATTTTCTTTTAGATTTTATTTTATTTGAATTTTAGAAGAACATTTTTTTTTTTTTAACTCTTCTTCCCAATATAAAGAAGATTGGGATAATATTCAGTTAATCATGTTTTATTTAATTCGATATTCAATAGATTTTTTTTTATATCCAGTTATCCTATTAGTAATTTATCTTTATCGTTTTTTGTTTTATCGTTTTTGATATATTGAAGTCAAAATTTCTAATTTTTTTTTTTTTTTTGATTTTTTGATGAGTTATTTCTAATATTGCTTGAAACTCCATATGAAACCTTTTATATCATCAATTTTTCTTTTACAACATTTGTGTTTTTTTTTTTCTTTCATTTTTTTTTTTTAGATATATTTAACTTTTTTGAATTTTTCTAGTTTGAATAAAATTTTTGATGATTTCCATTTTATAGATGGATATTTTCCAAGTGAAGTTATCTGAAAAGTGTATGATTTTGAGGTATTTTTTCCAGTTACTAGTTTTCATCTCCTTATACTGGTCTGGCTTTGTCTTTTATGGATTTCTGTTTGTGTTTAACATTTGAGTATGTATATTGGGGTAACCTTTTTGGACTTTTATTATTGTTTTCATTTTTAAAATTAATCCAAGTATCTAAAATTTTGAGAGTCCAACAAAAAAAAAAAAAAAAAAAAAAAGAATTAGTAAATTTGTTGAAATTTCTATTTACAAGTATTGAACGATCAAATGTGAGATACTACCAACTATTTTTATTTTAATTATTCAATTTAAAATGTACGAAAGTTTAAAATAGTATCAACCGTTAAAAAAAACGGATCAACCGAAATAGATTGGGAAATTAATAAATAAATAAATAAATAAATAAAAAAAGGTGAAAAATGAAATAGTTTGTAAAATCAAAATCCTTTCCAAATTAAATTTAAAGTGTAGTATTGCTATTCTTTCAACTATTTAAATTGTGTCAAAATTCTTCGATATAAATATATATATATATCGAAGGTATTTCCAAAAAAAATGGGGTATTTTTTTTTTATTTACATTTCATCAAAAATCATTTTTGTTAGTGAAGTTATTTGTTAATTGACAATACCAAATTAAGTTAAATATTAATACTGAGTGAATAAATGACAAAGGTATTTATTTCAACATATATTTGATAAAATATTTTCAAAAAATGAAAAAAAAAATAGTACATTTTTTGGTGAAAACAATGTAGGACCAATTTCAATAAAAAAATGGAAATATGGAAAGGGTAAAAATGTTTTTTTTAACAATAAAATACTGTTATATATATTTAATTCTATTTGAATTTTTTTTTGAGATTAAACAAGTTATGGAAAAGATTTTTTCGATCAAAATTAAAATAATTAGCACCAATTTTCACCCCTAAAAAATATCAGAAAAAATTGAGAACAGAAAATTTAATATATTTTAACCATGTAATACAATACTATGAAACAAATTGAATTTGTTATCAAGAATCAATAAAAGGTAGTTAATTATTTTGTGTGTTTAAATACCATTTTGAAGAACGAGTTTGATAAATATATTTTAAAATAAATTTGCCACACTTTTTTTGGAAATAGTTTATATATATATCACAGGTATGACGATTTTTATATATTTCGTTAAAAGGGTTTTGCACGCCTGAGCGACTCGTAAAATTCGTTTATCTGATCGATATATATGTAATCAAAACACAAAAAAATTAGGTAAAGTTGATCTAATTTGGAATCTGTAACTAAGTTAAATTTTGACCACTTTTCTTTCCCAACAAGTAATTTTTTAAAAAAAAAATAATTCTTTTTTCTCAGTGTTTAAAGATTTTATAATTTTCAAGATTTTTAAACTAAAAACCCCTGACTTTATGCGTTTTTGAATTTTTTCAAAATAGAAAATCAAACTATTTTCATGATTTTAAATTCAAACCTCCCACTTAAATGGGAAATCGCGAATTTGTATTGTTTGGGAAGGATTTTTAGGTAATTACTTCCTACATGTATATATTTTTTTTTTAGTTCGTTGTTTGTAAGTTTTTTCGTTTGCATTTTTTCATATCCGAGAAACAGAAAATATGATTTCAAAAGAATTCGAAGACTTTTTCAAAAAACAAAAAATGAAACAACGAAAGAAACGAAATATATATATATATATATATATATATAAACTTTTTTTCAGTCAAAGGGGCCCAGTTGTAATGAGTGAAATACATGTGTTTAAATGGTTTATATGGATATTAGAAGAAAAATTTTATTTTGGAAATTTTCAAAATTAAAATCATTTTTTCACATTTCTACATATTTTTGCACATTTTTTTTTCGATTTTTTTTCAGTGCACGTAATTCTTTTACAAAATTTTTTTTTATTGCAAGATCAATAGTCACTTGGTAAAAACGTGTTATTCTAATGTTATTGGAATGGTAAAAATGATTGTTGAGAAATCATATTGATTTCTATTGGAATTCTTTTGGATCTTTGATCCTGATATTTGTTTAATAAATGTGAAAAAATTTCGCTAAATTTTCATTTCCTTTTCTCAAATAGAGACCACAAATCCCAACAAACTTCGTTTGGGAGCTTGATTTCTAAAAGAAAAAGTATAGAAAATGAAGTGAAAACTGTTTCCTATTTATTATTCAAATGCCAGTAGAGAGATCAAAAATAACATTCTTGTTTTTCTCAATGTGTTTCTAAGAATTTGAGTTTTTCAATTTTTAAGAAAATCCATTGATTTATTAGTTTTCAATCAGATGAATATCAACAATTCTTTAATGTGTATTATTCTGTTTATTTCTTATTTGTTCTTCAAAGGTCAATTATATAAAATAATTGATATTTGAAAAAATGTTTTTTTTTTGGATATTCCCCTTTGTCTGAAACAAAGTTTATTTTTATAATGAAAAAACGTGATTTTATAAGTCTTTCGTGATTTTAAAACGAAAAATTGTAATACCTGTGATATATATATATATATATATATATATATATATATATTGTTAAAAAAAAATCAAAAATAACAAAGTGCTATATTGGTAGGTATTATAAAATCTTATAGACTGTTTTTCTTTTCTCGGATTAAAAAGAATTGTGTAAAATATTTCAGTTTATTATATTTTCATTTCTAAAAACAAAATTGAATGTGGAGTTCTCAGGATTTCCTCTTTTATTCCGAAAATCTAATCAAATTATGTAAATGGAAAAATGAAATATTATCACAGTGTTTTTTTTTTTTGTTTGGAGATCCAAAAAAAAATAAAAAAAATGAATAAAACCAAAAAAATTGCTTTATTTTTTTATTTTTTTTATTGAAGAAGTGTAAATTACGCTCTAGTTGCCCTTAGACTTAAATTTCTTTTCAGAAATTTAAGTCTAAAATTATAGATTTCACGATTATTAATTAATGAAAATAATTTCAAACTATTACAGTTTAAAATTATTCCATTAAGATTTATTTGTTTCAATTTATTGTGAAAAATTAATCTATCTTTTTCATATAAAGGACATATCCATAAAAAATGATCAATATTTTCTATAATTACTTTTGTTTATACTTTAAACATAGAGGACAAAATTTATTTTAATTTTTATTAATTAAATAGTAATATCTATTTAAGCAATTAGTGAATGTTCTGAATTTTAGAATTGTTGAGCTTGAGGGATAACTTAAATATTTTTGAGTTTTAAATAAATAATTTTTGATTTTTTATTATTGTGAAATATTTTTGGACCGTTCAACTTGTAGAATCCAACAACTTGTTATATATGTATTTGTGTATTTCTTTTTTTAGTTCAATAATATCTTTTGACTTCCAATTGATTTTATTATTTATTCAAAAAATTGCTTTTAATTATTTTAAATCCCAGAAAAACTAAAGTCAAAAAATATTTAAATGTGAAGAGTACAAAAAATCTTTTAAAATTTATGTGTTTTTTAAAAGTTTTCAAATCGATATTTTTATGTAATGATTTTTATAAATCAAATTATTATTATTATTATTATTATTATTTTTTGATTTACACAAGCAATTAAAATTTCCAAAATTATTGAAATTTTGGATCATTTCTAATTGAATTGTTAAATGGAGTGGAGTGAAGTCTTTTGTCAAGTGTAGGGTAACTAAGTATTTTTTTTTTTCATTTAATTTAAAAATAAATGGGTAAAATCTCAAATTTTACACAATTCTAAACCAAACCTAGTATACATGAATTTACTTTCGGTGATCTGTTAATTTTAATTAAATTTTATAATAATGCATCCCAATCGAAATTATCAATTGTTGTTTTCTTACAATTCTTCTATTATTGCTCTTGGTATTGTAGATGCTAAACTATATTCCAAAAATTTGGACACAGCTTAAACAGTTGAAAGAACAACAATACTACACCTTTAAATTCAATTTAGAAAGAATTTTGATTTTACAAACTATTTTCATTTTTTGTCTTTTTTGATTTGTTTTCATTTCCTTTTTTCCAGTTATGTAATCTGTTTCTTCAGAACTGTAATTTTTTTTCGATGGTTGATAGAAGGTTCGTTTTGAGTTTGTTTAATAGAAAAAATCACATACAATTGGTTCATAGTATCTTATCATTTGATCGATCAACAATTGTTGGTGAATTTTTAACAAATTTACCTATACATTTTTTGTTCCGCTCTTTTCATTATTTTTGGACACAACCTGTTTTTATTTTTTCATTTTATATTTTTTTCTTTTATTTTGAATAAAATGATTACTGATTAAAACATTAATACCCTGTAACTTAAATGTGGTTTTGTATTAGGTTTCGAAAAATACAATAAATTGGGTTTTATTTTGCCTATTTTTGATTTTGGGTGTGTCCAAATTTTTGGAATCGGGTTTATATAAAGAGGAATTTTATAAAATATTTTTTTAAAAAATTTTTAAAAAAAAAATGAATGAATAAAAGAAAAGATGCTCTAAGAATGATGCCTCACTTGATTTCTTGCCTTTTGAGGTAAAAATATTAATTTATTAAACATTATTTAAAACAAGTTAAAAAATGTTTAATAAATTTTGGAAATCAACAATGGTTGAGTTGTTCAAATCGGGTTTGGTATTGCTGTAATAATTTTTTTTAAAAAAAATTCTCAAAATAAAAAAATATTACGAATAAGAGTTAAGAGATTCCCCGCTTGAAATAATAAAACAAAATAAAAAAATGTTTAAATAATTTTTAAACATTAAAAATCTTTTAAAATTATTTCTAAATGTTTTTGATATAAAAATTAAATTGTTATAATGTGCATGTTAATATTTCCATAAATGTATTTTTATATTTGGTATTTCTCAAAATTGACATATAAATTTATTAAAACTATAAATCTTACAATAAACTTTGTATATCTTATATTCTTTAAAGATATGATAATAGGATTGGATCTTTGCTCAATATTTTCAAAATAAAAAAGTGATTGAAAATCAAAAAAATGAATTAGAACAAAAAAATGAACAAAATAAAAATCTTCAAAGAGAATTAGAAACAAAGAATAATGAATTAAACGAAAAGAATCAAAAAATTATAAACCTTAAAAGAATCATCACAGAAAGGGAAAATGAATTAGAACAAAAGAATGAACGCAATAGAAACCTTAAAAGAATCATCACAGAAAAGAATGAACAAATTAGAAAACTTAAAAGAATCATCACAGAAAAGGACAATGAATTAGAACAAAAGAATGAACGCAATAGAAATCTTAAAAGAATCATCACAGAAAAGGACCATGAAATAAATGAAAAGAATAATGAAATAAAAGAAAAGAATCAAGAAAATACAAATTTCAAAACCAAAGTAACACAAACAAATGAAAAACTTGAACAAAAAAGCAAGACAATAAAAAGTATAAATGCCAAAAGGGGAATTAATTTTAAAGAGATTTTCATTCAATTGGAAGAACCCAAAATAACAGATCCAATTAATATTGATTTGACTGAAAATATACCTCAAATTTTGAAGATTTTTCTAAAAAACGAATTGCTTACATTTGAAAACAGGAAAAATGAAGAAAAGATAAGCCTAGAAGATCTTAATTCTTTAAAAAATGAAATTCAAGAAATTTATCAAAAATTGCAAAAGAATTATAACCAACAACTAAAAATTAACCCAATGATTTTTGAACAAAATTTGATTCGATTATTTAAACTAAAACAAAGCAAACCAAATAGTAAAAAAGTTGTTTGTAATGAAAACAACAATCTCAATAAAATTGAAATTGAAAATGAAAATGAAAATGAAAATGATCTCGAAAATCTCATTTCTGAAAAAATGAAATTATTAGAAGAATATTCAGAATATCTTGAAAAAATAAAACTTAAACTTGGAAATTATAATGAAATATTTTTCAACTTTGAAGAAATCAAAAATAATCTATTTGAAGAAATAAATAAAAATTTGAAAATTAATTGTCAAATAATAGAAGGAACTTATAATAATGAAAATGTAATTACTTATATTAAAGAATTAAATAATCTTGAAAAACAAAAAATGATTGAATTTTCTCAAAAAAAAAATGCAATTTCAAAATTGATTAATTTATTTTCAAATGATACAAATGAACAAATGATATTTGCTGATAACAATGAACTGAATAAAATGTCTGAAAAATATCAAAATGATTATGTTATTAAAGTTAATGAAATTGAAGAATTAAAAATATATATCAAGAAAATCCAAATAATTCGCCAGAGATTAATTCCTTTAAATGAAACTCTTATCAAATTTAATCAAATTAAAGAAAAATTAAATATTATCAATTTATCAATTCAACCTCTTATCATCGATATAGATAATAATACTAAGTTACAAAATAGAATCAAAGGGATAGATAAAAAGCATAGAGATATTTCTAAAGATATTCGAAATTTGCGAAAAAAAATCTCCGAAGAAGAAGAAAATTTAGAAGATGCTTTAGATATTTCAGACAATGAAGAACAAATTGAAAAAATTGAAAATGGTATTGAAAAATTGAATAACAATCAAAAAAAATTAATCAAAAACAAAATTCAAAATTATGAAAAAAAACTTGTACTCCTTTTTAGATCTTTCCCAGAACAAATTAAAAAAAAAAATATCTCTTTAAAACAATTTTCAAAAGAAAATAAATATATTCTTTTAAAGAAATTACAAAATAATACAAATTTCAAATTAATATTAACAAAAGAATTCCAAGACATAAATTCAGAAAAAAATACAATCGGGTGCAGTTTTAAAATTTTATTTAATTGTCAAAAGAACCAATCAATTAAAAATTCAAAGTTTCATTTTTATTTGACTCAAATCAATTTAAATTCAACTACAGATATAAATAATTTAAAAGAAATAAAAAAAGTCCATTTATCAATTAAAAGTGATAATAGCAATAAGAAGAATAAAACAATAGATATAAAGAAAATAAAATTAGATGTTGAAAATTATTTTTGTTTTTATTATTATTATGATAATATTTTAATTGGAAAGACAGTCATATTTAAATTTCAAAAGAAACATATTAATTTTATTTATGACCTAGAAGAAAATGATGAAATCAATTGGAAATCTGATTCAAATGATCAAAACTTTCAAGTAATTTATAATAAAAAAATTAAGGTACTTGGTCCAATAGAATTACCAAATTCAAGTGAAAAATAAATAAAATCATCAAATAAATTAATCAAAAATACATTACTTCAAATATTTATTAAAATAAAAAGCTATTGCGATTCTCAAAATTTTCAACATTTAGTTTACCTTATCTTATTTTGGTTTTTTTACTTTGAGTATTTACTTTAAAGTAAAAAAATTAAAACAAACAGTGTTTTCCCATTTTTTTTTTTATTATTCTTTCTCTCTTTTTTTTTTTTATTTCTTTTTCTTTTTTTACATTTTTAGTTTTACTTTTTTTTATTTTTTATTTTTATCAACATTTTTACTTTTACTTTTTTTTATTCATTTATTGATCACATTTTTACTTTTACTTTTTTTTTTATTCATTTTTTGATCACATTTTAGTTAAAAACA
This sequence comes from Anaeramoeba flamelloides, assembly GCA_027625915.1. Lineage (NCBI taxonomy): Eukaryota > Anaeramoebidae > Anaeramoeba > Anaeramoeba flamelloides. The sequence continues at coordinate 60,076 of JANTQA010000012.1, read as the reverse complement.
ATCTAAAAAAAAATATTTTTTATTGAATCTTTTCTTCCTTTAAAAAAAAAATCAAAAACAAAAACAAATTTTTTTCTTCTTTTTACCTTCAAAAAAAAAAAAAAAAAATATTTGATCTTTTAATAACAAATTTTAACCAGAAACTTGAAATTTTTTGCTTTTTTTTTTTTTCTTTATTTTGAATTCCTAGTTTTAAAAGTATGAGTGAAGATATATCCCCTAATTTATATATACTAACAATATTAATATTAATAATAATAATAAGAATAATAAGAATAAGAATAATAATAATAATAATAATAATAATAATAATAATAATAATAAACACATAAAAATAAAAAAAGGCAAAAAAAAACTCAATTTATTATATTTTTCCAAACACAATATAAAATCATTTTTAAGTTACCTCGTATTAATGTTTTTATAAGTAATTATTCTAATCCAAATAAAAGAAAAAAATATAAAACAAAAAAATCAAAACCGGTGTGTAGAAAATAATAAAACGAGCTGAACAAAAAAAATGTATTGATAAATCTGTTGAAATTTCAAAAAAAATTGTTAATCGATCAAAAGATAAGATACCGTCAACCAATTGTATGTGATTTTCCAATTTAACAAACTCAATACTAACCTTCTAGTAATTATCATCGAAAAAAAAATTCCAGATCTAACGAAACAGATTAAAAAACTGCAAAAAAGGAAATGAAAACAAAACAAAAAAAGACAAAAAATGTTATAGTTTTTCAAAATCAAAATTGTTTACAAATTGAATGCAAAGTCTGTGGTATTCTTATTCTTTCAACTGTTTAATGTATATACATTTTTTTTTGGAATTTAGTTTATTATAGTTTTTTCATCTCCTACTGTTTTCAGATAATTTAATTTAGAAGAAAAATTGTTAAAATAATAATCAAATAAATGAATAAAAAAGGCTAAATTTATAATATCTATTTTGTTACTTGTTTTCACTTTTAAAAGAAAAAATATATATAATCGAAATTCAAAAATGGGATAAAAAGTGAAATAAATATAGAATAGTTTCTATCGATTTTCGTTTTTTTTATTCTTTATTGGTGTTTTTAGTTACTTTGTTATTTTTAATTTGTTACTTGATTAATTGATTATCAAATTTCTTTTTAATTTTTATTTTTAATTTTTTTTTCAAATTTTATTTTTTTTAATTTTTTAGGAAAAGATTATAAAACGAAAAAATAGTATTTACTTTGGTATAATATCTTAAATTGTGTTTTGATTTTAATCCAATAAATAAACTCCATTTTAAAAGATGTAATTCATATGAAAAAAAAATAAATAATATAAATATAAACTCTTTTTCAATCAAAGAGGTTCCAGTTTTATTGAAGAAATTTAAGGAATTCAATGAGTTTTATCACAGATTATTCTCAAAATAAATTTTCTATTTTGAGATCAGATCATTGTTTTTCATTTAAAACATTTTTTTTTTCTTTTTCTCTTTTTTTTCTTTTTTTCTTTTAAAAAACAAAAAAGTAAATTTGAAAATATAAAAAAAATGTTTGAAACTTCAATTAACTATAAGAAAATTGAATCTTTGGAGTTTCTTTTAAAATTAATACATTCACAATTCAAAAAATCATATTGTTGAAAATTTTAATTATCAAAAGAAATTTAGCAGGGTATGTTCCAATGAAAGGTACCCAAAAATTATTTTTTTTGGTATTTTTTTTTTTTTGAAAAATTTATGGTTTATTTTAGTATTTCTTTTATTAATATCAACCCTAAATAAAAGTTTATTATGCCTCTGATTTTTAAACAATTGTATGGTTTGGTTGATTCTTAAAAATAGGTGGGATATTTCAGTTTTGGCTTGTTACCTTTGAGTGAAATCGCTTATATATATTATTTTTGATTTAGAAACAAATTATTATTATTAGTATTTTAAATAATTCAATTTTGAATTATAGTCAGTACCATTTTTTAAGATACCAACTTAGAATAGAAATTAAACACAAAAATTTTTCAAATTAAAGTGTACAATTCAGCTTTTTTCAAAGATAATTTGTTAAAAAAAAATATACTTTAATTTGAGATTTTGATGTGACTTTAATTTTGTTCAAAGTATGAGTCTTTAATATGAAACTGAATGTATTATAATATTATCAAATCCTGATATTTCAAAAAAAAAAAACTAAATAAATTAAAATCTGGAATGGGGAAAATGGTAATTTTTCAATGAGGATTACAAACATTTTATTTTCAAGCTTTCAACAATGAAAAAGGTTTTTTTTTATTATTAACAAATCGCATATAAAAGGGTATTTGATATCTCAATTTTCTAAAATTTTATTTGTGTTTTTTGGATAGTTTTTTCCAACTTTTTTTAAAAAAAATGAAATGAAAAAATGATAAAATAAAAAAAAATGATATTATAAAAAAAAAAAAAAGAATAAAAAATATTGATTTCATTGGAAAAAAACAATTCTAAAATAGAAAATTGCAATTTATTTTGATAAGAATATAAGATAAATCATTTCCTAAAAGAACTCTAAATTTAATCAATATTTTTTTATAATAAAATCATGTTTCAAAAATTGTCACTCATCTGAAATAATTAATTGAAATATAGATATATAACTTTAGTATTCAAGAACAATTAATAATAAAATCTTATTACTAATTCACTTTTTGATTATTAAAAAGATTAAAAAAACCTTTTTTTTTTTTTAAAAAAAAAAAATCAGTAACAATTTTTGAAATGAGTATTAGGGATTTTCTATTGCAGAAATTTCTCTGAAAAAAGGTTAACATAAAGATTTTTGGCTAATAATTAAATTATTTTAAAAGTCATTACATATATCGATTTTTTAAAAAGTTTATTCATATTTTCTCAGGTATTTTGTTTGTAAAATTATTTACTTTTTCAAAATTGGTCAAATTCACATTTTTTTCAAAATATTTCAATTATATTGAAATTGATTAGTTGTAGATATTTAAAAATTATTACCAGGTGGTACTAACAGGTTCGGGTAGGTTTTGGTATGTTGTCATAGGTTAGAGGACTTTAGATGGTATTTGAGAGATTTTTAGCTAGGGTTTAAAAAAAAAAAAAATTAATAGAGGAATTAGATTAAGATCAAAGTGTTTTAAATAATAAAAATTTCGAACTTAATTTTAAAAGTTAAAATCGGTTTTTAAAAAAAATTTTTAAAATTATTTTAAATATTGATGATTTCAAGATTTTGGATTTCCTACAATTTTAGTAATAAAATACTACCAATCACAAAATAATATTTTTGATTTTTCCTCTCATAATCATTAAATTCTTTAAAAACTTTCATAATGGTGAAAATAATCAAGAAACTTTTCAAAAATAAGAAAAAAATACAATTTAACCAATTTTGAAATTTCATAATATATCCCATTTTATTTTCTATCATAATAAACTATTTTTCATCCAAAGTGGCCCAGTTGTAATGGGTATAATATATGTGTTTAAAGGCTTTGCATAGATATTAGAAGAAAAATTTTATTTTGGAAATTTTCAAAATTGAAATCATTTTTTCACATTTGTATTGTTTTTTTTTTCAATTTTTTTTTTAAAAAGTAATTCAGTTGCAAATTTTTTTATATATTGTAAGATCAATAGTCACTTGGTTAGAATATGTTATTTTAAGGTTATTGAAACCATGTAAAGATTGTTGAGAAATCAATATGATTTCTATTGCTATTCAATTCGATCTTTGATCTTGATATTTGTTTAATAAATGTGAAAAATTTTCACTTCATTTTCATTTCCTTTTTCAAATAGTGACTACAAATACCAACACACTTCTTTTGGGGGCTTGGTTTCTAAAAGAAAAGTATGGAAAATGAAGTTGAAAATGTTTCATATTTATTATTCAAATATCAGTAAAAGTTCAAAAATGAACATCCTTGTTTTTCTCATTAGGGTACTAAGAATTCGAGTTTTTCAATTTTTAAGAAAATTTATTGATTAATTAGTTTTCTTTCAGACATAGATCAACAATTCTTTGATGTGTATTATTCTGTTCATTTCTTATTTGTTCTTCAAAGGTCAATTATACAGAATAATTTATATTTGAAAAAAAAAAGTTTTTTTTTATTTTTTATACTTTTTACCTTTTCCAAATTTCCCTTCTTAAGTTACTTGGGCTCTATGTTCCTTCTCTTTTTGTTTTTTTAGGTGTTTGGGAAAGGTAAAAAATATAAAAAATCATTCTAAGAATTGGTTGACCTGATCATGACTAACCCAACCAAACTTGTTCATGATCAGATCTTCGACGAGGACTTATGCAACTGAACTGAATCCAACGAATGCGATCTGAAACCAACCAAAGTGAACCAAATTGAACTTTCCGTACTATCTGTCGAGTCGTTACTTTGACTGGGTTTTTGCTGTCGAGTCGGTATCTTGTACTGGGATTTTGCGAAAACAAGATTTGGGAAAATCAAAAAAAAAAAAAAAAAAAAAAAAAAAAAAAATAACACAAAAAAAAAAATAACACAAAAAAAAAGCAAAGCAACTGAAAAGAAAATTTCGAAAACCAAATCTTATTCTTAAAAACCAGAGCTTTTTAGATTCAACCCATCTATATCAAGTTCTAAATCAAAATTTAATAAACATCCTTTTTCATTTGATCTATAGTTGTTCAAATATTTAGAACTCTTTATTAAAACAACCTATGGTGGCGATCCAAAAAAAAACGACATAAAAGGAAACAACCACCAGCCCATTCAACACTTGGGGCACAAAAAAAACTTTTCACTGAAGTTTTTTCTTTTTTCTATTATTTTTTGACTCTCTTTCATTTCTTGCTTTTCTTTCTCTTTTTCTTGTCTTTTTTCAGAAATAATTTATTCTTTTCATTTTTTAAAGAAAAGATATCCTTTGAGCTGTAATCCTGCTTACATTACAGTTAGGATAAAAAAACCCTAAATACAATTTTAGAGTTTCAGGCAAATAGGAGGTAATTTTGTTGAATCACCTCTGCTCAACAATAAAAAAAAAAAAAAAAAACGTTTTTTTTTTGGATATTCCCCTTTGACTGAAACAGAGTTTACATTTAAAAAAAAAAGAATAAGGGAAAAAAAGAAAAAACAGGTTAATTGAACAAAAAAAAAAGTAAAAAAAAAAACAGACAATCTAAAAATGTAAATCTAATCTCATCAGCTATTGAAAATAAAAAAAAACTTTTTTAAAAAGAATATATGAAAATAAAAAAAAAAAGACACCCCCAGTCACTTTATAAAGAAAGTTAATAATTTTGAAAAATAATTTATTATTACCAATGTTTTTATTTTTACGTTGTATTGTTTTTAAGGTATGCTCTAATTAATCAAATAAGTAACAACAAGTTTTTTATTTAATACATAACTCTGGAATATAAACCATTATTTATTATTATTATTATCATTTTTTTTTTCTTAATTTTATTATTATTATTATTATTATTATTATTATTATTATTATTATTATTATTTAACTTAGTTTTTGATTCGAAAAAATAAAAAGATTGTATGTTATTATCGGCATTATATTTTTGCTTGTAATATTTCTTTTAATTATATCTTAGTTGATTGAATCGGCCTCGATTAAAATTTTCTATTCAGTTTTAGACTGTTTGGAAACATTTTGTTATTTTTATTAAGAGACAAATATTTAGGTTAGTTTCTTCCTCTTTAATGTCTTAATCACAAAAGTTGGAAAAGTTTTTTTTGTAACCCCAAAATGTTGTTCTGCAATTTTCAATTTTTCTTCATGAGGTAATAATTCCTCTCATCTTTGAAATGTTTCAAAACGAATGCTATATTTAAAGAGATGTGGTGATAATATTGGTTTTTGATTATGGGGTTTGGTGATTTTATTATTGTCTCTCTTTATAAATTTAGTATTCTTTTTGATTTTTTTTCTTTTTCGAAAATTACTTTTAATTTTTACACAAAGTTTTTAGATTTTGACAAATAAATTAAAAAAAAAATTTTTTTCAAACAAATACTCAAAATGATTTCTCCTAAGATGAAATTCATTTACTCTATAAAAAAGAATTATTTCAGATCTCTAAGAATAAAAATTATTTTATGTTTTTTTTTCGAGATTGAAGAATGGGGTTATTTTTATGATTAAACCCTTTTAATTAATATTTTAAGGGTGTAGCTACACTCTAAGATATGGTAAATATTATGAGAGGGATGAAATAAGAGTATTTTATTTTAGTGGTGTGTGATCATAGATTCTCTAAAAAAATTTTTTAAAAAATTATTTGTTAGTTTTTTTTTTAGTGATGTTAAACAATCAAAAAAAAGAGAATATATTGATAAAATAGTTTTAATTTTTTTTTTTTATTAAATAGACTTAATTCTAAAAAAATTGGGCACGGTTTAAACTTCGAAAAGGATAGTAATGCCTTACATTAGATTCAATTGGGAAATTATTTGATTTTTCAAACTATTTCATTTTTTGTCTTTTTTGTTTTGTTTTTATTTCCTTTTTTTGCAGTTTCATAAATTTGTTTTGTTAGATCTCGAATTATTTTTGGTAGTTGGTAGAAGGTTAGTCTTGAATATCGTAAATTGAAAAATCGCATACAATTTTATTATTTATATGAGAAAGGGGCAATTAAAGAAAATTTATCAAATAATAAAAAGGAGAAGAAGAAAAATAATTAAATCATATATAAAAAATAATATTATCATTTTCATGACACGTAGAAACTATCCCACTGTCGTTAGGTTTTCCAGGATTTGAAAGAATTGAGTAAAATCCTTGATTTTACTAAATTCTTTCTAATTCTGGAAAACCTAGACACTCCCCCAGAATACACAGGAGGAGTAAAAAAACCACTAGAAAGATTATTGATTACAAATAAAAATTCCAAAAATCACAAACAATTGGTACAGAGGTATCTTATCGTTGGATCGATCTACAATTGTTGATGTAATTTCAACAAATTTACCAATACCATTATTGTTCTGCTCATTTCATCATCTTGGACATCATCAGATTATTATTTTTTAGAAAATTTATAGTTTTTTCAGGCATTGCTTTTTTTACATTATCAACTCTAATCTTGAAGTTTATTTTTTAGATTATTACTGAATAAATTTAAAGTAAATGAATTGATTCAAATAAATTTCATTTTTAGGCCATTCTGTTTACATTTGAGTGAGAGAATATAAATTTATATTCTCTGATTTTAATTGTAAATATAGATAATAAAATCATTTCTACTTTAGTAGAAATGAAAGGCCATCTTTAGATCGCCTTCAAAACACTAAATATTAAACAAAACAAACAACTCAAATATAAAATTAAACAAACAAACCAATACAAATAATAAATTCTTTCTTCGTACAAAACAATAAACTTTAATGATAAAACTAACCTTTACACAACAACAAAATCAATAACCAAACATTCTCACACTACACTCTTCAAACACCCAAATTTTCTCACATTGCAACAAACTCAATAAACAAAATTTTTAATCATTTCATCAAAACAACATCCTTTCCTACAACTCCAAAACACGCTTCATTACTTAACAATAAAAACAAAACTATCAACAAAACAAAAACACATTCATAATCACAATTAAAATAAATAATTCAAATTTTTTTATTTTCACTAACTCTTTGTCAATTAACAAAATTTCATCAAAGGATTTTGACTAATTCCATTTTAATTCTGAAAGGAAAGTTTATAATCAGATAATTTCCACTTTGAATCAAAACTTCATTTTTATCAATAAAAAATGATAAAAAAAATTTGAGATACTTCAGCCAAACACCCTTATTAAGAAACATCAAAATGAAATTGAAAAATAATCACGATTTTTGAAATTGAAAAATGAAGATCATCCTCAAAGTTTCTTGATAAACGACTCTAAGTTTTTTGAAGATCGTGTGTATATGAGTATTCATAATCAACAAGTTGCTTGAATTTTCAATTGCGACTCACAAATCAAAACAATTCCTACAAAGGAATTATGACTTTTTCTTCATTTTGTTTTTTTTTGGTATCTTTGGTTCTCTTTGGTTCGTTTTGGTTCCTTTGGTTCCTTGGATTCTTTTGGTTATTTCTTGAATTGAAGTTTTCCTTAGGATCTATGGTGGATATTATTAACTCTGTTTTAGTTTTCTGAAAGAATCTACCAATGCCTAAACATATTGAAACACTTTTGTTCATTTTTATGTTTTTTTAGATAAATTTGGTTTTGTTTTGTTTGGATTGTTTCTCTTGAAAAACTGAATTGTTGTGTTCAGTACAAATTGGATTGGAATAGCCATGGTCAAGTTTTTGTGGAATTTTAAATTCATTGATTAAATTTTTAAAAAATTTTACAAAAATTAGTCAGTTTTTTTATTCTTTAAAAATAAACGATTGAACAAGTCGAATGGTAAAAAATGATCTTTTTGTTTTTGGAAAATGAGAATTATGATGGATTCAATACAATTCCAAACACATTACCTTGTATTTATTAAAATTTATTTTGAATTTGTTTGGAAATAACAAAGAACCTATCAACAATAATGCCAAATTTTTGCTAATATTTATCAAGATTTTTGAACTTTTAAGGTGAAAATTGAATACCTATTTCATCTTAACTCATATATTAGAAATTGTCTGTAGGTAATTTCGAACAAGATCAAATGGGTTTTTAATTTTCACTTAAAAGCAAATCTTCTCAAAAATTCGATTTTTTACAGATACTTCTTTTTACATTTGGAGAAATCAATAAGAAATCACAGAAATTACAGAGAAATCACAGAGAAACCATCAAAAATCACAGAAATCACAGAAATCACAGAAATCACAGAAACAGTAGAACTCAATTCTGAAAATTTTCTCCAAAATTCGATTTTTTGAACACTTCTTTTGCATTTTTAGAAATCACAGAAATCACAGAAACCAGTAGAAATCAATTCTGACATTTTCTCTTATCAAAAAATTCATTTTTATCCTACTTAGATCTCACTGAATAAATATTTCTGGGATTTAACCAACACTAAATCCTCTTTTAAACAAATCAAATAACAAAATTTTTGAAATTGCTAACCTAATCTTTAACTCTTTTAATTTTTTTTTTAATTATTACAAAACTTACTTTATTGTTTTGGTGTTTCAAAATTTTTGATTTTCACGAGATCTTTGAATATAACCTTCTCTTAAAAGCTTTTATAAAACACCTCAACCCAATTTATCTTGGAACTAACAATTTCATTTTGTTGGGAATAATACAAACACTAAAAAATTTTTATCAAAAAAACATTAAACAGAAGCGTTTTGTTTAGGTTTTATTGGTAATAAAGATTCTATTCTATTCAAAATCCAAAAGAGATAAAATATTATCCTAAATAGAGATCTTGAGAACTTCAATCCAATCCAAAAAAAAAAACAAGAAAAAAACCAACTGAACCAAAGGGAACAAAGAGAAAATTACAATACTTCTCAAAGAACCATTATGATTTATGTGACAATAAAACAATAAATGTAACTCAATGTTCAAAATCCAAAGGCAAGTGATCTGTTAAAGTTAAAGTTGTTTATTGTAGAATGTCTGAAAATGATAATCATTTTTTTTTTGAAGACGAGAAAATCTCTGATATTTTATTTTCCTAAATGTTTTAATAAAGAGTTTTGTATTGAGGAATCTCTAAACATCTTCTTCTTTTGGTTATTATTAAAAAAAAAAAAATAAAACAAATACTAAAAATTTTTTGATCCCAAATTTGATACCATTTCAACTTGAAACCTGACTATAAAATTTAAATCTGATTCGAGATAAAAATAGGAAGACTATTTGATAAATATCAAACGTTATATTTCAAGATTTGTTTTTTTTTTATTTTATTTTATTGAGGAAGAAAATTTAAGAATATTTAAGGACTATCTGAATTTTATGCTCTGTGACCATTGAAATACAAAGCAGTAAATAGACTAAGACCTTTAAAATATAGTGAATTGAGAGAAAGTTAAAATATTGCCAATTTTTAGCAATTTAAGATTTTGACTAAAATCATTTATTGATCCAAAAACTTTTCGAAAAATCCCAACAAAGCAAGGCAAAAATTAAAATCTATTTTTTTTTTTGATATTGGGAAAATGTCACTCCACTTTCTTTTCAAATGGGCAGCTACACTCGCTACCAACTCTAACATACTTCAATATAAAGTGGAGTGACATTTTCTCAATATCATTTTGGAAGTCGAAAATTTTGAGGGAAAAAGTTTGGATTTGGAAAGTAAATTTTTTTTGACTTCCTCAAAAAAACCTAAATTTTGCATATTAACAAGATCTATTAACTCAACATTTTTTTGAGTTCATAATTCGTTTTGTGGGTATAAAAGTAATAGACACTGGGAATAAAATTCGAATAATCTCTAAGTATATTCTTTGAAATAGATTTTCTTTTTAATAATATATCTCTTTGAGTTAGATGAGAACTTTGGAAATTGTTTTTGCGAATTTTTAAGACTCTATTAAATAAAAAAATTGTTATATCAAAATTTTTGGAAATATTTTATTTTTTGATATCTTAGTTGGGATTATGTGGTTGATTGATTTGATCTCTAAAATATTATGGTGTTTTGATATCTGTGGTTTGGGAACAACCTATTTTAGAATTGTATTTGGAAGTATTGTTTTTTTTTATTATATTTTATTTTTTCCGATGTTTTAATTAAAAAAATAATTTAAATTCATTTCTACTTTAGTAGAAATGATAGGCCATCTTTAGATGGCCTGCTGAAAATCACAACAACAAATCACAATTCCAAAACAATTTAATTTTAAAACAAATTTTACATCAAATAACATAACACACAATTACTTACAACTTATCAAACACAAAACTCACAACAAAACTCATCATAATATCTACAATATAACAAATTACAATATAAATAAATAAACAAACCACAACAAACTAAACTTCAAATTCTACTACAATAAACCTTAACAATCACCGACCTCAACCAAAAATACACACAAAACAATAAATTACTCACCAAATACAATAATTTATATAATAACTAAATCAACAAAAACACATACAAATCAACTTCTCTCAAAACAAATAATAAAACAACAAAATAACACACAATAAAAAATCTTATAAAACAATAATAAATCCAAAATTAACCACAATCACATAACATAACATCAATATTTTAATTCCAAACAACAAAAAACCTAACACCCATCAAATTAACACACTACAAATAATTTAACTTAAAAGAAACATTTTTACAATTAAATTAGAAAAAATTTAATAAATATCATAAAATATATCATATAATAAAACTCAGAATAATCCATCAAATAAACAGAATTACTATATCTATTAAATCTATTGAAAAACGGTCAATAATAATATGAACTGTATCTCATAATTAAATCAAGATAACTCTAAAAAAAAAAAAACATCTTAACCGATCTGGGGTTGTAGATAATAACCAATCTAAAATCGAATTGGGTTTGCTATATAAATCTATTTTCAGAATTATTATATTTTATATAAAAAAGCTAAAAGTTAGGATTCGTTCAAGATAACAGACATCATCATTTAACAAGATTAATATATATATATATATATATATACAGCTGTTACAAGGCTACCCTCAAATTTCAATCAATATCAAAATTTGATGTTGATATAGATTTTTAAATCTAAGAATAAAAGACTAAGAAAGTTCATATTGAAAATATTTTTCTAATGTGATCGAAAAATAAATTCATATTTTAGAGGAAATTTTATGTTGTTTCTTAATGAATTTTAAATGTTTAGAGTCACTTTGGGTTGGTAAAATTTATTTTTTGAAAATCAGAAAAAATTCTTGAATATTGACTAATTTAGGAATTTTTTTTATTAATATGAGCTTTATTATTCTCATATTGAACTTTCTAAACAGTTATTTCAATATCAAAATTTGATATTGATAAAATTTCACGGTAGCTTTGGATTGACTGAATATAAACAAAATATAAAAAAGTTGGACACAATTTATCCCAGTTCAAAGAATAAATATTATATTTAACATCCAATTTGACAATATTTTTGATTTTTCAAAAATATGAAATTAATTTTTTGTGATTGTTATTTTATTTTCATTTCCCTTTCTTACATTTAAGTTATATGATTCATTAGATCTCAAAAATTCTTCTGATTTTATGATTGAAGATTAATTTTGAATTTCTTAAATTGAAAAATCCACATATATACAGTTGATGATATCTTTACATTTGATCAATCCAATATTTGTTAGTGGAATTTGAACAGAAAAATTATATTAGTAAATTTGTTTAAACTCGTCCTTCATCATTTTGAACACACTAATTTTTATTTTTTGAAAATTTACAATATTTTCAGGTATTTACCTTTTCTGAATTTAAAACTTATCATAAAGTTAATTTTTTAAATCATTTCTGAATTATTAGAGCAAAGAGATTAATTCTCAAAAAAATTTTTATTTTTAGGATCTTTTAACATTTAAGAGAGATTGTAAATTTTTATACTTTGATTAAAATTGTAAACATATACAATAAATCTCATTTCTACTTTAGTAGAAATGAAAGGCCATCTTTAGATGGCCTTTAAAAACACCAATCAAAAACTTAAAACACAAAATGTAACACTAATCAAAAACAATATCACACCAATCATATAAATCCAAAAATAAACAATTCAAAACATTACAAAACAAATACTAAAAACAACAACAAATCATATTCTATCTTTAAAATAAAACTACTACATAACTATAAAATCATAAAATAAACTCATAATAAATAATCACCCACAATTTTTTTAAAACACAAAAATACTAACAAACTACAATCTAAATTAAACCAAATAATTATATACAACAACAACCAACCTCTCAATCTTACAAACAATACCATACCAAAATTTATAAACAATTTCATCAAAACAATACCAACACAACTATTCTCGAATATCAAAATTTTACATACAAAAATTCACAATACTAAAATAAAAAGACAATTATTAAAATTATCTGACAAATGTTGATCCAACCCTCCTTAAAAATATGAAGTAAACTTCAATGTCATTATCCTTTAATTTGGATCAAAATTTAATTTTCTTACTGGAAAATGAACAAAACTCTTTGAGTTCGCCTAACATCTAACACCCTTATTCAGAAACAACAAAATGAAAAACAAATAATCACAATTTTTGAACTTGAAAAATGAAGATCATTTCAAAACATTCTTGATAAACGACTCTAACTTTCGAAGGTCGAGTGTATATGAGTTTTGAATCAGGAATTGATCGATTTTTCAATTGCAACCTACAAATCAGAACAATTCCTACAAAGAAATTCTGATTAAATTTTGTTTTTTTTTTTTAGATTTCATGGTTTTTATGGTTTTTTAGGTTCCTTTGGTTCCTTTTGATTCCTTTGGTTTCCCTTTGTACCTTTTGTATTTAATGGAATTGAAGTTCTCCTAAGGTTCTGGGTGGAGATTATTTAACTCTGTTTTCGTTTTTTTGAAAGAATCTTCCATTCCAAACATACTCGAAACACTTTTTTAGTGCTTTTTACATAACATTTTTTTATGTTTTGTTTTGTTTTTTGATTGTTTCTCTTAAAAAACTGAATTTACAGCCGTTCCATTCGACTTGTGAAGCTTTTTTCTTTCCTTTAAGCAAACCTGAAATTTTAGCTTTCCTTTAAAGACCTTTAAAAGACCTTTTAAAGATGCTTTAAAGATCTTTTAAACTTTTTTCATTTTCTTTAAAAGACCTTTTAAAGATCTTTTAAAGATCTTTTAAAGATCTTTTAAACTCTCTTAATTCTTTTAAAACTTCTTTCAAACAAACAAAAAAAACCACAAATAACGACTAACAAAAAACACTAAAATTAGTTTGAAACAATAACTACCTCTTTCACTCTGGCTCTGCCTAAGACTAGATCTTACATATTGTTATTCACAAGCTCTACTCAATTAAACAATACTCTACTCTATTTACCATACTCCCAAATCTTTAAGTTGATACAGTCAGTTTCACTTTTAAGGCACAAACTTTCAACGAAATTTAAGGTACAAAAAAAATCTCAAATTAAAGCACAAAATTCAGATTCTAGTAAAAATAAATTGTAAAAAAGAAAATTCCAAATTTTGTGCTTTAATTTGAGATTTTTTTTGTGCCTTAAATTTCGTTGAAAGTTTGTGCCTTAAAAGTGAAACTGACTGTAATTTGTTCCTAAAATTGCTTTTAAAAACAAATGAAAATTGCAATCAAAAATATTTTTTTCAGTACAATTTTCCATTCAATTACTTCATGGACAGATCGATCAAATCTGTGTCGAGTATTCAAGATTTTAGAATAAACTCTCTATTCTTGTAAATTAAAAAATTTGATATTCAACTGTTTGGGATGTAATTTTCTTCTTTTCCAAAACAAATTGAAATAGGAGTTTGAGAACTTTTGACGTAGATCTGATCGATCTGTCCATGAAGTAATTGAATGGAAAATTGTACTGAAAAAAATATTTTTGATTGCAATTTTCATTTGTTTTTAAAAGCAATTTTAGGAACAAATTATCAACTTTAAGAGTTGGCTGTATGGTGAATAGAGTAGAGTATTGTTTAATTGAGTAGAGCTTGTGAATAACAATATGTAAGATCTAGTCTTAGGCAGAGCCAGAGTGAAAGAGGTAGTTATTGTTTCAAACTAATTTTAGTGTTTTTTGTTTAGTCGTTATTTGTGGTTTTTTTTGTTTGTTTGAAAGAAGTTTTAAAAGAATTAAGAGAGTTTAAAAGATCTTTAAAAGATCTTTAAAAGACCTTTTAAAGAAAATGAAAAAAGTTTAAAAGGTCTTTAAAGCATCTTTAAAAGGTCTTTAAAAGGTCTTTAAAAGAAAGATAAAATGATCCTTAAAGCACCTTTAAAGGGTAATCCTTCACAAGTCGAATGGAACGGCTGTAACATTGTTGACTTTAATAATTTTTGTTTTTCAGACTTTTAACTCTTCTTTTTCCAAATTTTTTGTTTTTGAATGTTGTTAAAACTTTTTACAAAGTTGTTTTTTGTTTTTAATTGTTCAAGAAATGAAAACTTTTCAAGAGTGTGTTTAATTTTAGAAAGGAAATCTGTCTTGACAATAAGACTTATTTTCTTCCCGAAGTCATAAAAGGAAATGTTATTTCCACGTTTTCCTTGAGTACAGTCAGTTTCACTTTTAAAATACAAATTTTCAACGAAATTTAAGGCACAAAAAAAATCTCAAATTAAGGCACAAAATTTGCAAAATTTTTTTTTACAATTTATTTTTATTAGAATTTGAATTTTGTGATTTAATTTGAGATTTTTTTTGTACCTTAAATTTCGTTGAAAGTTTGTATTTTAAAAGTGAAACTGACTGTATATTTTTTAATTTAATTGATTGAATAATTGAAGGATCTTGATATAGTCAATGAAAGTTGATAGTTTTTAAATATTTAATTTGCTCTCATTATTAAAATAAATGGTTGAAAAATAATTGATTTTTAAATAATTTGATAATTGAGTATGTTCTTGTCTAATTTTAATCAGATAAAAGATTGGCGAATTATTATTTAGGATCCAAGAGGAAATATTGCTTCACTAAGGATTCTTATCTCATCCAATTTTCGCAAAAAATTGAACGAAATAAAGTCATCCAATTACAATATATGGTTTGAAGACGATTTACTCAAGAAAAATTGGAAAATGAATTGAAATTTTTGTTCTTTTTCATTTATTTAATTTTGAAAATTTAATAACTCATTTTTTGGTCATGTGAAGATACCAAACAGTTGTTCAGAAAAGCTCAGGTCTTTTTATTCTTTTCTATTCTTTTTTAATGTTTCTTAATCAAACTGAAAGATTTGGTTATTGTGAATTTTGGAGTTGATTTGTAAAAATTTTTGTTGAATGAGATTTAAATTCTGAGGAGATTGGTCTTGAAGGTTCTGGAAAAACACTTTTATAATATGATCGATTTGATGTCAATACGTTTTTTTTGGAAACCACAAGGTTTTACTGAACTATATTTTTGATTAAACCCAAAAGAAAAACCAAAAACAACAGTTAGTAAAAAAAAAACTTTTAAAAAAAAAACAACAATTATTTACAAAAACAACACAAACAATTTTAAAAAACAAAAAGAAAGTGAAACACGGGTTATTGAAAGAACTGTAATTCCTTTTGAAATTTGGAACAATTTCAAAAAAACAACAAAGGTTCTAAAGTAAAAAAGTGACTACATTATTTATGTTATTTTTGTCAATGAATGGCACAATTTTTACTCATTTTTTAATATTTAACCTCAAAAAATGCCAAATTCTATCCTCTGTTTTTATCTAACTGGGATCAAAGGAACACATTACAATTTTCTTTGCAAACGATCAAAACAACAAATTAACCAAATGGTCTAAAATCAAAAAAAAAAACCCAAAAAAATAAAAAAAAGAAAGATAGTCTGTGGGAGAAGTGTATGGCTTTCTTGTTTGGAAAAAGTCAAACAAATTGGAGTTTTAACGAAAGAGGGAATGAGGAGAAAAGGAAATACCAATTACCCAAAAACCAAGCAACCAAAGGCATTGCTTCAGTTTCTGTTTACCTATCAAAATTTTACTCGAACTGGGAAAGATCTGGTCTTTGTCTAATGACAACAAAGACCGTACCTCTTCTTGACGCAGAACATAGTACTTTTGAAAAGATCTCAGGCCTGTAACATTTTTCGAAGAATTGAAATTGTTTGATTAATTCACTTAGCCTGGGTTTTGGTTCTGTTTCTGGGTATTGTCTTTGTAATGGAGACCAATTGTATGTCTCGGGATCTAACACTTTCATGGTATTCTTGGTGTCGACCAAAATGGAGGCCAGGTACCTATGCCTGTTTATGTTCAAGAAAAGGTTACCAAAATCTTTACAGGGAATGGATGCTTGGAATTTCGATTTCAACACTAGCCAGCCTGATCTTTTGTATACCTGTTGGAGAGAATTATTATTCAGATTTCGACAGCTGGAATTTGGCTCTCGGTTTTCCTGCAAATTCATCCACTGTTGTTGAAAACTTTAAAGGATCCCAGATCCTGAGTGTAAGTTCACGATGATTTCCACTCCATAATAATCACAAATAAGGGGGGTAAACCTTTAGCTGCAGGTATCATGAGATTCAGTGGGAAATGGACATGATGACCAAAAAACCATTTTTACCTTAATACCACAACTAAAGGAGAAGAAAGCTCTTCCAATTGGCCATTGGACTCAAACTAACTTTAGGTTTTAACAGATGAAAACGGATTGTATGAGTGGGAAATTGATGAAGAAATATGACCAACAGATGAATTATAAAACCAGAACTTTCCAACAAAAATTCAGCCTTCCTGGTTTTAATAAAAATTATTTGGACTCAAAAGATATGAACCAAATTGCCAGTGGATCATTGTTAGATTTTAATATCTTGATTTCAATAATACACTTTAGCAAGATCTTGCGCTTTAATCATTCTAAAAAAATATAAATCATAAAAAAATTGAAAAAAATACTTATGCTCTACTATCTCAATATAAATTATAAATTTAGATTCAAACAAACAGTTAAGTTCGAAAATAACTGCTTCCGTAAAAGGGCAACAAGCCACGATTCAATCGCAGCCATAAACAAATCAAAAAAAAACAGATCTTGGGTTTTTATTTGAAATCCAAAAAATTTTAAAATTGGAACCTTGGGAACCTTGAGAAACAAAATCCTAGTTCATAAAAAACTTGTTGAATTCAAAACCAAATTAGCAATTGATCAAATCCAAAAAAAAATTATTTGGAGAAAAATCAATCAATACAGGTATTTGAATTTTAAATAGGGTTCTCAAAGAAGTAAGTAAACTGTAGTCTTAGGATTTTTTGAAAAAGGACATTGAAAATGAAGTTCAAAAAATTCCTCTTTATAATGCAAATACCAATAAAGAAAAAATTTTTGAGTTTTCTGATAAGGATTTATTATGATGAAATTTTAGATCTTGAAAAACTTGAACATGCTTTTAATTCATTGAAATTAACTTTCCCCCGCCCCATTTGTGGATAATACACTTGAAAGAAGATATTGCTCAATTATACCAGGATGATGATTCAAGAGATTTAAAATTTTTGGTTAAAATTGATGATAACCAAGAGGGTAAGAATGAAGATAAAGATGTTGAGAATGAAGAAATACCAGTACACACAAATTCATTTTATTGACTAGAAGTGGCTTGTTTCGAGAAATGTTTGATTATCTTAATGAAAAAGATATTATAAATAATGTTCAAGATTATACTCGTAAAACATATCGAAAGCTTTACAACTTTAATCAAATATTTTGATACCAATTCAATTGAATTGACAGCTGACCAAGACCCAAAATTAATAGTTGATGAATTATCTGATGCTGTTGAAAATCACCAATTAAATGATCAATGTAATCTTGAAAATGAATTATTGAAAATTAAAGGGCAATTTGATCTTAATTTGGCTTTTTTTTGATTCAAAAATATCACAAAAATCAATTTTTTTTTTTAATACAGTCAGTTTCACTTTTAAGATTTAACGAAATATCACAAAAAACAATTTTTTTTTTTTAATATTTATCATTCTTGCTTTTTTATTGCTAATATATTTTGAGAAATTTTCGAAATAAATCTATAAAAATTAATTTCAAAAAAAATGAAAATTAATTTATCAATTTCAATAAATTAATTTTACCAATTTCAATAAAATCAATTTGAAATTGAAATTTGACAAATTTATTTATTTATTTATAGGAGTAATTAAAGAAAAATCATTAAATAAAAAAAAGAGAAGAAGAAAAATAATTAAAATATATAAAAAAAATAAATTTATCATTTTCATGACCAAATTAGAAAATATCCACGTCCTGAAACAGGATGAACAAAAACCCGATAGAAAGATTATTGATTATAGATAAAAATTCCACACTCCGTGATTAAAAATAGGTATTCCACTATCGTTAGGTTTTTTTTAATTTAAAAAAATAGAGTAAAATTTTTGTTTTTGCTCAATTCTTTTGAAATAAAAAAAACCTAGACACTACTCTCAGAGTGGGGAACTATTTGCCCGAATTTATATATTTTTTATTATTTTTAAAATTTTTTGTTTTCACTTTATTTTTATTATTTTTTCTTTATTACCTTAAGTTTTCTAACCATAAGAGCTTTGATAAAAAATTCCAGACAAGCGCAGTAAATTCCGTAATTTTAATTAGCCATGTTGAAGAGTTTCTGTGTATTTTTCCTAAGAATAACTTTTTCATAGAATTTCTTATCTAGAATTTTTGATAATTTTTTTTTCCACTTGATTCGGATAAATTTATACCTTTCACAATACCAAATGAAGTGGTTTATATTTTCATCATAATGAGTACAATCATCGCATTTTTTAAATTTTTCTTTATATATATATATTATTTTCAGATTTATTTTTTAAAACATATGAGTATCTATTTAATCCATTTGTATAGGACTAAATTTGAGAAATGTAGTACTTGATTTATATTTTAGATAATTTTTAATTTTAAAATTAAATTTATCATTTTTGATAATTTTGTAGTATTCTTTTATTTTCTAACTTTGATTGTTTTTCACATTATTTAGATATACATTTTTTATCTTAATTTTGGAAACATTAAAAGACTCTGTTTTCTAATTATTTATTTCTTTATTGGGTTTATAATCAAATTTAATAAGTTGTATAAGTTCTTTATATTCTGTTAAATTTGACAAATTTAGAACTCAAATAATAAGATTTTTGAAACTGTAATTTTTTTTTTCATTTTTTAACCTTAAAATTAAATAAAATTTTATGGTAAAATTTTCATTTTTGTTAGCTAGCTTTCTAAAAAATAATAATTTGTGAACTTGAGAATTTTGGTTTATAATTATATGACTATTCCAAAAAAAATAGGTTGTAAAATATCAATTTTTTCAATTTAAAGTTGAATTTTCAAATGATCAAAATAAAATTGATGAAGTTGAAGAATTTTTAAAATTTTTTGAAAGTTTTGTAGGTGAAATTTCTAGATTGAAAAAAAAAAAAAATGAAAAATAATTTGTTGAGTTAAAAATACATGCCAACATTCTAAATGTAATTTTTCATAAAAAATGTAAAACTTGTTTTTGAAAGAATAATTTGGGGATATCATTTCCTCTTTTTTTTTAATTACAATCAAAGAAAAAAAAGAGAAAAAACCAAATTTAAAAAATGAAATTAAAATTCTATTCTGTAAAAATATACCAAATTATAGTTTAAGATATTCAAAAGCTGAAATTTGATTTTGAATTTCAATTTTTTTATCATTATAGGTTAATATATTGACTTCAACTATGAAAAAAAAAATTTTATTCAAATTATCTATTGATTTTGAAAATAAATTATTTTCATCACTAAAATTTCAATTAATTTCACCAAAAAATAAAAAAAAAAAAAAACTATTTTGTTTTCTTGAAATTTTGTATTTTATTTATTTATTGAGAGAAAATAATAATTATTAATAGTTTATCAAACTAAAACAAGAGAAGAATAAAAAATAATTAAAAATAGTAGAATAAAATAATAAAAATATCATGTACATGATCAAATCAAAAACTACCCAAAATTGAAAGTAGAAAAATTAAATTTTAATTTTTTATCTAAAATTTAAAATAAATATAAGGAAATAACTTACCTTTTAAAGTTTCGTCAACTATTTTTAATCATTATTATTAAAATTATTACAAAATTCTGAATAAAAAAAAAAATTAACTAAAATATTCATTAATCAATATATATATATAGAAAATATTTTGAAATTGTAACAAAATAAATTATTTTTAGAAGAATGAGGTGCTAAAAAAATAAATATTTTTATAATAATAATAATAATCTCGAATAAATGATATTTTTTTAGGAATTTTAAAATTTTTACTAAAAATGTACAAATAGGTAGCAACAGGAAAATGAGAATGATTGAAAAGTGAAAATCCGCAAAAAGTTGAACTATTTTTCAAATTGGTTGTATATTGAAATTCTAAGATTAAAAACATCTGTCTATTTCATGAAAAACGCCATTTTATATTCTAAATTATTTTACATTAAGTCATTCAATGAGAAAAACAATTACTAAAAATTATTTATTGTAATATTTTTTCCTTTAGTTTACTTTTAAAAATAAATTAATCTCATTTCTACCTTGGTAGAAATGATAGGCCATCTTTAGATGGCCTGGAAATAACAATTACAAATACCAATTAATTCATATACACACTTATAAATATTTCAAACATAAAACATTTAACAATACAAGAACTACATAACTCAACACATTTAAACAATACAAACCCAACAAAACAAAGATTAATCAACAAACAAAAACAACATATAACACAAACATTCACAATTAAATTAATAAACATTCAATTAACATAACCACAATCAATTTCATCAAACAAACTTCCATACAAAACAAACATTACAACACAAACAAATCAGAATAAAATCAATCAAATTGAATAAAAAATATCAAATCTATAAAATAAAAAACAATTTAACACAGTCAGTCAAACATAAATTGATAACAAATCACAACAATCAATTAAATCAAAATAAATTATATTTACTAAAAAATCACTATCCAAACAAAATTTACTTCATCAAATGTCAATTATTTTTACTACTTGAACTTCGAAAAACCAATCAGAAACAAACAGAATAATATACATTAAAAATCGATAATATATGTCTGAGAAAAAACTCATTAATCATTAAATTTAATAAAAAATTTTAAAACTCAAATTTTCAATGCTTTATTATAAAAAATAACAATGTTCATTTTGAACTTTTACTGGTATTTAAATAATAAATCGGAAAAAATTTATCACTTCGTTCTTCATACTCTTCTTTTCGATATCAACTCCCCAACAAACTGTGTTGGCATTTGAGGTCTCTATTTGAAAAAGGAAATGAAAATTTAGTAAAAATTTTTCACATTTATTAAACAAATAACAAGATCAAAGATAGAATAGAATTCCAATAGAAATCAATCTCTTTTCTTAAAAATTACTTTCTGGTTTCAATAACCATTAGAATAACATATTTTTACCAAGTGACAATTGATCTTGTAATAAAACAATTAATTTCAACTGAATTATGTTCCGAAAAAAAACAAAAATAAAACAAAAATATGAAAAAATAATTTCACTTTTGAAAATTTCCAAAATATATTTTTTTCTTCTAATATCTATGCAAACACTTTAAACACATGTATTTTAGTCATTGCAACTGGGTCCCTTTAACTGTTAAATAGTTTAATCTCAAATTTAACAATAAAAAATAGAATTTTTACACTTTACAAATTGTTATCAATATAATTCAAAATTTTGAATAAAGAATTTAAGATATTTATTGTGTGAGAATTCAAGTAGAAGATCGTACCTTAAAAATAGAACTAACTGTATCTAATAATATAAAATACAATCAAATAAAATTTGAATACAGAAACCCAAAATACAATATCAAGCATCACAAATATCATCAATTATATCACAAAATACATATTCTAATAAATTAACATGAGTTATTATTACACCAGCTAAGAGATAAATGACTCCTATTGTTTTTAGGAAATGAGGATATTTGTTGGGTTCAATACAATACCAATACTTTGACTTTTCTTTATTTAATTTAGTCTTTTTTTGGAAATAACAAAGAACCTGCAAACAATAATTCCAAATTGTTTGTTAGTGATATCGAGATTTTGAACTTAAGGTTAAAATCGAATAGCATTTCATCTTAACTCACACATTAAAAATAGACTAAGGCAAATTGCTAACAAGGTCAAATCAGTTTCAATTTTACCTCAAAGTAAATTTTCTCTAAAATTCAAAATTTCCTTTTTTTGAAAACTTCTTTTGAATTTTTAGCAATCACAGAAATCACAGAAATCACAGAAATCACGAAAATCAGTAGAGATTAATTCATACATTTTCTGAAATTAAAATTCAGTTTTTCCTACTTACAGCAATTGCAAACCTGGTGCGCATGATCTAACTTGTTTTAAAATTTCAATTTTCATTCTACTTTCTTTGCACTTAAAGATGGTTAAAACGAAATTTTGGTTTTAACACCAAAACTCAATAATACCTGAGGTGAAAAGCTTCATAAACAACTTTTCACCTTTTTTTTTAAAAACTTTTTATGAAATTATTTAAAAAAGATTCCATTTAGTAAGGGATCTTGGATATTAAGGACAACACAAGAAGATTTGAGTCCAAGATAGCAATCGTCCTTTTCAATTACAAGGAGTTTTTAGAAAGTTTAATGAAAATTTTAAAACAAGTTAGATCGTGCGCACCAGGTTTGAAATTGCTGTAGATCTCACTGAATACATATTTGTTAAATTTACCAAACACCGAACCCTCTTTTAAGAACTACGTGTCCGGATTTACCAATTTGTATAAAAAGCTTTTGGTTCAATTCCATTTGAATCGTAAAGTTAGGATCTTTAAAATATTCTCCCATTTGGATCAAAAAATCATTTTATGTCATTTTTTTTGTGAAAAATGAAATTGAAATTTTGAGATACTTGAACTCGAAAACCTTGTTAAGGATCGTAAAAATGAAATTGAAAAATAGTCACGATTTTTTTACATTAAAAACACTTTTCAACAAACATCTTGAAATCTAAATGATGGTATTGTCATATGATTTTTGATCATTGAATTTTGCTTTGAATTGTTACATTGTCTCCACAAACAATTAATCTGTTCCAACCCTACTGTGAAAATTTATAAGAAATAGAAATTGGTTGTCTATAATAAAGTTGTGTTTTTAGAAATAGAGAATCGAATTTCGATCATAAGATAAAAATTTCAACTTCATATACTTACTTTATAAAAGAAAAATTTTTTGTAAAAACAAAGACAAAAATTAAATTTTCTCAAGAATTGAAATCACAGAAATCAACAGAAACCACAGAAACCACAGAAACTATTGAACCACAGAAATCACAGAAACCATGGAAACTTGAAAGTTCATTTTTCGATCTTTGTTTTTAAATTGTAAAAGCTGGTATTTTAATAGTTTTGGGAATTGAAGATCCACGTTAGTGTAAGTATTTTTAATGAATTTGTTTGTCAATTTCTAAAACAAAAAAAATTAAAAATGGAAAACTTATT
This sequence comes from Anaeramoeba flamelloides, assembly GCA_027625915.1. Taxonomy (NCBI): domain Eukaryota; family Anaeramoebidae; genus Anaeramoeba; species Anaeramoeba flamelloides. Next base: position 35,881 of record JANTQA010000012.1, on the reverse strand, counting down.
TTTAATCTTCTATTTTAAATTTTACAGTTTATGATGAGCTTTAATAACCCTTTTACTGTTTGTTGTACATAGATAAAATTTCAGAATAGAAAATCAATTTCAGGTTATTATAAATATTCACGGTAGGAGCAGGAACGGCTGTATTATTTATTACAAAGAGAGTGTGATTTTGGCTTTTGTATTTTTTTTTGGTTCTTTTTGTTTTTCCAAAAATTAAATCTCCCATCCATGGCTAAGAGGGGTGTCTCCTCGAATTGTTTGTGGAATAACATAATCCATGCCAAACATACTTGGCATTTTTAATGGGCTTTTTTGATAAAATTTTTAATGTTTGGATCATTTCTCTCAAAACCCAATTTGTTGTATCAATAGAAATTGGGTTGAAGGTTTGTGTGGTAAAGGTTTTGAAGTTATTTTAATGAAAGGATCCTTTGGGAAATTAAATTTGCAAAAATTAGACAGTTTTTTGTTTTTAAAAAAATAAATTTCAAGTTAGGAAAAAATGATCTTTCTCTCATTTTGGGAATTGGGAATTTTATGGGGTTTGATACAATACCAAATACTTTATGGTAGACACTATTCAAAAAATGTCTTGATTGTGAAATAACAGACTTTTTCACCAAAAATTTTTCACTTTCCAAATTTTTGATCTCTTAGAACATTTTTTAAAACCTTCTCATCTTAACTCCATAACTTAAAAAGTAACATTGAAACGTACCAAAAATGTGTAAGGGTTTTAAAAATTGTTCTAAAAAGTTATTTTCTCAAAGAGTCAATTTTTGCCAACGTTCTTTGTCATTTCGAGATATGACAAAGAGACTAAAATTTATTCAAAAAATGTCATTTTTTGCTTCTTTGAATTCACCGTATAAAATTTTGTGAAAATTACCAACACCTAGAACCTGATTAGAACATATTTTACCTTGAATTTCAATGTGAAAAGTAGTCCTTAAACGCACCAAACATCAAATTTTCAATTGACATCATCCTTGTTAAAATTAAGTGATACAATATTCCAAATTAGAATTTTAATTTTTTTATAATTAAACTGAGAAATCATAATATGACCCTACGACCCAAAAAAACACTAAAAATGGAAAACTGATCAAATACTTTCCATTAAGAAAAATTTTAAAAACTAAATGAAAAAATAAAAATAAATAAAGTTTCCATTTAACTTTTTCTTGAAAACATTTTTTGCCAAAATCATTAAATTTACACCTGAAATTATGTATATTTTTAGATACACTATCTTGTTTTAACTCATTTACTAAAACAAATTCTAAATTATGGGAATTTTCTTTTCATAAAAGGGAATAATTTATTCTTCAAAGGTTTTTTTTTTAGTTTTAAATGGTAAAATTAAAAAAAAGTTCAACTAAAAGGATAAACTCTCGGGAAAAGCATTCTAATCTAATATATTAACTTATTCTTTTATTTCAAAATTTTCTCAAGCCCAATTTTTCAAAAAAAAATAAAAAAGTGCAAAGTAATCTCAAAAAACTATTTTTGATATTCAAAAGTTGAGAGTGTTTTTATTCTAAAAAAAATTATCTCAGTGTTTAATTGAATTAAGTTATAAACTTAATTTAGAAAAATATTAATCAGAAAAAAATAGTGCTGAATTTTATTAAGGACATATTCTCTTTAAAAAAAAAACGGTAATGTAATATTTTTATTATTAATTATATCAAGTCTTAAAAATTATTTTATGACATATTTTTAATCTTATATTTTGGAAAGCATTGATTTTGAAACCAATTTTATTCAATAGTCCTATGTGTAATTATTAATATTTTGATTCAAATCACAAACAATTAAATTAAAATGGGTACATGAACTTGAATAACTCTAAAATTGATTGAAGGTTAATTAGAATTTATCAATGAAATTCAAATATATTAGTAAAAAGTTTTTTTATTTGTTAAGCTTTTCAAAAAGGCATTTCTAAAAAATTCAAAAAATCGAAAAATAAGACAAATAAATTTTATAATGATGAAAAAAATGAAGATATAAATCTTAAACTGAATTATATTTTATTCTCGATTCTAATTTTTTTTTTTTACACTTTTTTTAAAAATTTTTTCTGAACATTTCTACTTTAGTAGAAATGATAGGCCATCTTTAGATGGCCTGAAACAACAAAATAACACTCATATTTTCAAATTTATTTTTAAAATCCACCATCATACTACAATCCATAACTCCACACCACCCACATGATTAATCAAAAATGATTTATTTTTCACTCTTAACAATCTAAACCAAAACATTTACCAAATTTTTACATTCCTTTTCTCGCTCTTCACAACCCCTCTTTTTCTAACTTCAACGCCATTTCACAACACCAAAACGAATAATTCATTTAATTTCTCTTTTTAACAAGCAAAATTCCTCAATAAAAAGACCTCACACAAAATATTTTTTCAAAACAAATCTCTTTTCACAAATTTTTTATTTTTTTTCAACAACAATATTAAAAGTGAATAAGTAACTATGATTTCTTATATTTTTTTTAGATTCTTTTATTCCGAAATCTGGAAACAAGTTTCATTTTACTTTAAAAAAAAATACTTGTTCTTTAATCGTCTGATTCTTCAATTTTATTATTTTTTTTTTTTTTTTATTGAAATTCTCATCCTCTGTTATTTTTTTATTTTTGATTTTTTCAATTTTTTTTTTTTAAATGAATTTTTTTATTATTGTTTTGAGCTTTTTTGATAAATAATCATTCCCAAAAAAGCATTCCCAATTATCCAAAGTTATAATAATAATAATATCTTCTTCATTAATATGACAAATTGGTTCATGGTATTTGAAATGAATTATTGAATCATATTGATCTTGGTCATACTTTTTTTTCTTTTGAATTTTCATTTTTTTTTTCTTTATGATTTTTTTTCTTGGTTTAGAAATTGTTGGAATACAGAAAACAAGTCGTAAACATCCTTTACAATTTTCAATTTCTTCCCATTCGTCAAAACCTTTTTTTAAATTTGGTTGATTTGATTTACCTAAATGATTTCTAAATAATAATTTAAAATCAGTAGTTAAATAATTATCATAATAATTTTCCCAATAACCAATCGTCTTGGTATAAAATCTACTTCCAATTAATAACCAATGATACTTTTCTTTTTCTTTTTCTTTTTCTTTTTCTTTTTCTTTTTCTTTTTCTTTTTCTTTTTCTTTTTCTTTTTTTTTTCTTTTTCTTTTTCTTTTTCTTTTTCTTTTTCTTTTTCTTTTTCTTTTTCTTCTTCTTCTTCTTCTTCTTCTTCTTCTTCTTCTTCTTCTTCTTCTTCTTCTTCTTCTTCTTCTTCTTCTTCTTCTTCTTCTTCTTCTTCTTGTAGTTTCTTTTTATCTTTTTCTTTGATTGTTCTTTTTGGTGATAGTAATAAAATTCCATCAGGTCTTGTTAATGTCTTAGGTTTTATTATCAATCCATATTCTAATTTTTGTAGAAATTCTAGATCATTATTATATTGCAAAGAATATGAACTTCTATCTTTTTGAATAAAAATTATTTGATTTTTTGTCCATCGAGGAAGTGGTATTAATTGAATTGAATTTTTTGATTTCTTATTATTTTTTAATGGTTGTTGGGAAGGAGAAGAAAAGTCTGGCAATTTCCCTTGAGATTCTTTTTTAGTAAAAGTATTTACAAAATCATATACTGTTTTATTATTGAAATTCTTTAATAGAGTTGCTAAAATGACATCTTCAAATAAAGTTCCAATTTTAGAATCAGTTTTTGATTTTTTTTTTTAAATACTTTATCAATTTCTTCATATATTTTTTATAAATATCTTCAAACAAATTTAATTCATCCTTTGTGATTTTTTCATCAACAAATTCTTTGAGAATTTCTTCAATCATTTTCTCTTCAATTTGAATTGTTGCTTTTTTCTTATTATTAAGATAACGATCAGTATTTTTTAATTGAAGATATCCCAAATATTCTTGATAATGATCAATATATTCAAATTTATAAAATGTTTTTTGTTGAATATCTTTGAAAGAATAGAAATTATCAATAAATAAATCTAAAAAGATTTTTTTCTTGAATGACCATTTTCTATTCAAATTCTCTAATATAAAGTTTTTATTCCATTCAAAGGTTTTTGTTGTAATTTCATTCAAATCATTCATAGTCAGTATTACTTTATTATTATTGAGCTGTAAAATATTTAGAATTAAATTTTCAATCCATCTTGGTCGTCCTTCAAATTTTTTCAAATATTCTTTTTGAATTGGTATTTTTTTGCTTTTTGTGTTGAAAAATTTAGAAAAATGCATATAAACTTGATCAAGACTCCAAGGCTTAAAAGGTGATAAAATACAGTGTATTGGTTCTTGAATTTTATTTCCACTTGTTCCATAAGTATCCATTTTTTCAATAGAAAGCCTTGTTCCTGAGATTATTCCTTTGAAAATTTTCTTATAATCTTCTAAAATTATTTTTAAATAAACTTTTAAAATGCCTCGTTTATAATTATTATCTATTTGGGTTTTTTCCTTATTTTGAAATAATGGTAAATTCTTCTTAATAGCCATATCACTGATTATCTTTTGATCAAGTATGGTTTGAACCCATTGAGCTTCATCAATTATACAGTAAATGTTTTTAATTTTAAAAACATTTTTTAAGATATCTTGAATATTATTTTGAAGATCTTTAAATAACTTTTCTCCATTTGTAGTTTTATTTAATTCTTTTATCAAATTTACCATTTTTTCAATCTGTTCTGTTTGTTGTATTTGCCATAAAAGAAACATTTTTTGTGAAAATTCAATCTTTTTCTTGTTACTGCTCTTTTTGTTTTTTTTTTTTTTTTTTTTTTTTTTTTTTTTTTTTTTTTTTTTTTTTTTTTTTCTTTTTCTTCTTCTTCTTCTTCTTCTTCTTCTTCTTCTTCTTCTTCTTCTTCTTTTTCTTCTTCTTTTTCTTCTTCTTTTTCTTCTTCTTTTTTCTTCTTCTTCTTTTCTTCTTCTTCTTCTTCTTCTTTGAATAAAAAAATAATTAGAACTAGTAGTCTTGCAAATATGTCGATTTTAACTCTTTCACGGGCTAATTTTAATTTTGAATTGTGCCAAGATCTAATTTCAGTCAATTTTAAACCAGAATAAATATCTTCAATATCATCAACCAAGATTTTCATATTAGGATCTTTATAGATTCCTCCTGAAAATAAAGAAAAGTTAAAAAAAAGAGAGAATAATTTTGAAAAGCAAAATCAATAAGTGTCCAGGTCTTCCCAACTCCACTGGCACCAACTAAAAAAACTAATTTCATCTCACTATTATTTTGAAAGGTTTTGAAAATGTTGTTGGTTACTTCAGATGGATTTCCAGTTAAATGTGAGAATAAACAAGAAGTTAAATTATCAAATGATGTTTTGAGCGGTCTTATTCCTTTCAAAAAAAGTGGACCAAACGTCTTCTTTTGTGCTCTTTCAAGTTCCTTTGGACACTTCTCCATTAGATCAAATAAGTTCTTTTTTTGAATTTTTCAAGATTTGCGAACCCAAAGAATTTTGAAAAATAATTTGATAGTTTGGAAAGTTTATTCTTTTTGTGAACATAACAAAAAGACTTTAATTTTTTCAGACTTTTGACTTTTGTTTTTTGTTTTTTTTTTTTTTTTTTTTTTTTTTTTTTTTTTTTTTTTTTTTTTTTTTTTTTTTTTTTTTTTTTTTTTTTTTTTTTAAAATTTTCAAAGAAAGAATGAGAAATCCAATTACAATTAAAAAAAAAAATTGAAAAGAAAAGGTTTATTTATATACGAGGAAGTTACCTTGAGTTTTGTGTTCTTGTTGTTGGTTTTTCGTTACTTTTCCAATTGAAAGATCTTTTGTATTTTTAGTAAGTGCACTCATATTATCTCTTTCAAATTGTTTATCAATCCTGTTGTTTACTTCTTTTATAAGTACATTTTGTTTGTCGATCCTTTGGTCTTGTTTGTCTATTTCAAGGTTTTGTTCTTTGATCCGTTGGTCTTGCTTGTCTATTTGTTGATTTTGTTTGTCTATTTGGAAGTTTTGTTCTTTGATCCGTTGGTCTTGCTCTTTGATTTGTACGTTTTGTTTGTCTATTTGTTTTATTACCAAGATTTTCTTTTGAATTGTTTTGATTATTGATTTTACTTTTTGTTTTTTCAATTTCAATTTCAATTTCTTTTTCTTTTTCTTTTTCAATTTCTGATATTTTTTCTTTTTCTTTTTCTTTTTCTTTTTCAATTTCTTTTTCTTTTTTTTTTTTTCAATTTCTATTTCTTTTAGCACTTTTTTCAATTTCTGATATTTTTTCAATTTTTTCTGTAATTCTTTAGCTGTGGAAAGCAATTGGGTTTTGAAACTAGACTTTTTATTAAGTTCACCAAGTTCCTTTTCCATTTCCTTACTCTTTGATTGCATTTCATTACTTTTTTCTTGCATTTCATTACGTACCTGGATCATATCATCACGTTCATTTTCAAGTTTGGCTTTTTTTTTGTTCCATTTCGTTTCGTTTGGCTTTCATTTCTTTCCTTTCCTTTTTCATTTCTTCAAGTTTCTGTGATTTCTTTGTTTCTGTGATTTCTGTGATTTCTGTGATTTCGATCCAAATTCATCATAAAATGTTAATTAAATTCAAAAAAATAAATTGAATTTAGTATTTAAAAACAAAGAATAAAAATCTAAAAAATGATTAACACATTTGGGAATTTAAAATCACAGAAACAAGAGGAACAAGAGGAACCACAGGAACCACAGGAACCATGTAGTTAAAATATAAAATTTTACACAAATGAATTATGAATTTTTTTTCGAGTTAGTGATATTTGTAGTCCATCAGAAACATTTTCTATACAGTCAGTTTCACTTTTAAGGCACAAACTTTCAACGGAATTTAAGGTACAAAAAAATCTCAAATTAAGGCACAAAATTTGGAATTTGTTTTTTTTACAATTTATTTTTACTAGAATTTGGATTTTGTGCCTTAATTTGAGATTTTTATTGTGCTTTAAATTTCGTTGAAAGTTTGTGCCTTAAAAGTGAAACTGACTGTAAAAGACTCATACTTTGTTGGAAATAATTGCTGTTTTAGATAGGATTTTAATCCTTTAAAAATAACAACATCGCAGGGTTGGAGTAAATGGGAACTATTAGCTGGCAAAAATAAAATTTGTATTTTGGATTTTTCACATAATAAATGCCCTTCATCCGGTCTATGAGAAGGAGCACCGTCTATTATTAGTAATGCATTTTCATTTTCACCTATTTTTTTTCTCTTGAGGTCAACAGCAGGGATAAAAATATTTTTTAACCATTTTGAAAAAAGATTTTTTGTCATGTATCCCGAATTCGATTGAACAAATGAGAACCTTGTATAATTGGAGTTGTCAACTAAGTCTTGTTTGATTGTTCTTCTTTTATCCAACATTAGGGTATTTAGACTTGTTCCATCATTTGCTACGGTGACAACAGCAGTGATATGGAAGTTGATTTGTGGAATGTTTCGAATTGGATTGTTTGTTAAGTCAGTAGTAACCACTTTAATCTTCTCAGTACGGGTATTATTATAAATAGCGGTTTCATCCATATTGAAAATTAGACCGGGTTTATACCTATGCTTTTGGATTAAGAATCTTAAGTTAAAAAAATATTTTGTCAGTGGTTTTTCTTTTTTTGTTTGCTTACAATCCAAAATGAAACAGTGATTTCTTTTTACCCAACCATATACCCATTTTCTGGAAAGAATCTCACTTTGTTTTATCCGACTTCCAAAATTTTGAAGATTAAATTCTCGTATTAAGTGATTAGCTTCGTCTAATATCTCAATAATACTTGGGGCTTTTTTTTCTAAAAGTTTTTTATTTACAGTCAGTTTCACTTTTAAGGCACAAACTTTCAACGAAATTTAAGGCACATAAAAAATCCCAAATTAAAGCACAAAATTCAGATTCTAGTAAAATAATTTGTGAAAATTAAAATTCCAAAAAATTGTGCTTTAATTTGAGATTTTTTTGTGCCTTAAATTTCGTTGAAAGTTTGTGCCTTAAATGTGAAACTGACTGTATCCACATTTTTAATTTCTTTGTTTGTTCTTCTTTCAACTTTAATGGCCGACCTTTTCTGGTTACAATTCCATTTTCTTCAAATTTTTTAACCCATCTACCTAACGTTGTTCTTGATACATTAAAATAATTGGAAATGGCACTAACTCGAACTACCCTGTTTTCCATATTTTTGATACTTTTCCAAGTTTCAAAGGCCTTTTCAATATTTGTTGAACAATTTCTGACTGAAGAACTCAATGCGTTTCTCTTTATAATTTTTGTTATCATTTTCAAAAATAGAATTGTTGTAAAAACCCCAATTAAAAAAAAAGTAGAAAAAATGAAAAAAAAGATCTGTTTCACATTTTTTCCACAACAGTAAAATTCCAAATTTTGTGCCTTAATTTGAGATTTTTTTGTGCCTTAAATTTCGTTGAAAGTTTGTGCCTTAAAAGTGAAACTGACTGTAATTAATTTTTTTTTTATTTTCATTCTTTATTTTTTTTTGTATGTGTGAAAAAAATAAAAACAAAGAGAAGGAGATTTTTGAAAAAGTTCAAAAAGAAAAGGAAAAGGAAAAGGAAGGACAAATCAAAAGAAGGCTTAATAACCAAAAAAAGGGGAAAAGGTATCGGGGAAAGACCAAAAGAATTGCGTTTAGTAATGAAATTGTAGAACGTTTTCAAAATCTCAGAAAAAAAAACTGAAAAAACAAACAGTCAATTTCTGAGTGTTCTACTTGAGAATTTCGAAAAAAATGAAAATAAAAAAGAAAAGAAAAGAAAAGAAAAAAGAATAGGCAAAATCACTTTTTTTAATATTGAAGAAAAAACAAAATTTTATTTATTCCCAATAAATATGATACAGTCAGTTTCACTTTTAAGGCACAAACTTTCAACGAAATTTAAGGCACAACAAAATCTCAAATTAAGGCACAAAATTTGGATTTTTTTTTACAATTTATTTTACTAGAATTTGAATTTTGTGCTTTAATTTGAGATTTTTTATGTGCCTTAAATTTCGTTGAAAGTTTGTACCCTAAAAGTGAAACTGACTGTATTTTTGAATTTGATTTTTTTTTATTGAGTTTCGTTATGAGTAAAAAATTGGTATAAAGGTCATTGTTAATTGAGAAATAGTGTATTTTGATATAATTTTGTTGTTTAATTTGTTTATTGTGTATTTGATTGATGTTGATTGTTTAGTTGAATGTTGGATTTTTGATGATGAAAAATTTAAATTTGTTTTGTTATTTTTGGGTTTTTTTTATTATTATTATTTGTTGATTTTTGGTTTTTGTGTTGATTTATTTTGAAGTCCATCTAAAGATGGCCTTTCATTTTTACTAAAGTAGAAATGAGATTATTATAGATGTTTACAATTAAAATCAAAGAGTAAAAATTGTCATTCTCTCTCAAATGTTTAGGGAGTAGAACGGAAAAGGAAAAATTTTCACTTTTTTGTAATTTTGAAAAAGATCAGAAAATAACATTATTTATTCTGGTTTTATCTCATTGATGTTTATTCTTTAAAGTGTTTCATTCATTATTATTTTTAAATTTTTTTTTTCAAAGTATCAAAGAAATTGTCACAATATTATGTTGAGTGGAATTGCTTAAAATAGTATTTCGAATGTTGAATAATTTATCTTTTATCCTTACAGTCAGTTTCACTTTTAAGGCACAAACTTTCAACGAAATTTAAGGCACAATAAAAATCTCAAATTAAGGCACAAAATTCAAATTCTAGTAAAAATAAATTGTAAAAAAAAATTTCCAAATTTTGTGCCTTAATTTGAGATTTTTTTGTGCCTTAAATTTCGTTGAAAGTTTGTGCCTTAAAAGTGAAACTGACTGTATCTCAACATTCTATTATGACATTTTATTTTTTTATTTTTTATTTTTTCATCATTTTTGAGTTTTTTTAATCCTGACAACAAAAAAAATTAGAAATATTTTTTTCTCAGGTACATTTGGGATTAATGGATTTTGTTTAAAAAGAAAAATAATATTACAATTGAGAGAACCATAAAAGGAAACATAAACGGGACTTAAATAGCTAGAAGGAATATAAAATAATTATTATTATCCCTAAACATTTTTTGTTAGGATATTAAATCGTTGGATTTGGTGGAATTGGAGAAGTGAATATGATTATTGTTATATCAAAATTTAAACCAAGAAAATAGCTCTAAGTTTTATTCTAGGAATCTGAAATTATCCACTCCCAAAAAAAAAAACTAAACTCCATTCCAAAAATTCGAACATATCGAAAAATCAAAAATATGCAAAACAAAAAACTCAATTTATTATATTTTTCCAAACGTAATATAAAACCAGATTTAATATTATTATTAAAAAAGATTCAATACAGTCAGTTTCACTTTTAAGACACAAACTTTCAACGAAATTTAAGGTACAAAAAAAATCTCAAATTAAAGCACAAAATTCAAATTCTAGTACAGTCAGTTTCACTTTTAAGGCACAAACTTTCAACGAAATTTAAGGCACAAAAAAATCTCAAATTAAGGCACAAAATTTGGAAATTTTTTTTTTACAATTTATTTTTACTAGAATTTGAATTTTGTGCCTTAATTTGAGATTTTTATTGTGCCTTAAATTTCGTTGAAAGTTTGTGCCTTAAAAGTTAAACTGACTGTATCAAAACACATTTAAGTAACATAGTATTCATGTTTTAATAAGTTATCATCTCATACAAATATAAGAAAACAATATAAAACAAAAAAATCAAAATCAGGTCTATCCAAAATAAGGAAACGAGCTGAAAAATAAATTAATTGGTTAATTTGTTAAAATTACACCAACAATTGTTGATCGATCAAATGATAAGATACCATCGACCAATTGTATGTGATTTTCCAATTTAATAAACTCAAAGATAACCTTCTACAGCTGTTCCATTCGACTTGTGAAGCTTTTTTCTTTCCTTTAAGCAAACCTGAAATTGTAGCTTTCCTTTAAATATCTTTTAAAGATGCTTTAAAGATCTTTTAAACTTTTTTCATTTTCTTTAAAAGATCTTTAAAATATCTTTAAAAGACCTTTTGTGATCTTTTAAATTTTGTAAAACTTCTTTCAAACAAACAAAAAAAACATAAATAAAGACTCACAAAAAACACCAAAATTAGTTTGAAACAATTACTGCCACTTTTACTCTGGCTCTGCCTAAGACTAGATCTTACATATTTTTATTCAAGACCTCTACTCAATTTTACAATACTCTACTCTATTTACCATACACCCAAATCTTAAAGTTGATAATTTGTTCCTAAAATTGCTTTTAAAAACAAATGAAAATTGCAATCAAAAAGATTTTTTTCAGTACAATTTTCCATTCAAAAACTTCATGGACAGATCGATCAAATCTGTGTCGAGTATTCAAGATTTTTGAATAAACTCTCTACAGTCAGTTTCACTTTTAAGGCACAAACTATCAACGAAATTTAAGGCACAAAAAAAATCTCAAATTAAGGCACAAAATCCAAATTCTAGTAAAATAAATTGTAAAAAAAAAAATTCCAATTTTGTGCCTTAATTTGAGATTTTTTTGTGCCTTAAATTTCGTTGATAGTTTGTGCCTTAAAAGTGAAACCGACTGTATTCTTGTAAAGTAAAAAATTTGATATTCAACTGTTTGGGAGATAATTTTGTTCTTTTCCAATTTCAATTTAAATAGGAGTTTGAGAACTTTTGATATATTGTTTGATCGATCTGTCAATGAATTAATTGAATGGAAAATTGTACAGTCAGTTTCACTTTTAAGGCACAAACTTTCATCGAAATTTAAGGCACAAAAAAAATCTCAAATTAAGGTACACAATTCAGATTCTAGTACAGCCAGTTTCACTTTTAAGGCACAAACTTTCAACGAAATTTAAGGCACAAAAAAATCTCAAATTAAAGCACAATTTTTTGGAATTTTAATTTTCACAAATTATTTTACTAGAATTTGAATTGTGTGCCTTAATTTGAGATTTTTATTTTGGCTTAAATTTCGTTGAAAGTTTGAGTCTTAAAAGTGAAACTGACTGTAGAGAGTTTATTCAAAAATCTTGAATACTCGACACAGATTTGATCGATCTGTCCATGAAGTTTTTGAATGGAAAATTGTACTGAAAAAAATATTTTTGATTACAATTTTCATTTTTTTTTTAAAGTGCTTCTATAAGTAATTTAGGAGGTGTGTACACACCTTTTCTCATGATTTTTCAAAAAAACCAAAAAAATTTCTTTGTTATTTTTATTGTTCTTTGTTATTTTGCCAGAAAACAAAAAAAAATGATAAAACCCGATCAAACCAAAAAAAAAGTCAAAATTCTCCTTTTTTCTTTTCGAAAGGAGAAATGGAAAAAATATAAAAAAATAAGACTGTTCCAATTGTACAGTCCAAAATCTCAACCCTAACAAGTTCGGTTAACGGTCAAATTGAATCTAAAAAACACCCCATTCTCCAAAACGAAAGATCTAGTTCACCGAAACCCATTTTCATCGATCCAGTGAGATTTGTAAGTTTACCCTAACTCTTCTAATACTCTTTCTTCCCCCCTCCATCCACTTTCGATAAATGTATCTTTCTCTGGTTATTTCTTCTTCTTTTCTTCAACTGGGAGACCCTTTCCCCTTTTTTAGTATAGTAGATGTATTTTTGAGAACTTCCCAGGATTTTGTTGGTTATAATTCTTTCAAGCTGCTTATTTAGCACAAATCTCTTTGAAATTTTACAGAAACGGTTGTAGTTCCAGTTTAAAGCGGCTAAATAAGTTCGGGCTTTGTAAACTTCCTTTTCAAAATGTTTTTTTTTTTGGGGCACCAAATATTCAACATGCTATTAAAAGATTCAACAATGGACCTTTGTCTTTTTGAAAGAAAATTTGCAATATTGTTTTTGATGATTTCATGATATATCTTCATTTGTATATTATGACATTTGAGGAAGTCTAAATAGGTTTTTAACAGTGGTTCTTTTTTTTTTTCTTTTCAAAACATTGCTTTTGCATAATTGAAGGCAATTCCCATGCTGGCCAAAATGATGCTTCGAAAAGTTAACCCAAATTTTTAAAAACTCCCATGTATTATTTGCAATACAACAGCAGACTTTAATGTGTGATTCAATTTTTTTTGAAAGGGTTAATAAGAGTCGGTGGGTGTAAATGTATAATGGTCGTTTTTTTTTCTTCCTTGTTTGGTTAATTGGTTTGGTGAGAGATATTTCTGTGCTTTACATTTGGTGTTCTATCTTTTTCGAATCGCGTTTGCTTTATGGCCAATACATAACGAAATTTTCAAAGGCGAGTCGGATTCTTTGATTCTTTTTATCACGCTCTTGTTCTCGTCACAAATAATTTCGTCTATCTGTACATCTTTTATAGGTGAATATTCTAACATTTTAAGCAAACATAGTGCTTCTTCATTTCCTTTTCCAGATTCCTTTTCATCCTTACACAATGTTTCAATTCCTAGAACTAGGTGTGTTTTTGAATCAATAAAACCTTCGGTCAAATATTCGGCACTCCCCTTTTGCCTTTGTGGGCGTGGCCATCTTTCATCAACATAAACTTGGAGTGTTTGTTGTATATTTTGAAGCAAAGTTTTTTGGTGCTGTTTCTAAATTTCTTCTATACTAGGTATAATATAAGATCTTTGAATTGCATAAAATGTGTTTGAACACATTGAAGATTTTTCAACCAATGGCATTGAAAATAATCGCATATATTCGACATAACCCAACCCAGAAAGGAAAATTGAAGATACAACTCTTAAGTCCATTTTTGAAACGCAATTATTATCCATCATACAGTCAGTTTCACTTTTAAGGCACAAACTTTCAACGAAATTTGAGGCACAAAAAAATCTCAAATTAAGGCACAAAATTTGGAATTTCCTTTTTTACAATTTATTTTTACTAGAATTTGAATTTTGTGCCTTAATTTGAGATTTTTTTTGTGCCTTAAATTTCGTTGTAAGTTTGTGCCTTAAAAGTGAAACTGACTGTAAAAACAACAAAATACAAACTAAATTAAAGACATAATTATAAATCGAACTATTAACAAAACATCAAGACATACATATCAATCAAATTTACAATAAGCACAATAAATGTGAATTTTTACAAATTGTTTGGAACTTCACAAAATTCAATCATAAAAAATTTTGATAACATCCTTCGACAATTATAAATTGAAGTTTATTAAAGATATTTTCGAATTCGGATAAAAATTTCATTCTTAACTTGATAATTAACAAACAAATTCGAAATAACTTAACTCTAAAACAAACTATACAAGAAACCTTAAAAAGAAAAAGAAAAAATAATATCCATTTTTGAGATTGAAAATTGAAGATCATTTCAAATATTTTTGATAAACCACTCTAACTTTTCAAAATCGTGTGTACATATGAGTTTTGAAAATCGAGTTGCTTGAATTTTCAATTATAACCACAACCAGAACAATTCCTAGTAAGTAATTGTTACTTTCTCTTTGGTGTTTTTAGGTTTCGGATTTTTTTGTAATTTATTGAAGTGAAATTCTTATTTGGTTCTTTGGTGGGTTTTATTAACTTTGTTTAATATTTTATATGGAATCAACCATGCCAAACATACTTTACATTTTTTTTTGGTATAATCTTTTTTGATAATATTTTTACTATTTGGATTGTTTATCTCAAAATCAAAATTCGTTATGTTAGAAACAAAACGGGTATGAGGTTATATGGAAAGTTTTTTCGAAATTTAACATTCATTCTTTTATTAAAAAAAATTTTACAAAAAATTACAGTCAGTTTCACTTTTAAGGTACAAACTTTCAACGAAATTTAAAGTACAATAAAGATCTCAAATTAAGGCACAAAATTTTGGATTCTAGTAAAATAATTTGTAAAGAATAAAAAATTACAAAATTTTGCCTTAATTTGAGATCTTTATTGTACTTTAAATTTCGTTGACAGTTTGTGCTTTAAAAGTGAAACTGACTATAGAAAGTTTTTTTTTCTCTTTAAAATAAAGATTTAATTATCAGTTTAGTTGAATGAGACCAAATGATCTCCTTGTTTTTTTAGCAAATTGAGGATAAAATTGGTTTCAAAACAATACCAATTTACTTTACCCTTTCTTTATTTAATATATATCTTTTTTTCGAAATAACATCGAAAATGCAAACAATAATTCTAAATTTTTGTTAATTTTTTGAGATTTTTGACTTCTAAGGTGAAAATTGAAAACTCCAATTTCATCTTAACTCACACACATTAACAATAAAATGTAGGTAATTTCCAATACACACCAAATGGTTTTCAATTTTCACTAAAAAGAAAAGTTTCTCCAAAATTCGATTTTTCTGATATTTCTTTTGCTTATTGAGAAACCAGAGAAATTACAGAAACCACAAAAATCACAATAATCAGAGAAATAACAGAATGGAGGAAAAGAGATCAATTCTGACATTTTCTTGAAAAAAAAATTCATTTTTTTCCGACTTAGATCTCACTGAATAAATATTTGTGAGATTTACCAACCACCAAAACCTCTTTTAACACACCAAACATCAAATTTTGAATTGCCAACATAGTCTTTAAAATTTTTGACAAAGAAAATTCTTTTTCTGAATTTTAGAATTTTTTTTTTTTTTTTTGGGAATTCAGAAATAATTTTATTATTTATCCAAAATTTATATTCCAGATTTGGAATTTATTTTCTATGATTGAATTTTTGTTTAAAGTTTGTAATTTAAATCCTTGAAGTCGAATATTTATAGATTTGAAAAAATATTTTTTTTGTAAAATCCAATTCTAATTTTGAGTCAATTTATTTCAATCATCTAATATCATAAAGTAGGGTATAGGAGAGAAAGCCCCCTTCAGGGGGTTTGGGGGTGTAGGTAATATAGCACCTATTAGGTTAGGTGCGTAAATATATATTTTTGTTTATTTTTTTTTGTTGAAAAGAAAAATTTGCTTTGAGTTGGGTACGTTAAAGAATTCAGACATCATTACTTGAAAACATTCAAATATATACATACATATATATATACGTATATATATGAACAAAATATTAATAATTTGGATACAATTTAAAACAGTTCAATGAATAAAAATCATGTATTTTACATACAATTTGGTGTTAATTTTGGTTTTTCAAAATATGAAAATTCATTTTTTGTCTAAATTGATTTTTTTTTCCTTTCATTTTTTACTATTTAAGTAATCTATTTTATTAGATCTGGGGAATTTTTTTGATTTTTTAATTTTTCTTGGTTTAACCATAGAAGATTACTGTTAAATTTGTTGAATCGAAAAATTCACAAACAATTAGTTGATGATTTCTTTATATTTGATCGATCCAACAACAATTGTTGGAATTTCAACAAATTTACTAATACAATATTTTGATCAAACTCTTTCATTTCATCATTTTGGACACTCCAATTAAGATTCTTTTGAAAATTTATAGTTTTTTCAGATATCACTTTTTCTGAATTATAAAAACTTGACCTGATGTTTATTTTTAACTGTTGAGAGAAAAATGTTGAACACAGAAAAATGGTTGGAAACCTTTTTAATTGGGAATGTTACTGAAAAACATTTTTAATTTCATTCGTTGGTTAAATAATGCTAAAGAAAATAACAATAATCTACTTATTAGAATAAGGATTAATATAATTATACCCTTTCAAAACCTTATCTCTTTAATAGTCAAAAGCAAGTTTAAAAATTACAATTTTCAGAATTAATAGTAAACTTTACTAAAACTTGGATTTTTGGTAAAATAGCATGATCTACTTTAGTTATCATCCATTCAAATGAGTATTCTACGCACAAATGACAGATTAATGAAATTGTAACACCTTTAAACCTGGATTTATATAAAATTCACCTAGTTATCAATAGGATTTGGATTTTCAATTTTACTAATGTTCACAATTAAAAATGGTGTCAAACTATTTTTCTGTATCCAACATTTTTCTCTATCAACAGTTAAATAAAAACCATTTTTATTGAAAAATTTTGGAAATATATATCTATTTGATATTTTGGTCGGAATCATGTGGCTGAATAATTTTGTCTTTTAAATATCTGATTTTTTGGTATCTTTAATATGTGGTTTAGATATTATATATTTGAAATTGTTTTTGGGATAGATTGTTATTTAATTGAATTTTATAAATTACCTAATTTTTATTATAATAATAATTTAATTTCATTTCATTTCTACTTTAGTAGAAATGATAGGCCATCTTTAGATGGCCTGATACAAATTACATAACATAAATAAACACAAATATAATCAATACAAAACACAACAATCAACAAATCTCATTAACAAAAAATACCAAAAACAATAACTATATTAATTATATTGAAATCGAAACAATATCTATTTTTTTAATAGATTTTGGCATCGAAGAACGAAAAAAAATTTATAATCGAAAAGAAATAAAATTATATACTATATAAATACTACAATAACAAAAAAACATGATTTATAATCAGACATTGTTAAACAGTAAAACTTTAGAATTCCTTCTCACACCAAACTTTTACCAAATGATAAAACACTTTTTTTATATTTTTTATTACACAAGTAATCTGCTTCCTTTGACCAAAATATGTGTTCAACTGGTTTTAAATTGAGACATTGGCAAATCTCAGTGTTATCGATTAAACAAAGTCTTAAATGAAAATTTATATACAGTCAGTTTCACTTTTAAGGCACAAACTTTCAACGAAATTTAAGGTACAAAAAAAATCTCAAATTAAGGCACAAAATTCAAATTCTAGTAAAAATAAATTGTAAAAAAAAAAAAATTACAAATTTTGTGCCTTAATTTGAGATTTTTTTGTGCCTTAAATTTCGTTGAAAGTTTGTGCCTTAAAAGTGAAACTGACTGTATTAACCTAAATTTTCAAAAATTACATTTTTCAATTAATTTTATCAAACATTATATCATAAATACCATCATATAAAACAACACCAAACCAATAAACTTACACTTGCATACATAATATAAAAAATACTTTATAAAGATACATATTTCAAATTAATTACAAAAAATTTTTAGAACTCAAATTCTCATACAATTATCCAATTAAAACTACAATAACTTTTCATATAATTCAAGATTTCATTAATATATTCAAATATGATGAAAAGAGATCCTTCAAAGTAGAAAAGAAAACTAATCTTCAAATCAAGTTAACTACAAACAATTCCTCAATATGAGGTTTCGGGGTGAAGGTTAGGGTAGGTTAGGTAATAATGAAAATAGGGTAAGTTTAGGTTGGGTGCCTAACTATTTATTCTTTTTTTTTTCTTTTTTAGTAAAGAAAACATATGTTGGGTACGTTAAAGAATTCAGACATTATTACTTAAAAAGATTAATATATATATATATATATATATATATATATATATATGTGTGTGTGTGTGTTGATTATATGAACAAAATATTAAAAAAATGGACACATATTAAACAATTGAAAGAATAAAAATCATGTATTTTACTTGCTCGTTTGCCATCCAATTTGTAAATAATTTTGATTTTAGAAAAATATTATAAAATTCATTTTTAGTCTTTATTGTTTTTTTTTTTTCATAATATTTCCCTTTTTTACAGTTTAGTAATCTGTTTAATTAGATCTCGAAAATTTCTTCTTTTCCAGATATAGGTGATAGGAAGATTATTGATAAATTTTTTTAATAGCAAAATCACATACAATTAGTTGATGATTTCTTTACATATGATCGATCCAAAATTGTTGTTGAAATTTCAACAAATTTTACGAATATAATTTTTTGTTCAAACTCGATCATTTCATCATTTCTTCATTTTGGACACCCCAATTTTTAATTTTTAGAAAATTTATAGTTTTTTCTGGTATATTACTTTTTCTGAATTATAAAAACTAATTCAGAAGTTTATTTTTTGAGATCCTTTCAATATTATTACAAGTCAGTGGATTAATTCAAAAAATTTTCATTTTTAGGTACTTTTGTTTAACATTTGAGAGAGAATGTAAATTTTTATTTTTTGATTTTAATTGTAAACATTTATAATAAACTCATTTCTACTTTAGTAGAAATGAAAGACCATCTTTAGATGGTCTTCTAAACATTTACTCAAAATTTAAACAAAACACATTACAATTAACAACAAATACATTCATCATTTATAAATAAACAAAAAAATACTAGCTAATACTTACAAACAATTATTCATCAACTAATAATCAATAATCACAAACCAATTCACAAAATCCCTAACAAATATCAACAAAACAACCACACTTCAAATTATTAATATTTATACAATCACCTCAATAAATACAAATCAATTCCAAGTCAATTAAAAACACAAACCATACATTAAAACAACAATAAACAACTCACTAAATCTTTAAATTCATTTATTAAAAGTTCAAACAGTTCTATTCACTAAACAAAAACAAATTAAATTTATTCAAAATTAACATCAACAATTCAAATGTAAATTTTTATTGAATAAATTGACGATTCACTAAATTACTTTTAATCATTTAAGCGCAATATAATAACTCTCTGAAGGGAGATTTTTAATAAGATAATCAAAATTTTAATTTAAGGGTCGAATAATTACCGTGAAATTTTTTATTCTGAAATGGAAAAACACTTTTTAGTAATTTTTATTTTTATGGATATATTTAAAAACAATCAAAAACCAACTAACCTATGATGTACGATCAATCTCCAAAAATCAACAACCAAAAATGAGGACATTTTTAGAAAAAAGTGCCAAAGAGCGACACTCAATTTCCAATTAGAATTGTTAGAATATACAATTTTAAAAACAACTATGTTCGTTTTGAAATGTCACTCTTGGGCGCTTTTTGAGATCTTGGTGACTTTTTTTTTTCAATTTTTTCAATTTACAAATGAGTTATTTTTATTGAAAGACTATTACCTAATCCTTACTTGGTCAAATTTAGAGGGTTTTAAAATATCCACAAATCAGACTAAATCGAATAAAATTGATTGTGAAATACAAGAAAGCAATTTGTTTTAAATTAAAGAAATTTAATCCTATTGGGAAATAGAAAATAAGAAAAGATGTAGATTTTTTTTTCAAATTTTGATTTTTTGAAATTGAGAACTCTTTTGGTCTTATTTTTCTTCGTTGCATTTTTTATCAAAGAGATCCTATGGAATTTTTATTTTTGTTATTTGAATTTTGTCAACCAAAAGAAGGACCATTTCTCAATACCCTTTTTGGTCTCAGGTCACCCCTTGAGTATGGTGCCTTTTCACGGTAAATGACTAGACCCTTAAATTATCATTTTTTAACCGGAAATTGAACAAAAACAATTTTCGATAGGTAAACTCGAACGCAAAATTAAGAAACCTAAAAATGAAATTGAAAAATAAACATATTAACTGAGCTTGAAAAATGAAGATCATTTAAAACATTCTTGAGAAATCACTCTAACTTTTGAAGATCGTGTGTATATGAATTTTCATCATCGAGTTGCTTGAATTTTCAATTTGTAACCCAAAAATCAGAACAATTCTTTCAAAGAAATTGTGACTTTCTTTTTGTATTTTTGTTTCCTTTGGTTACTTTGGTTCCTTTGGTTCTTTTGGAGAAGTATTAGTTCCTTTTAGTTTTTTTTGTTTTTTCTTGAATTGAATTGAAGTTCTCCTTAGGATCTTTGGTGGATATTATTTACTCTGTTTTAGTTTTCTGAAAGAATCTACAAGGCCTAAACACACTTAAAACACTTTTGTTCATTTTTATGTTTTTTTTTAGAATAATTTTTTCCTTTTGGATTGTTTCTCTTAAAAAAACCAATTAGTTCGTTTCAATACAAATTAGACTGGAGTGGCAATGATAAAAGTTTTGTGAAATTTTTAATTCATTGATTAAGTTTTAAAAAAAAATTTTGCAAAATTAAGTTAGGTTTTTTCTTCTTTAACAAAACATTTTGTGTCAATTGATTGAGAAAAAATGATCTTTTATTTTTATTTTTATTGAGGAGGAAGTGTAGATTACACTCTAAGTGCCCTTTTACTTAAATTCCCTTTCAGAAATTTAAGCGTAAAATCATAGATTTCACGATTATTAATTAACGAAAATAATTTTAAGCCATCATAATTTAAAATTATTTCATTAAAATTTAATTCTTTTAACTTTTTCAGAAAAATTAATCTATCTTTTTTATAGGAAGGACATACCCATAAAAAGTGATCAATATTTTCTATTATTTCCTTATGTTCATATTTTAAACATAAAGGACAAAATTTATTTGAATTTTTATTTATTACATAATAATATCTATTTAAGCAGTTGGTAAATGTTCTGAATTTTAGAATTGTTGAACTTGATGGATAACTTAAATATCTTTGATTATTATAAATAAGAATTGGTGTGTTTCTGTTTATTTTGCAGATTTCAGTAATACCTGTATTAATCCAAGAGTTTAAATAGTTTAGGGTTGCTATTTTATAATTATATATTTCTAATCCATATGTTAATTGACTTAATATAAAAGATTTAAATAATCTTATTTTTAAATTATTTTCCTAATAAATTATTATTGAATAATTGTTTAGAACTATTATAAGTTTCTTTTGCCTTTTTTAGGTTATAGACTAAATGTGAAATTTTTTCGAATTAAATTCCCAAATATTTTATTTTTGATAAATCTTGAGTAATTTCTGTTTTGTCTTCATTAGGTTTTAATCCAAATTGGACAATTACTTGATATATAGCATTTAATTTTTCATTTATTTGATTCATATTCCCTTTTATGATTAAAATTAAATCATCTGCAAACATTTTACAATGATTTGTTAATGGTATTATTTTTAATAATAGAAAATGTGAAATAAGAGCAAATATAATCGGTGATAAGGGATCCCCTTGGAATATACTGAGTCCTTCACCTTGATAATATTTTACTAAAAATTTTTGAATAATTTTATTTAAAATAAACTTTTTTATTGTTTTCCTAATTATTTTAAAACTGATTGAGTCAAAGCATTTTGCTATATCAATCATTATAATATGAGTTTTATCATTTTTATTTTCATTATTTGTTTTTATCTGATTGTAAATATTTGAAAAGTTTAATACCGCAACACGAGTATCAAATTTTTTTCGAAAGCCAAACTGCGCTTTATGAATAAATTCCCAACAAGACTCAATAAGTTTATATAGCATTTTAAGAAATAATCTTGGTAGACTTTGATTAATTGAAATAGGTCGATAGTTTAAAGCGACTCCTTCATTTCCCTTTTTATGAATAAACAAAATTGATCTTTTTTTGATATATTCAATAGTTTTATCATTAGGGAAAAAATGATCTTTTAGTTTTTAGAACACCACAAGAATAGCATAAAAATTGTAGTCACTTTTTTTCCTTAGCAACACTTTGTTTTTTTGAAATTGTTCCAAATTTTGAAAGGAATTAGAAGATCAAAATTATAACAACTTTCAATTTAAAAGTTTTTACAATTCAAACTTTTAAAAACATGTAATTTAAACAACTTTCCACTTTTTGGTTTTCATAAAAAGAGTTTCAGGTTATTGAAAGTTTTCAAATATTTTTCTTTTAGATAACTTTCAGAAATTTCAATTAAATTCAAAATATTATCTTTTGTTAATTATTATTTTTTTACCCTTTTTTGGCTTACAAAAGTTTGTATTAAGTATTTGAAATTTGAAAAAATATGAAAGAATATCAGAGACTGAAATCTTGCAGACTGTCAGTCTGAAAGTTCCAAAAAGTCTTGAAAGTATTTGTATGGATTCTGCTATTCTTGTCGTGAAATTCGAATTATCTTGGATTCAAAACAATACCAAAAACTTTACCTTGTCTCTTTATTCAATTTTGAATTTGTTTGGAAATAACAAAGATCCAGTAAACAATAATTCCAATTTTTTGCAAATTTTTAAGATTTTGACCTTTTAAGATGAAAATAGAAATACTATTTCATCTTTACTTACACCAATTAAAAATAAAAAGTTGGTAATTTCCCAACAAGTTCAAATGGTTTTGACTTTTCACCTGAAAATAAATTTTACTCAAAATTCTATTTTTCCTATACTACTTTTACATTCACAAAAATCACAGAAACCAATACGAATCACAGAAATCACACAAAAACCAGTCGACATCAATTCTGACATTTTCTTCTTAAAAAAGTCATTTTTTAACTACTTAGATCTCATGAATAACATATTTGTGAGATTTACCAATAACTAAATCTTCTCTTAAACACCAAACAACAAATTTTCAATTTGCCAACCTAGTTGTTAACTATTCTAATTTTTTTTTAATATATTTTAAACAAAACTTACATTAACCTTTCAAAATTTTGATTTTCCTGAGATCTTTAAATATTACATTCTCTTACAAGCTTTTTATAAAACCCCTCAACCCAATTTCTCTTGGAACTAACAATTTTTTTTTTATTGATACGAATACAAACACAAGAGTAAAATTTTATAAAAAACACATTAACAGAAACATTTGGTTTAGGTTGTTTGGTAATTGAAGATTCTATTCAAAAGCCAAAAGAGATAAAATATTATCCTTAAAACAGATCTTGAGAACTTCAATCGTATCATAAAAAAAAGAAAAAAACAAAAAAAGAACAAAGTAACCAAAGGAACCAAAAGGAACTAAAAGGAACCAAAGGAACAAAAAAAAAAGAGTAAATTACAATGTTTTTCCAAGAACCATTATGATTTATTTGACAATTGAACAATAAATGTAACTCAAGACTCAAAATCCATAGACAATTGATGATTTTTTAAAGTTAGAGTTGTTTATTGTTGAATGTATGAAAATGATCATCATTTTTTTTTTTTAGGCAAGAAAATCTGTTGTTATTTTACTTTCTAAATTTTTTAATAACAAGTTTTCAGGTTTTAGAGAGTTATCTCAAAATTTCTACTGAATTTGATTATTTCCCTAAAAATTGAAATAAAACAAATACTATAAATTTTTTGATCCCAAATTGGACACCATTTCCTATTTATCTGATTTAAATTTTAAACCTGATTGGAGACACAAATATTAAGACCATTTGGTAAATATCAAACATTATACTTTATGATTTGTTTTTTTTTTTTTATTTAGGAAGAAAATTTATGAATATTGAAAGTCTATTCTTTGAAATAAATTTTTCTCTTTTAATAATATATTTTCTTGAGTTACATTAGAACTTTGGAAATTAGTTTTGAGTATTTTTAGTTACTTTATTAAATAAAAAAAGTTTTTTTATCTAAAATTTTTAGAAATATTTTGTATTTGATTTCTAGGTTGGAATTATGTTTTTGATTGGATTAATCTTAAAAAATATTCTGATTTTTTGTAATCTTTAGTTTGTCTATTGTATATTTAAAATTGTTTAGGAAGTATTGTAATTTTTATTATATTTTTATTTTTTTCCCTGTTTTAATCCAAAAAATAATTTAAATTCATTTCTACTTTAGTAGAAATGGTAGGTCATCTTTAGATGGCCTGATGAATATCACACCAACACATTTTAAATTCACAAAAAAATATTACTCAAAATAAAAAAAATTTCCAATATTATATTATTAAATAAACACCAACACAATCGAATAAATACCCATATTTACTTCAACACACCACTACAATTTACTTTATACAAAATCTATCAATATTTCACATCTTATAATCCAAAATTATAACAATAAAAAATAAAAATTACAGCTGATTCAAGGATACCATGAATATTAATATGAATCAAATTTTGATGCTAATATAAATTTATAAAAAGTTAAATATTAGGATAAGAAAGCTAATATTGAAAAAACAGTTTCACAAATGAACTCATCAGAAAATATTTATTCGAATACACAAAAAAATAATTTAACAGATCCATAAATTGCTTCAAACCTGGAAAATCTGTTGAGATGCCTAATCAAAGCTTTCTCTTGAAATACTAAAAATATATTTAATCTTCTCACAAAACAATCTTTAAAATAAGTTAATTTGTAAATTTTTTTTTTCAATATGAGATTTATTATCATCATATTCAACTTTTTAAAAATCTATATCAGCATCAAAATTTGATTCATATAAAAATTCACGGTAAAATTGAAAAGACTGTAACCAAATACTCAATAAAAAAAACCACGTCAAACAAACAAATCAAAAACAATAAAAAATATTTTCACTATGCAATCAATATCCACACAAAAAAATCAATCAATACAAACCAAAATTAACAATCCCAATAACATCAATAATATCTCTAAATTTCCAACAAACATAAAATCAACAATAATCAAACCAAAAAATTCTCATATACACTCAGTTCCACTTTTAAGATACAAACTTTCAACGAAATTTAAGGCACAAAAAAATCTCAAATTAAGGCACAAAAATTCAGATTCTAGTAAAATAAATTGTAAAAAAAAAAATTACAAATTTTGTGTCTTAATTTGAGATTTTTCTTGTGCCTTAAATTTCGTTGAAAGTTTGTGTCTTAAAAGTGGAACTGACTGTATAATTTTTACAATTTTCAATAATAGAACTAATAAAATAACCAAAAATCACTCTAACTGAAAATAATCATTATTATACAGCATAATAATCAAAATATAAAACTAAAAAACAAAAATCCTAAATGTAGAAAATAACTAAATCAAAGAATCCCAACAAATAATACCTTTCGTTAAATTTAAAAAAATTCAACTAACAATTATCACTTTAACAAATACCCCCCCCACATCATCACCTATTAATTATATATACTTTTTCTATGAAACAAACTCAACACTCAAAAGCTATCACTATCTAAATAAATACAGATCTAACTTAACAAATTCCCTCAACTTGAAAAATTTAAAAAGAAATGGAAACAAAAAAGACAATAGTTGAAAACTCTATATACAATCAAAATTATTAAATAATTCAATATTATGTTTAGTAACCTTATTTTTTCTAAAGTTAAAACTGTCTCCAAATTTTAGATATTTGGTTTATATTACTAAACACATCAACACAAATTGTATTACTAATATGAAAAAATAAATTGATTACAATTTTACCAAATAAAAATTAAATAGCATATATTAAACAATATTTTGATAACTATATAACTAATATTTAATTATCTTATAACCCATTTCAACTTTCAAGAACAAAATCTCTATTGAATTCAAGTCACAAAAAAATATTCAAATTACAAAACAAATTTCAGTATTCTAATAAACAAATACAAATAAAAACAATACTCAAAGATCGGTTCTAATTTGAGATTTAACCTTACAAAAAAATACCTTGAAGGTTTGTGTGAATAAAATGTAACTCATTAAATTTCATTTCTACTTTAGTAGAAATGATAGGCCATCTTTAGATGGCCTGGTATAAATTTTACACTTCAATAATCTTAACAAATTCTCAAACAAACAATAATAACCTAACACAATATATTAAAAATAACAACAATAACTTTTTTTAAAACAATCAAAAACTAAATCAAATCTCAAATCAAAACATAAAAAAACACACACCACTAACTTTTATATCAAAAAATAAATACCAACATTAATTAAAAAATCATACTTCATCTATAAAACACATATCATTACAAACAAAGAATTATAACTCATAAATACTCCACAAAATCAAAAACAATCAATCAATTAACTAAACATAAAACTAAATAAACATAAATTAAACACACTAAAAACCAATAATATAACATTCACGTTATACAAATAATATAATATTAATCTATTCACACATTAAACAACAAATGAAAAATTAACATAGATTCTACACATTAAAATGCAAAAATAATTTCAAACATCTTCCTAAAATCACACAAAAAGAACTTAACAACAATAAATCTCAATCTACATTAATTATAAACAAATGATTATTACATCATAAAACATATATAATTACAAATTTACCAATAAAATTTTTAAATAAAACACAATTAACATTATTCTACTTATTTATTTTCTAATTTTAAAAAAATTAGAAAACAAAAGTTATACTCCCAAAAAAATTTTCAATAAATAAGCTATTATTAGTTTTTTTTGAAACATCAAAAACCAAAAAAATATAAGATAGCATGAAAATTAAAAATTATCGGTCCAAAACAGCTCAAACAAATATCAACATTTTCTGATCTTAAAAATTTACCTACTTGAACAATAGTTTAAAGTGCTTCAAGAATCTTCAATATTTTTTTTACAACATTGTTTCAAAAATTTAAATAATAGCTCATTTATTATTATTTTTTTTTGGAATAATAACTCTTATTTCCGATTTTTTTGAAATTAGTAAATAAGTAGAGAAATGTTAATTGTATTTTATTTAAAAATTTTATTGGAGACTTTGTAATTACTGTACTATAAAATAGCATAATAGCATAACAAACCTAAACACAAAAACCCTTACTCATACTTTATAATACAGACAATCCCACTTTGAAGACACAATTATCCTAATAAATTACCAAAACCTGTTATTAGAATTAGTATAAAATTTATAATTTAATAAATTCAAGAAATGTAAATTAAAGTCAAGATTTTCTTTGTATATTTAATTATATAAGAAAAGCGATCCTTAAAAGTGGAACTGACTCTAATTGTTAAATAAAGGTAAGTATAAAAAACCCTTCAGGGGATCTGAGGTCCTAGGTAATAAATCACATCTGGTATGTTTAGGTTCGTTGCTAAAATATATCTTTTGATTTTTTTTTTTAACCTAGAGAATAACAAAACCTAAAAGTTAGGTAAATACAGAAATTTAGACATTATTACTTTACAAGATTCAACTATATACATATATACACGATTAATATATATATATATATAAATTTATGAACAAAATTTAAACAATTTGAATACAATTTAAAACAAGAGAAAGAATAGCAATACTACATTTTACATCCAATTTGTAAATAATTTTGATTTTACAAAAATATGAAAATTCATTTTTTGTCTTTATTTTTTTTTTTTTTTTACATTTCCCTTTTTTACATCATAAGTAATCTATTTCATTAGATCTGTAAAATTATTACGGATTTAACGATAGAGGATTAATATTAAATTTGTACAATAAATAAATCACATACAATTATAAGATGATATCTTTTTCATTTGATCCATCAACAATTGTTTGAGGAATTTCAACAAATTTACTAATACAATTTATTTTCCTCATTATTTGTTTTTTATATCATTTCATCATTTCATTATTACATCATTTTAGATATTTTTGGATTTTTTTGTTCATTACATCATTTTAGATATTTTTCGTTACCAATATTTATTTTTGTAGAAAATTTATCGTTTTTTCAGAGTATTTCAATTTCTGAATTATCAACTCTAATCCTGAAGTTTATTTTTTTGGATCACTTCTATATTATTTTAGGACAATGGATTAATTTACAATAAATTTTTTATTTTTAGGATCTTTTAACATGTGAGAGAGAATGTAAATTTTTACTCTTTGATTTTAATTGTAAACATATATAATAATATCATTTCTACTTTAGTAGAAATGAAAGGCCATCTTTAGATAGCCTTTCAAAACACTACACAAAAACTTAAAAACAAACAATAATCACAAATCACACAATAATAACCACAAACAAAAATATCCAAACTCAATTCAAACAAACACTCTTTATTTTAACACACACTTCGTCAATTTCAGAACAAAATAAATTAACATACACTCTCACTTCAAATAAATTTATATATTATCATCCAATTTCACCTTAATAAAATATCAATCATTGCCTTCCAACAATTAACAACTTCAATAATAGTTACTTACATCATTCAACACTTCAAACAATTCTCTTACCTTAACAAAAACCCATTAATAAATGAAAATTAGAAAAATCAATTAAAATTTTTTATTTTCAGGAATAAATTGGCAAGAAACAAAATTGTATCAAAGGATTTTGATCGAAATCACATTCAAATTATGAAGGAATTTTTATGTTTATAAATTTAAATATGAATTAAAAATTTCATTTTTCTCATGGAAAATGAACATCAAAAATTAGAGATACCTAAACTCTATATCCATCATTAAGCAACGTAAAAATGAAAAAGAACAATAATCACGTTTTTTGAGCTTGAAAAATGACGATCCTTACAAACATTTTTGATAAACAAATCTAATTTTTGAAGATCGTATGTTTATGAGTTTTGATCATCAAGTTGATTGAATTTCCAATTGTTTCCACAAATCAGAACAATTCCTTCAAAGGAATTCTGACTTTCTCTTTGTTTTTTTTGATGGTTTTGGTTCTTTTGGTTCCTTTTGGTTCCTTTTAAGATCTTTGGTTCCTTTGGTTCATTGAGTTACTTGGGTTCTTTTTGTTTTTTCTTGAATTGAAGTTCCCATTCAGATCTTTGGTGGATATTATTTCCTCTGTTTTAGTTTTCTGAAAGAATCTACAATGCCAAACATACTCGAAACACTTTTGTTCATTTTTGTGTTTTTATTGAGATAATTTTTTTTTTTTTTGTTTTTGATTTGTTTATCCCGAAAAACTGAATTGTTCAATTCAATACAAATTGGATTGGAGTAGCAGTGGGACAGTTTTTATGGAATTTTACATTAATTGATCTTTGATAAAAAAATTTTAGCAAAAAATAGTCAGTTTTTTTATTTATTAGAAATTAAGATTTAATTAATTGTTTACAGAAGATTGACAAAAAATAATCTTTTGCAAAAATTGATCTCGCTAGATTAAAAGTATACCGAAGAAAATATAAATTGATAGAAAAATTAGATTTCTTAAATTTAAAAAAATTAAAAACAATACTAAATTTTCGAAAATTGGAAAATGAAAATATTAATTGGCACACTAAGGGATTAAAATTATTAGATTTAGAATTAAAAGTTTTTCGATTAACCAAATTGGAAAATTCACCTAGTTGGAAAGTTCAACAATATCTAAAAATTATAAAACAACAAAATTGCAATTTCAAACAACAAAAATATTTAAACTGGAAAGCTTCAAAAACAATTCTAAAATTTCGAAATTTTACTAATTGTTTAAATAGGTACTCTTATGTAACAAGTTAAAATAAAAATAAAAATTGTGATTTATGTAAAGAAAAGTTAAATATTGATATCATTGAAGATTTCGATCATTTTTTATGGGACTGTCCGGCCTATAAAATAAATCGAAAAATTCTGGATATCTGAATTTTTTGAAAAAATAAAAAAATTAATAATATCAGAGATATTATTAATAAAAACAATTCATCATATATATTATCATTAGTAAGTGATAATAAAATTTGTGATTCTTTAACAAAATTTCTAAAAAAAAGTTTAGAAATTAGGGCACACAGGAGAAAAGCAATTTTCTCTCTTCAAAAATAAAAAAAAAAAAAAAAAAAAAAAAAAAATAATCTTTTTATTTTTTTAGGCAAATAAGGATTATGTTGGTTTTAGTACACTACCAAATACTTTACCTTCGTCTTTATTCAATTTAGACTTTTCTTTCGAAATAATAAAGCAAATGTAAACAATAATTCCCAATTTTTACCAATTTTTTGAGATTATTTATCTTTCAGGTGAAAATTGAAAAACCCTTTTTCATCTTAACTAACACATATTAAAAATAAACTGAAAATAATTTCCAAAACAAGTTAAAATGGTTTTCCATTTTCTTAAAAAAAATTTTCTCAAAAATTCGATTTTTACAAAACTTCTTTTACATTGTGAGAAATAAAAACCTTACAGAAATCAAAAAAATTACAGAAATCACAGAAACCATTAGAGATTACAGAAATCACAGAAACCACAAATAAGGGGGACTAGAGATCAATTCTGAAATTTATTTCTAAAATAAAAATTCATTACTTCCTACTTAGATCTCAATTGATATAAATAATTTTGAGATTGGGCCAATTACCAAACCCTCTTTTAAAAACACCAAAAACCAAATTTTCAATCGCCAAACTCGTCGTTAATTCTTCTAATTTTTTTTTTAATTTTACAACAAAACATTCATTCTATTTGTTTCAAAATTTTGATTTTCCTGAGATCTTTGAATATAATATTTTCTTAAAAGCTTTTATAAAACACCACAACCCAATTTATCTTGGAACAAACAATTTTTTTTGCGCTGATAACAATACAAATACTAAAAATTTTATCAATTAAAAAACACATTAACAGAAATATTTCGTTTATATTGTTTGGTAATAACAAGATTCTAATCTATTCAAAATCCAAAAGTGATAAAATATTATCATTAATAGTGATTTTGAGAACTTCAATCTAATCCAAAACAAAAAAAAAAAACAACCAATAGGAAAACAAAGGAACCAAAGTTACCAAAGTAACCAAAAGGAACCAAAGAAATAAAAAAAAAAGAAAAAATTACAATGCTTTTCCAAGAACCAAAATGATTTGTGTGACAATTGAACAATAAATGTAACTCAATGTTCAAAACCCAAGACAAGTGATCTTTGAAAGTTAGAGTTGTTTATTATATAATTTCTGAAATTGATCATCATTTTTTTTATAGGCTAGAAAATCGAAGGTTATTTTACATTCATAAATTTTTTAATAACAAGTTTTCAGGTTTTAGGTCCGTTTTTAAAAATTTCAACTTCTTTTTGTTATTCATTACAAAAAAGATTTTACAAACAAATATAAAAAAATTTTTTGATCCCAAATTGGAAACCATTTCCTATTTAATCTGATTCTTTAAAATTTAAATCTGTTTGGAGATAAAAATATGAAGAAGATTTGGGAAATATCAAATTGTTACTTCAGGATTTGTTTTAGAATATTTTATTTTATTTAGGATACAACTTTACTGTTGTGAAAAAAAAGTGAAACACGGTTTTTAATTGGGAACTTTACTAGAACACAGAAACCTGAAAATTTAAAGTAAAATCAATAAAAAGAAGAAACCAATTAACTTTTAATTACAGCCGTTCCAAGTCTACCATAAAATTTAAAATAAAACACATTTGATTTTTCTATTCTGATTTTCAATTTTCAAAAAATCTGGAAATAAGAGTTATTATTCCAAAAAAAATTTCAATAAATAGGCTATTATTCAAATTTTGAATCATCAAAAAAAAATTTTTGAAGATTTCGAGAAGCACTTGTAAAATATTGTTCAAAAATGGTAAATTTTTAAAGATCAGTCAATATTGATATTTTTTTTGAGCTGTTTTGGACTAATAATTTTTAAGTTTCAAGGGATCTTGAATTTTTTTTTTTGATTGCCCAAAAATTTGAATAATAGCTCATTTATTGAAATTTTTTTTGGAATAATAACTCTTATTTCCGAATTTTTTGAAAATAGAAAATAAGAATAGAAAACTCAATTCTGTTTTATTTAAAATTTTATGGTAAACTTGGAAAGACTGTATTCTTTTTTTCATTGATCTTACTTTGAATTTTCAGGTTCTATTAAGGTTCCCAATTAAAAAACCGGGTTTCACTTTTTTTCCACAACAGTTAACATAATTATGAAAGTATATACTTTGAAATAAAATTTTCTCTTTTAATAATAAACCCTTTGAGTTGGATTAGAACTTTGGAAATTATTTTTGAGAATTTTTAAGACTATTTTAAATAAAAAAAAGTTGTTATATCTAAAATTTCTGCAAATAATTTCTATTTAAGATATCTTGCTCGGTATTATGTGGTTGATTGATTTGATCTTAAAAATATTTTGATTTTTTTGATATCTTTGATTTGGGTTCAGTATATTTTAGATTGAGTTTTGGAAGTATTGGTTAATTTATTATATTTGTATTTTTTTCCCCTGTTTTAATTTATAGAAAAATTTCAATTCATTTCTACTTTAGTAGAAATGATAGGCCATCTTTAGATGGTATGGTGAAAATCACAATAACATCTCACAAATGACTCAATAACTCCCTATAAATAATCAATATTCCAAACAATAAAAACACATAATCATCAATCAATTAATTTTAAAAAACATAACAAAACACAAATCATTATAATAAAACAAAAAAACAAAAAAATATCTTACTAAACAAAACTTAATTAAATAATACTAAATAAATAACAATTCTCTATAATATAATCAAATTAACTAAATTAACAAACAATGCTTAAATAAACAAATTTAATCAATATAAATCAAAAAAAAAAACAAAAAAATAAGCATCCACAAAACAAAACACACATATATCAAACTCAAAATATTATCATTACCAAAGTCATAAATAAATACCATTAAACAATAACATCAATATATATACCAATCTGTTAAAAGATAACATAAACTAAAATACAAAAAATTATATATTAAATCAATCATATCATCTCAAAAACTCAAACAAATACACATTATTCATAAACAACAAAACTTGCAAACAAAACAATCACCCAATCAAACCTACTGAACTAACGATTAAATTTATTAAATTATATGAACTTACAAAAATAATTAGATATTAATCAAAACATCAAACACCATCAACTAATTATAAAATATAAATCTATTCAACAAAACAAATAATAAACATCTATCAACCATCTAAAAAAATTCAGATATATATATATATATATATATATATATAATATATACAGTCAGTTTCACTTTTAATGCACAAACTATCAATGAAATTTAACGCACAAAAATAATCTCAAATTAAAGCACAAAAAATAAAATACTAGTAAAAATAATTTGTAAAAAAAAAAATTCCAAATTTTTTCCTTAATTTGAGATTTTTTTGTGCCTTAAATTTCGTTGAAAGTTTGTGCCTTAAAAGTGAAACTGACTGTAATAATTTCTATAATAGGCCAGATATAGCATTTTGAAATTTTAAATTGTGTTATTAAAAAAATTTTCTGACATATTTTCATTTTTTCAGGGGTGAAAGTTCATTTTTTTAAAAAAGTTTAACTTTTTGTATGAAATTTTGTTGAAAAAATCAAAAGTCGGTCTTTTTAAAATGAGGGGTATTAAAAAATAGGTGAATTTAATAGTAAAAATGAAATTTTTTATAATTTTTTTTTACTCAAAAAAATATTTTTTTTGAAATTTAAAAATTTTTATTTTTTATACTTTTTACCTTTTCCAAATTTCCCTTCTTAATTTCCTTGGGTTCCTTAGGTTCCTTAGGTTCCTTCTCTTTTTGTTTTTTAGGCGTTTGGGAAAGGTAAAAAGTAAAAAAAAAATTTATAAGAATTGGTTGACCTGATCATGACTAACCCAACCAAACTTGTTCATGATCAGATCTTCGACGAGGACTTATGCAACTGAACTGAATCTAACTAGTGCGATCTGAAACCAACCAAAGTGAACCGAATTGAACTTTCCGTACTATCTGTCGAGTCGTTACTTGGACTGGGTTTTTGCAAAAACAAGATTTTGGAAACTTGCAAAAAAAAAAAAAAAAAAAAAAAAAAGGCAAAGCAACTGAAAAGAAAATTTCGAAAACCAAATCTTATTCTTACAGCCGTTCCATTCGACTTGTGAAGCTTTTTTCTTTCCTTTAAGCAAACCTGAAATTTTAACTTTCCTTTAAAGATCTTTTAAACATTTTTCATTTTCTTTAAAAGAACTTTTAAAAATCTTTTAAAGATCTTTTAAACTCTATTACAGTCAGTTTCACTTTTAAGGCACAAACTTTCAACGAAATTTAAGGCACAATGAAAATCTCAAATTAAGGCACAAAATTCAAATTCTAGTAAAAATAAATTGTAAAGAAAAAAAATTCCAAATTTTGTGCCTTAATTTGAGATTTTTTGAGCCTTAAATTTCGTTAAAAGTTTGTGCCTTAAGAGTGTACACTACGGTAATTTTTTTTTTAAAACTTCTTTCAAAAATAAAAAACAAAATGAAAAAATTGCAATCAAAAATATTTTTTTCTAAACCAATTTTCCATTCAATTACTTCATGGACAGATCGATTAAATGCGTTTCGAGTATTCAAGATTTCGGAATAAAGTCTCTATTCTTCTAAATTAAAAAATTTGATATTCAACTGTTTGGGAGATAATTTTTAACTTTTCCAATTTCAAATTAAAGAGGAGTTTGAGAACTTTTGACGTATATTTGGTCGATTTGTCCATGAAGTAATTGAATGGAAAATTGGTTTAGAAAAAAATATTTTTGATTGCAATTTTCATTTGTTTTTAAAAGCAATTTTAGGAACAAATTATCAACTTTAAGAGTTGGCTGTATGGTAAATAGAGGAGAGTATTGTTTAATAGAGTAGAGCTTGTGAATAACAATGTGTAAGATCTAGTCTTAGGCAGAGCCAGAGTAAAAGTGGTAGTAATTGTTTCAAACTAATTTTTGTGTTTTTTGTTAGTAGTTATTTGTGTTTTTTTTTGTTTGTTTTGAAAGAAGTTTTAAAAAAAATTACCGTCAGTTTCACTTTTAAGGCACAAAGTTTCAACGAAATTTAAGGTACAAAAAAATCTCAAATTAAGGCACAAAATTTGGAATTTTTTTTTACAATTTATTTTTACTAGAATTTGAATTTTGTGCTTTAATTTGAGATTTTCATTGTGCCTTAAATTTCGTTGAAAGTTTGTGCCTTAAAAGTGAAACTGACTGTAGTAGTTATTTGTGTTTTTTTTGTTTGTTTTGAAAGAAATTTTAAAAGAATTAATAGAGTTTAAAAGATCTTTAAAAGGTCTTTAAAAGGTCTTTTAAAGAAAATGAAAAAAGTTTAAAAGGTCTTTAAAGCATCTTTAAAAGGTCTTTAAAAGGTCTTTAAAGGAAAGATAAAATGATCCTTAAAGCACCTTTAAAGGGTAATCCTTCACAAGTCGAATGGAACGGCTGTAAATAAAACATTAGACTCGATCATTTTTAATCTTCG